>JAWWES010000001.1:42567150-42588680 GCA_035583135.1 Lophotriccus pileatus
TCCCTGACTGGGAATCGAACCCGCGGTCTCAAGGGTACCAGCCCTGCGTCTTAACCACTAGGCCACCGGGGGCTCCCCCTCATCCTAGATATGCAGGAGGATAAAGGATGAGACACAGGATAGTGGTTTAGTACTGTCTTCTCAAGTGCAATCTGTAAAGGGTGATCAGAAAAACCTGGCCTGTGCCCCTGGGACCTGCTCTCTGGCTTAGTTGCCTAATGACAAGTTAATTTCTCATATACTCCTGGCTGTGGAGGATGCTCCACTAAGATGATTACTGCCCAGCAACTTGATCTCTCTTGAGAAGAGTTCTCAATTCACTCTCTCCATGACCTTAGGAGGACCTAGAATCCACATCTCTTTCATCTCCCTGTCCTGATTCCCCAGATCCTGCCACACATCTCTTAAAAAAATCTCCCCACATACATGCTGGACCAGCAAAAACACCATTATTTTTAAGGGCACTTGTAAGATCTTTCTTGTAAGATCTTTGGGAGGGGGATGACCAAAGTAGGGTACACCGTCTTAGTCCAGAAAGGGATCTGATTGTGGGTTTAAGCAGTTCAGTAATTTTGTCAAAGGAACCCGTTCTGTGCTTACTCCACATTGCTGGAGTAACCACAACCAATCATTGCTGACTCCATCCAGAGTGCTCAGTGTCTGGCAGGATCAGCTCTACACATTTGCCACAAGTATGCCAGCAAACCAGAGTCTGCCTCCAGACATTTAATAAGAGAGTTAGAACCACTAGGGACTTTCCATGGCCCTCTGAGTCATAGTTCCCATGAGCTGATCAGAAATGATACAGAACCAAGCAGAGTACAGAGATGTTCATCAGTTATATTTCTGGAGCATCTACAAGAATCAGCAGGCTCTCATAAAACCCTTGTGAAGATGAAGACATGGTCCCAGAAGGTTGTTCATCATAATTTCCACCCCAAAGGCAGTAAATTCCATCCTTTACATCAGTAGTGGAACAACTCCTTCTGAATATGAATTAATGGTGAGTTTTTTCACAGAATATCTGAAACTCTTCTAAGCTGCCTGTATGTGATGCTGATAGTGTGATTTTACAAACGGCCTCTGTTGCTGTGAAGATAAGCCAGGCTCTGCATTAATGCTGTTGCTGCACATTCTAATCCAGCAAACCACCTCCAGCTCTCTCAACCTCCAAAATAGGAGCTGTCAAACAGTTTCCTGTTCTGTCAAGATTTTAGGAGTCTTCTGGACAACAGGAGTGTCTCCTCTGAGGACAAACACATTCCAACATTTTCTGAGTTCCTACTGGTTTTTTAGGGATTTTTTACCAGGTCTCCCAACAGTGTATGGAGGTTTATAGCAACTAGGCACCTAATTTTAACAGAATGCCTGCATTCCACTTTCTTTCCTCTTCTCCATCATTAAAGCATCCTGGACACAGAGCCATAAAGATAACGCTTGTAATGTAGTGTTTTCTAATATCAATTTCATAAACCTCAGATCAAAGAACTCCAAACAATAACATATAAATAAAATTAGCATATTCAAAGGCACGTGTTTATCTGTTGTAAATCCATCTGACCCTACTCTGCCCAGCAAATATATATGTATAGCAATTAACAGCCTTACACACAGAAACAGACACAGAAACACAGTGGAAGAACTTATATCAAGCCACTAGTGCCTGCATTTTTCTCTACAGGAAAATCATTTAATACCACTAGTTAGAGGTTTCCAGCAGAGCTGAATGACACAGTCCATGCTGAGTTGGGAAGACTGGGAAGTGTCTCTATGAACAACTTTCATATATTGATGCCACACATACAGCATTGAAAGTGAGTATGTGTGTGCATATAACATCTGGTTCTCAACACCATTGCATCAAGTGGCATTATTCAGCCATTAGTCCAAGCATTAATCCCTCTTCTAGTAGAAATGAGAGAACACCTGGCATGGGAGAAATCCCTTGGGAACAACAAATGGGGAAAAAAAAGCTTTACCTTCAAAATGTGTATTAAGGTAAGATTTTCAAATGTATCTAATGGCAGAAGCAAGTACCAACCATAATATTTAAAACACTCATCAAGTAGGTTTTTAGGAGGTAGGTGCCAGATTCACTTTGGGATTTATACAGATGAAGACAAATCATGCCTTGGAGAGTGCCCATTGAGGTGGATAAGATGGATGGATGGATGGATGGATGGATGGATGGATGGATGGAGAGGGGGCCAGACAGGTCGTTACGGCAGGAGCTGCCAGCTCCCAGCACCAGAGGTCCAGGCAGCAAAAACAATTTATTTGGCTTACACTTGGACAATACATTTCCCAGTCACAAGCCTGGTCTCCACAGGTACTCCTACAAGCTGCCTGGAAGCAACCTGGCCCACAGGGTGCCTGGGATGGAGGAGTACCAGGATGGAGTAGAGCACAGGCTCCACAGGACACAGCAGAGATGAAGCCAAGACAGGGAAGGAAGGGACACGGTGCGATAGAGCCCAATGTCTGCTTTCGTAGGATTTCATTTTCTTGTCAGGACAAAGTCCTGGTATTGAAAAGTTTTGTTCAACAGAAAACACTGAAGAATATTTTATTCTACTGGCTGTGTGCCACCTGTAATCCCAGCTGATGTCTTACAATGCCAGTATACAGCCTATATTACCATTTTCATCGAGGGCTTCGGGTGTCGGACTTGTACCTGAGGAGTAGTTAGATTTGCCCCAGGTTCCCTCTTTTTCTCTCGTGCTAATTCATATGCGCTTGGCATACCTCCTTTCATTAAAAGATTAATTCCCCATCTCATAGCCCTTAGTTCCTGAGTGAGATTAGACACATGAATATTTTTAACAAGCAGTATTTCTTTTTTCAGTAGTCTCACCTTTTCCAGGGGTGATAAATATTGCTGTGAGGTTTATAGTGAGAACAAACCTTAATAAATAAAAATACTTGTATTTTATATGTGGACATGAATAATAATGGTACCTGACCACAACAATGGCAACAGGACAAGCTATTTCAAGAGCACTGAAACCTGGACACTTGCTATGGTCCTTTCCCATCCTACTTCCCCATTATCTACTATCAATCCCTAATCTGCATGAGGGATGTCAAAGGATAAATACCTGTATTTTCCCTTTAGTATTGGTTTTGAACCTGTTACCTATGAATCTGCTTCGTTCCTATTTAAATCTGATCTAGTTAAGCAGCTCTGCAAACTCCCGGGTGGGGGGTGGGGGGGGGAAAGTAAAGAAATTGGCTACTCATTTACAGTCATAAAATCATTTATGTTGGAGAAGATATTTTAGGTCATTGAGTCCAACCATTAACCTAGCACTGCTAAGTCCATCGCTAAGCCATGTCCCCAAGTGCCACATCTATCTGCCTTTTAAATAATACCTCCAGGGGTGGTGATTCCACCACTTCTCTGCATGACCTGTTCCAGTGCTTGCCAACCCTTTCCATGAAGAAATTATTCCTAACTTGTAAAGAAGTACTATCTGTTTTGAAAAAGTCTTGATATTTGGTAACTGGAAAGTTACCGTTAAGACAGAGTTTGCTTCCAATCCTTCAACAAGCATCCAGTCTGAAAAGGACCTTTCTCCAGTCCCACAGCAACATAACTTCTTTCACAACCTTCGATGTGGAACTTTATCAGAAGCTTTTTGCAAATCCACACTTGCTATACCCAAGTATAAGTGCACTCTTCGTTCACATGCTTCTTCTACCACCCTTCCAGAATACCACTGGGTGTTCATATCTTCACAGAAGCTCTTTTTAGCTTCTCCCCAGAGAAAACGTTAACCCATTTCTGTCCCCTCTTTTGGGTAATCTCCACTAGTCTTTTCCCTTTCATAGCTTTCTTTCTGATTCCAATTGGGCCACATACAGTTTTTGTTGACTGGCTTCGTTATCTTTTTATGAGAACATGTATGCTGGTAGGTTTAGGAGTTCAGAATGCATGCAGGATGGACTGGCCATTTGTTTTTTAATAATCATCTTACCTTCTAGAGGCCCCAACCTCCTACACTGTCGTGCTGTATCCTCACTGAACAGTGTGTTACACCTCCACATTCTCAGTTCTACTCCGTGACTCACCAGGTCCTGTGCAGAGCAACACACACCTGAAGCTGGAACTGCTGCGGACCAGAAAACTGAGACAGGTACAGTTGCTTGAATACTTCCACCTGAAACCTGTGAAATTTTGAGAATTTTTGATGGTTTTCTTTCCTAAAATGTGCTTTTGTGTCTGTTTCAGGTACAAGTATGTCAAAAACAATTACAAATCTTACGAACCAGACCACTGAAAAATTAGAAAGACTACAAGACGAGTTATTGCATTATCCCTTGGCCCTCCTCAGCATTTTTGCTTGGAAGTTGACATCATCAGTTGAAAGAAAAATTGATTCTCCATATGTGTGAATGATACTGAGGATTTTTTTTCCCCTATTAATGTTCTTTAGCTGTGTAACTTTTCCTCTTGCAAATATACACAGGTAATAAAAGAGGTGTGATAATGTATGCTTGTAGTTTTAACATTCTAAGGATTTTCTTACTGCATTTTAGAAATACAATTACTGTGCTTGATTTGTTGCTGCATGATTAGCAAAGAACTGCCAGAAAAGGTCGGTGTAATAAGGAAACTGAATTAAAAAAAATACGTATGGTTTACAGGCAGGACACAATGAGGAATCTGATTAGTTTATGATTTATTTTATGCTTTTAAAGGTAAATGAATTCAAAGTATTTAGAGAGTTTTTTGTCTCCCAGATGTCCTGTTAGGACTTAATATTTTCTTCTTATTTTCTGGAATAGTCCTAAAGAAATAAGTGATATATCACTGTAAGTGAAGGAATGCTGCATAATGTAAACAAATTATCAGGAAAATGGGGCCAGTGTTACTTGTCTAATATATTATTTTTTGGCAAATATTTCCCAAATATTAATTTTAATGTCTACATCCTCTGTTTTTATTTCCTAGTGTTACAGTTTTATGATTGTGACCTCAACAAGGATCTCCTTTGACTGTCACCCACAGTTGTTTGGCTCCAGTCTCTAATCTTAGTCTCAAAACTAAGCCTGTGTCTGGATGTGGGAAGAATAAGGGAATAAGCCAGACCACTTTGTGGAAAGTTGTGCAAAGGAACAGCCATGATTTTTTACCTCTGACAGAATTGTAAGAGAATTCTATTTCAATTTAACCCCCAGGAGTGAGATCCAGTGTATCTAACTTCAGATTAGATATTAGAAAATAAAAAAAAAAATCAGGTTCAGTTTAAGATTATATATTAGAAAAACATTTTCACTGAAAGAGTAATTAGGCATTGGAATAAGCTGCTCAGGGAGGTGATAGAGTCACTGTCTCTGGAAGTGTTTAGGCGTATCTGGATGTGGCTTAGGTGTGATCATGGTGATGCTGGGTTGACAGTTGGACTGAATGATCTTTAAGGTCTCTTCCAGACTTGAGGATTCTGTGATTCTGTAACTTGAGCCATGTTGCTCAGCTGTCAGCCTTAGAGAGCTACTGATGGTCCTTCATGAATCAGTCAGGAGGAACAGACAAGAGCCTACAAAGCAGGGAGGGTGGTTCACCCTCCGAAGGTGCCCATTTCTGTCCAAAGACTGTGAAGGGAGCTCATATACCAAACTTCAGATTCAGCCAACTCTTGGACTTCTGTCTTTACTTGATATGGATTCCACCCAAAAGTTATCTGCAGGGCACATGCTGGCATAGTTTGCATCACAAGGAAAAAATCATATGCCACAGAGATGACAGAGCGACACAAAACCCACAAATCACACAGTGTAGTGCATGAGTATTTTTTTGTATCCCACAGTAGAGTCTTGGCAGGTAGACAGATGAATATATGCAGGTGGGCCACAGGAAAAGTACAGAGCTGGCCGTTGTCACATCTGGCCTTAACCAACAGGTTCCCTGTGAATAGCACATGAAGTGTGCAATAGAGCTGGCAGAGAAATCCAGCATCCTCCAGATAAAACCCATAAGCAAAGGCTAATGGTGTCAGATGCCTCAATTTTCCTTTCCCATTTCAGTTTTTTTCCTCACATGTTGTGAAGTTTCTCAGAGCTGCCAGCTACAGTACGCCAAAAAAGTCCTAATTTTGTTAAAAGAAAAATGTCTTTATTTGTGCCAAGAAAACTGCATTTTCAGCAGCACTGAAAAACTTGGCCTTGGGACCAAATGATGAAAATACCTTCTTCTTACCACATCTGTCCAAGTTCTAGCAAATTATTTCAGGGCTCCAAAGGTTTGGATGTTCAAGGATGAGTGATATAGAGACGCTAATTAACACACACATTTAAAACAATTTTTTTCAGCCCTCTTTGCAATGGCAGCAGAATTATATTCTTTCCAAAGAAAACTCTGGATCACATTTTTTTGTTATAACATACAGCATAAAGAAACGATACATTTAACAAGATAATCAGTCTTAATTGTACAAAACTTACAAACTTCTAAAAGGATTGCTATAAAAACATTATTTACTGTTTGAATGAAAGGTATTTGTTGGTCTGCCTATCTTTTTGAAGAAAAGGCAATCTTAAAACTTTTTCTCATGAGTGGGTTTCACAGTAATGCAGCCAGCTCATATATGTCGGTTGTAATCTGTACTCAATGCACTTTTGTTTAATCAGGCTCAATTCCCATTCTCTGGGATGCTCTAGAGGCTCAGGTATCTACGGAGACTGTGCTTCAAAACCATTCTAATCTAGAAGGCCCTAAGCAGTATCTGCCTGAATGCAAAATCAATATGTATATGTACAGAGTGCCTTTACATCACAAACACCTCAAAACTTTGTGGTGTTTGTGATGCATGGGAAGTCATACAGGACTACAGAGCATGGGTAAATCCTCTGCAGTAAAACCAGTGGATAAGACTTGTACTTTTTGACCAGTTTTGGGCCTCCAGTTAAAGAGGCTCTGTTTGAGTACTACCAAGATTACCAAGGGAGCTAGAGCTTATGACCTACAAAGAAAGGTTGAGGACTTTGGTCTTGTTTCATCTGCTAAAAGAGAGATTAAGAGGTGTCTAATAGCCCCGTTTGAAGGGGCAGTTGCAAGAAGGATAGACAAACGATTTTTGGTAGTGGCAGATGGCTAAAAGGGGTAAGGCTGGACAGATTGTAGCTGGGCAAGTAAAGGCTGAGCATTAGGAAAAATTCATCCACCTGGAGGGTAGCGCAAAACTGGAACCAGATACCAGGAGACTTGAAATCCCTATCTTTGGAGTTTTACCAGATTTTGCTAGGCAAAACCACAGGTGACTTGGCCTAGTGTTGACAGCGCCACTTAGAGTGGGAGGGTGGAGTGGAGACCTGCTGGGGTCCTTCCCACCAGTATGTCTATGAACTTGTGAAATTAATTGCACAACCTGCATGCAATAGATCTTCTTTCAGCCTGGGGGCTCAGGGTTAAGACTCCAGGGCATCAGTGCTCTGCTTGAACCTGGTGCTGTCTAGTCTGTCCTCACCCCTTTTTTAGACTTCTTCGGCTTGCAAGGGCAGTCACTCAAATCGCAGTTGAGATTGGCATTCAGTCCTTACCTCCTGTGAGCATCCTTGGCAGCGCAGGAAAACTGTGCATGAGTTTACATCTGGGCAAGCTGATGTCAAGGATCTGCTTTAATATTCTGACACAGGTTGCTGGCCTGGCTGCCAAGGAGACCTGACTGTCCCCATTGCTCTTCCAGTGACTGTCTCACAAAGAATAAATCGGGGACAGGGCGTCAGGTTGGGATTTTAGTTCTTCTTTGGAAAGGGCTTGAAACTGTGGAGTTTGAATCATGCACAGAAAACACTTGCCATCCGTACTTCATAATTTGATTATACTCACCAAAGCATTTTCAGCTGAAACGAGTTCTTTCAGGGAACCTCAAGTCTGAAGCAAATTAGGACAATACATGTGTATTTCTCCATATTTTCTAGGCAGAGCTGTTAGTTAGCAAGCATGCTGGCATCTGGAAGCTTGCAGGATTTATGAATGCACATTATCTCCACGAGCAATGATGATAACAGTGAAATCCCTTCACACAATTAATATACCACGGAGTGCTCTCTGCAGTTCAGCATGCTCAGCAGAGCAGTGAAGGAAGACGAACATTAGAAGTATTGCTTTCCACTCATCACTGGCAAATTACCATAAAGAACTACTCCTACAGCACCAACAAAAACACCAGATGATTAAGTATTTGCCTGGAGACATATATACAGCCTGATTATTTAGCTTAATTGTCTCAGAAACGTGCTAAGTGGAAAGTACTGTCTCAGCTACAGTTACTATGAGATTTCACTTTCTTACCATAAAGATTTTTACGAGTCTGAATTATTTTCTCTAATATGTTTTAATAGTTTTGAATAAAGTTTGAAAAGAGAAATACAAATCTCTTTCACCATTTAAAGTTGATTGTATTTGTTTTACACAGGGGGCTGGAATCCTGAATGCATTCCAGCTAAATATTTGACTTCTGTCTGCTTAAAATCTACTCTGAAGACAGAATCAATGAATGTATCCATCTTCCTTCCCTGATCTGTGGTTCCCCCATGCTGCGACCATCTCAGAGGCAGCTGCATTTCCCCCAGCTGCAAAACTGGCCCAAGAACACCCCAAATAGAACTTGTCAGAAACACAGGAGGGGATGAAACAGGCTCTTGTTTTGACAGGCAGCATAGATAGCAACAGAACAGTTAAAAATATCCTGAGATTTGCTGTTTCAAGGCCTTATTTTCAGTTGCTGATGACTCTTTCCAAGTGTCCAACTTCTTTTCACCCTTGAATGTCTCCATTCTTCGTTGATTTCCTTTGGAAACTTCCTGCCAAAACACGATGTTTAAAAGGGGCTAAGGAACTTCTCCCTTCCCCCCCATGTTCAAATGTTTCACACTGCAGCTTTAGCACTCTCCTGTATTGCAGCAGACCCCTGATGTTTGGAAAGGAGGTTGCCCTGTGCTGTGACTAAAACAACTCCTACCGTTGATGGAGTCAGGGTCCTCTGAAAACCAGCATTCACTCTGGCAGAATTTAAGAGTTAAACCCCTCCAAAGCTCTAGATTTGCTGTAACAGAAAGTGATGTTGCTGAGGTTCAGCAAGACCCCTGCGGTCACCCCAGCACTCACCACAGGTCAATCTGCCGTGGCTGCCACTCCAAAACAAGGAGGGGTGAAGGAAATAAACCATTTCCACCACAGCTGGAGCACAACCCAGCCACCTAGCTCCCCACACTGGGGTCCCAGTGTAAAAGCCAGAGTGAAACCTGGGGCTCCACTCCTTCCAGGGCTGGGCTACTCCTGCAGGGATGTCAGCAGCAGATTCTTATCTCCAACCTCTAAACCACATGGCTTCTCTCAGTTGGTAAACTGTGCTAGACACTGCACCACAGGAGGGAATTTCTGCTCCTTGTGGTTTTGTGAAAATATGCGAATTGAAACATGAGAAAGAACCATAGAATATAGAATTCTATTTTATTTAGCTTCTCTTTATTTAATGTAAGTAAATACTGCATCATAATGTACACACAGAGAAATTGGGTGCAGATTGTTCAGATAACTTCTATTCTGATGTTTTCTAATTTTGCAGTGTTTAACCTCACACTCTTAATTTCTTTTTAATATCGTTCCTAGTACATGGTTCTTTAAGGGACATGATCGTGATAGAAGTATAAGTGTTCATAGTTGTGGGAGCATTTTAATCCTGGGCTATCATTTTTTGCATGCATTGGAGCATATAAAAATAGAGAGCACTTCTACTGGAAGACTCTTCCGGCTCTCCCCATCTGTCACACAGTCACTGAAGAAGGAACATTTGAGGCCAATCCACAGTGCGGGATGTTTGAGAGGTGACATGAAGGCAAGGGAGCAATACCCTGTTTTGTCTCTCCATCCCTCTGGCCCATATAAATTCCATAGCAGAAATCTTAACATTTCCTCTATGCATCACAAGGATAAACACATAGCCTACTACCAGCTTTCCCTGGGTTGTCATCCAGCAGTAATAGTGGAAGCAGTGCACTGAAGCAAAAGTATGGCTGTGTGAGCGACTCGTGGTTTGATTTGGTAAATGAACTGGGGGTAACAAAGTCCTCTAAAAGCTCAAATGCCATTCTATTTGAACAGTGTATTTTGTTTGATCTGAAATAAGTTGCTTCATTTTGGTTTGGATCATTTTTAATGAATGAAGAGGTACAGACCCCATAGGGCAATGAGAAGATGGGGGCAGATGGGAGTAACATTGGCCTCAAATTCAAACCTCATCCCTAGTGCTGCGTTCCAAGCTGGGTCTGACTTACTGCCTGCCAGTTTCCCTGGGGACCTCGAGAAACTCTGCAAGGGGTTTTTATCTTTCTACTTTTGAAGTCTTCCACCTCATGTATGAAATATTCAAATTATTTGTTGGATTTGCCAGGTGAGTGCCCTGAACATAAGACTGTCTCTCCTACAGCGGATATTTAATAGTCTGGCACAATACTGACTAAACTCTCAGAATAGCATAGCTTTGTCCATTAGCTGAGGGACTAAAATACCTTTTTGCAATGCTGGAATTATTGTTTGAAACTCTGGTTCCAAAAGGGGCAGCAAAGGACCTTTCAGTCCACATCTAGCTAAAAGATAATGAGCAGTATCTCCTGCATGGTTTGTACAGGGAGGATGGATGTCCTTATAAGACCTGCATTAATTGAACCTACTCCTGGAGAGAATTTAGCAGCACTTGTCTAGGCATCCCCTACAGAGTAGGGTAATGCAGTCTAAAGGATCTAAATCCCTTCTCCTGACAATAAAGGGCTGGATGGATTTATATCCCTAAAACTGAAATAACATCATGGCGAATGAGATACAAAGGCTACATGCAGAGTCAAAATAAACAGAGTATTGGATACCTCCCAAGAGACAGGCCCTCAGGGGCAGCTCTCAGGCCCCCACGAGTTCTGTGTGCTGCAATGAAGCCTTTTGGCCTCCAGGCATGGGCCCCAAGTGGCTGAAGGTATAACACCGTCCATAGTCACCGGGACATTACTGCCCACAGTAAGGAGGGAGGACACAGCTTGTGCTTGTAGCTGGGACACTGCTGTCCTCAGCTTGGCATACTGATATGGAAGGGGTTAGGCTAGCATGTGACCTGTCTTGCCAGAGGAGTGAACAGAGGGAGTAAGTACCATTTCCACCAGAGGGGCTGGAAACCCTAGCAAAACAGCAGGGTAGAGAGAATGAAGCACCTAACTTCGTGTGCAAAGCTAAATCCACAGGGGCAGCGACTTAAAGATATGAGAGAGTTATGCTCACAGTGACAGACAGTTTGGTCAATGTATTTCAGCATCACAAGGTTCCCTGTTGGGCACAGTCATTCACCAGGACCTAGTCTGATGTGTCAATTGTTACTACTACTACTAACAGAGAGCTCCATCATATAATGAAATGGCCATGCTTGTGTTTCTGCCTTGCCTTCAGTAACCAAACCATCTCAATCATCATTAGCTGAAGCAGTTCTGCACAGTATTTTGCTGCTCCCTGGAGATGTACCTCGAATTCCACTTAAGTCCATCTGTAGATACCTAACTGCCTTGTTATTGAGTTAACCTTAAATCCTTAGGCAGCCTTTAGACACTAAGGCAGCCAGGCAGTAATGATTCAATAAGCTTTTAAATATATAAATAAAAATTACTCCAAAGACTGCATATGCTTGCTATTTTGCTGAGAATAAACTAAATTTTCAGCTCCAACATAATGGATTTGTTTAAATTAAAGAGCTCTGGTCTTTCCGGTTTGTGATTGTTTTCTTCTAAGATACAAGCCAAGTGAGTATTAAATGAGCCCACTGTGGCGAGAAGAGGAAAAAGTGAAAATATAATTTATTTACATAGTGAGTGCTCCATACAAGGTTCATAAAAACAAAGCATATTATGAAAAGTGAATTAAAACCCATTTGCTTCCAGATTCAGAGTCTGATGAGCTAATTAAGCAATGTTTTCTCAAATCCAACCCCTGAAGTCTCCAGAGAAGGTGAACAGCTGAGGGGCAGACTTTCAGACTACCTGCTCATTATTTTGTTCCCCTTCACAGCATGGCTCTGCAGCCTGAATGGCACAAGAGCAGTAACAGCCACTTTCCCTCTTGGAGATCCTCCCAGGAAAAGTAAGCTGCCTTGCAATCATCTGGTGTATCTTGCAGTGGTCTGGCATGTGCCATCACTGTCCACAGGATGAAGCCAGAGCTGCTCAGCTGTGTTTCATAGGCTTTCTCCATTCAACAGGCAATGGCACTTCCCCTTTAGTTCCTGGGCTAGGAGCTCACAGCAGAAGGAGGATCTGTTTGACATTCCCAGTGACTGGGATATGCATCAGTATGCCAGGAGTGAAGTCAGATAAGTGGGGATCATTAACAGCATTATGGCAATGCAAGCAGTTATCTGCAGCAGACTAAATCCTGTCAGTGTCCCATGTATATCTATAAGTTTCTGCTGAATAGGATTTGGTGTCTTCTTACCAAAAACATTGTTAAAAAATCCTGCTGACTTCCAACAATGCCTACCGCAGGGACAGGCTTCTCTGGCAGCACAAACTGGGACAATGCCTGGACAAACTTTATTCCAGGACTTCAGAAGAGACAAGTCTTGGATGCCACATTACTTTATCTGAGACTGTCTCTACTGTGCCCAATGCTGTAAATTTCTTTATAATGTGTGTTTATCTAACCTTATGTTTTTCCTAATTCACATGTCAGATCCTGAGCTACTTAGATTTGTTTTCTTCAGTCTTGTACTCCATCAGTTCCAAGCACAAGGCAGGAGAAGACCCAGGCCCTACAAACAGTACCTTCAGCTTAGTCCTCTTCCATTGATTTTTCAAAGTATTTTACTATAAAATCTTTCTTTTTTCATGGATCAAACTATTTAAATCTTAACTTCACCATTTCTTAGAAATATAGGTCTGATTTCATCCATGAGCCCTTCATATGAAGGGATGCACTCTATTTCATGATGTTGGTCAAATTCACAACAAATTTTCAAAGCTGGGAAAAAAATCTCTGAATTAATTGAAGTAAATGTCCTTAGATTAAGGCTAAATTTCAGGATTTGGTCAATTTTTAAGTGACCTTTGGCAATATTTCAGGGAAAAAAAATCAGTAAATGGAAGTAGGTTCTGTGTTTCACAGAAATGTAATTTTGAGACTTTCAATACGCAGGTCTATCTTTAGCCTGAAGACACTGGAAGGCCACAGTTTCATTGTACACCTAGTATAACTAGCAGTCAGAGGGGAGTTGGTGAATTGAGAGTATCCTATAGTCTAGTTTATAGAAACAAAACCAACCACACTGGCTCTGAAATGTTTATAAAGGTCAAGAGAGTCTGACTTTTGTCACAGTACAATCGTTTCAGAGCTCTGTAATTCTTACTTGTGCTTTAAAAGCAAGAAACATTCCTTAAATGGTAGGGGCAATATAAGAGTAATTTTCAAACTTCACATAACACATAGTAACATACTGGTATTTGTATGAATCATGGGGCAGGTATGCTTCCACACAGAGAATGATTTTATATTCCAGCGGGTACACTTTTCATTCTGTGGTGTGTCAAACATTATTGTTCTCTAAGCTCCAAAGCACTCTACACACTCTCTCCCACCATGTGCAAAACAGAATCTCAAAAATTATTGTGAAATTAACTGTTTCAAGAAAAATTATTCTCCAGTTACCCGAACTCTTCAGATTGCAAATCTAGCCTTGTTCTAATACAATGAAATGGATTTCCTTGCATACAGGCTTCTAGAAAAGGATCTCATATGTCAGTGGTTGGATATACTCAATTCAATAAATGTAAATATGAAAAGAATTTTTATGCAAAGCTTTTGTTGGCTTGTCGCACTGGTGTGTTAAAAATTGGCAGTTGCACCGGTTTCCTCTCTGAGAACTATTTTCTCAATTTAGATGTGATTTTACAGTCCTGTAAGACGTTAGAAAATAAAAGGAACCATTACATCCTTTTCTGTCATAACATGGAACTCCCAGTGAAAAATAACCTCTCTTGCCTTTACTTTGGTATTAGGGAAAAACAGGAAGATCATTTAGGCTGAGTTCAGATATGGAAGAAAATCTGCACAGAGCGCACCTTCGACAAGTTTGCAAATATGAAACTGGAAGAAGTGGTTGATCAAGAAGATGGTTGTGCTGCCATTCAGAGGGACCTGGACAGGCTGGAGAAATGGGCATGTGGGACTTTCATGATGTTCAACAGAGGGAGAAGCAAAGGGGAGAAAAAGTCTCGCACCTGTGGAGGAATAACTCCAGACACCAGTACTGATTGGATAGCAACTTGACAGAGACCTTACGATCTTTGTGGACAAGGACCAGGTAGACAACATGTCCACTTTTTTTGTGGACAGCTATGGGCTGTTCAGCCTGGAGAAAAGGATGCTTAAGGGAAACTTAGTGTGTATCCAGTGGGAGGATGTAAAGAAGGGCGGCCAGTGTTTTTTCAGTAGTGCCCACTGAGAGGACAGGAGGCAATAGGCACAAACGGAAATACAGGACAGTCTGCTTAAATGTAAGAAAGCGTTATTTTACCATGAAGATGATTAGCCACTGGCATAGGCTGCCCAAGCTGCTTATGGAGTCTCTGGATTGGTCATGGTCCTGGGGAACCTGCTTTGAGCAACAGTTTGGAATGGGCAATCTCCTGAGGTGCCTTCCAGGCTCGGCTACCCTGTGATTCACTTGTGTGTTGATTTCCTCTCAGATAGTATTACCCCATTGCTCCAGGCAATATTCTCAAGCACAAGCTAGCATGTAGGTATTTTGCACAAACAGAAGAGCAGAGTTCTGGACAAAACCACAAAGCAAGTCTATTGATAGTGTAGATGTACCATAATTTAAACCCATATAAAATACAGAGAGGGCGCAGCCCAGCACAGTGATCTCTGCACCTTAGACTGTAAATAATTTAAGAATGAATAAATGTATACGGTTCCTAAAAGCATTTGATTTTCTATTTTGCACAGCAGAGCTTTCTCTTATGCTTAAGTACAATGTAGCAGAAAAGCAATATCTCCCACCAAAGCTCCTCTGCAAATCAAATTCAAGGCAGAGGCACCTTACTTCCAGTAGATCTCCAAGGCAGTTCACTTCCTTGGGAAACTCTCAGAAATGTCTGTGTGTCTGCCCTGACTAGACAGAGAGCAGAGAATAACCAGCTCTGATAGAGGTGCCCACACTGGAGGTGTCCACACAGATGAACTTCACCAGTACTGACTATAATCTGAGACGCCACTCCCCATATAAGTATCTTCTTAGCAGCTCCCAGCACAGCTTTTAGGCTCTGGTTTGTCCCACAGAAGAGCTCTGAACTCCAGGAGGCAGCAAGGGCCATGCAGGGCATGCTTATCTAGAAAGTCCCTTTCTTAGGAGGGGTGTCACTGTGTGTGTCTAGGAGGTAGACAAACATACTCCGGTGATAAGGGTGAAAATTTTGAATTAAACTTCCACTTACATCCTAACCTAATTCTTGATCCAGAAAAGGTCTACTTCAGTGTCACAACATGCTGAATCTACCTCAATTAAAACAATTACTGAAGCATATGGGCTCTCCAAGCTTGCAAATGTTAGATACCAGAGAGTTAATTCCAACAAGAATGATAAGCCAACAAGGCTGTACAAAGACAGTAAAGACAACAAAACCATCAAAGTCTGGAAAAGGCTGAGCAAAATGCAAAACCTTTCCAACTGTCATGATCTTTAAAATATCTCCATTCTGTAATACTTACTTGGCTTTGCATTTCTGGGGGAGAGTCAGCATGAAATCACATTTCATACTGAGACTAGCAAGTGACAGTCCCTCCCATATTCCTGTCAGCAAGGAATAAATTGGATTAGTCTCAGACAGCTTATGGAGTTCTGAAGATGTAAACATATGCCAATAAGAAGTAACATAACGCTCCAATTTAAACAAAGTAATGCACAAAGGAAGCCAGCAAGAGCCATACCAAACTTGTGTTAGTCATAATAGGCAGCTGCGGAACATGGGATGCCAGCAGATTTACCCAACCCCTGGTGACCATTTAAAAATGTTATAAATAAGAAGGGCAAACTTGTTTTGCTGAACCCATGAATGACATATAACGTCATATGCTGGATCTTGGAGGGAAGATAAGGGGGAATAAAATTCGAATGCGAGTCACCACTTTGAATCTGATCTGCAGCAACTGCAAGTTGCTGTGATGCAGTGACCAGGCAGTAACACATGAGTGACTGTGTCGTGTCTTCACTTTGCTTTTCAGCTCTAAGGGGCATGCAGAAGAGAAACAGCCATCTGAATACTGGTGGCTGTTATCGTGAACTGGGATAAAAGGTGGACACTGGAAAACTGATCTTTGCTCTCATCTTTCACAGAGGTCAAAATTGGATTACGCTTGGCAAGGAGTGAAGGAATAAGATAATCTACTCCTGCTGCTCACAGTGGACTACGGACCCTGTTTTTCAAGTTCTAAATTCAGCACCAAACAAATAATTCCTTCTACCATCCATAATCGAGAGTAATGTTAAAATAGATGCTACTGAATCGACAGTTTCTCCACACTCACACCAGTGTAAACAGAGGGTACCAACATGCAAGTACTTTATGCTGTGTTACTTAGATTTAATTTGTTTTAACCTTGCTACCTATTGCTCAGTCCATTGGACAGGTTTTTCAGCCCTTTATGGGTGACCTGTATGGGAAATCAACTCTGAAGAGTCTGAATAATCTGTGAGAGCAGTCCTGAAGGATAGAACAGCTGGGTGGTGTTATTTGCTTCCAGCTATGGACCATATGTTGAGCAGAGTCGATCTACACAAACACAATTCACTCCTCCCATTAACAGCTGGGAAGAAATTGAGTTATATAGAAACGAACCAAACCTTCATGAATCTGCATGAAATCCACAACATTTATATGCCTAGATGACATTCAAGGGAAATTATTTTGTATAAAGGCAAAAAAAAAAATCTGTCAGAGCATGAATGCACAGAAGCTAGGATTTTGATCCCATTCTCACTTATTTCACCAACGTTTTGATTCCAGAGTGTTCTGTAATGATAATGCAGGGAGATCTAACACATTTTAGTTTGCTTGGCATCACCAATTAAGAAGCTTTCAAGACTACTACAGTGATAGTGCTGTGCCTGTATGAGCCAGCATGACAGCTATTAAGATTTCTGGAATGGCTTGTACCCAGCCTTTTACATTAGAGCAATTTCCTGTGAGGCAGAGAAAATACTGCCCAGGACATCAACAGCATCCTTAGACTTTGAGAACAAAAAGCTCCATGGAATGAGCCATTAAATAAAAGAGTCTCTGTTTTTGTTTAACAAAGCTGAATAATACATTTAGAGCAACAACAATATCACCAGGTAGGAGGTTGTGTCTACAGCACTGCAGTAAATACTCCAGGCTTTTCTAGCCTTTCTTCTCCATCTATCCTAGTGTTCATCTGAAAAGTGCATATTTTGAAATAAGCTTATAGTAAAATGGATGTGGATTAATGGTTCTGTTAGGCATTGCAATGCACTTTTCTTTAGCAAACCTTTTCTTTGTTAGCAAGCATCTTCCCCTGACAGCCCAATGATATTTTAAAACACTGTGTGCCACTCTGCTAGGGATGGTAAACAACAGCCTCCATCAATAAGAGCACCTGATAATTACTAATGTATAGAGTCCATTTAAAAAAAGACACATCCATTCATGTATATGATAGATAGAGTATATGATAGAGTCAAAGAAGAGAAGGGTGTACCACAAGTGGTGTTCGCTGGGACTCAGTATTGGAGCCAGTTCTCTTTATCTTGAAATGCTGCTCAGGATAACAAAAGCATCCTTAGACCTTGAGTACAAAAAGCTCCATGAAACAAGATGCTGAATAAATAGTTTCTGGTTTTGTCCATCAATAATCTGGACAAGGGGATCGAGCGCCCCCTCAGTCAGTTTGCAGGTGAAACAAAGACGAGTGAGAGTGTTTATCTGCTGGAGGGCAGGAAGGCTCTATGGAGGGATCTAGCCAAGAACAATTGTATGATATTCAACAAGACCAAGTACTGAGTCCCTCAGTTGGGGTGCACCAACCCCATGCGGCACTACAGGCTTGGGGAAGAGCAGCTGGAATGCTGCCCAGAGGAAAAGGACCTGGGGGGTGCTGATTGACAGTGGCTTAACACAAGCCAGCAGTGTGCCCAGGTGGCCAAGAAGGCCAATGGCATCCTGGCCTGTATCAGTAATAGTGTGGGCAGCAGGACTGAGGCAGTGATTTTTCCCCTGCATTTGGCACTGGTGAGGCCACACCTCAAATCCTGTGTTGAGTTTTGGTCCCCTCAATACCAGAAGGACATTGAGGTGCTGAAGTGTGTTCAGAGAAGGGCAACAAAGCTGAGGAACAGCTGAGGGAGATGGGGTTATTTATCCTGGAGAAAAGGATGATCGGGGGACCTTATCGCTCTCTACAGCTACCTGTAAGAAGGTGGTACTGGGGGTCAGTCTCTTCTCCCAGGTAACAAGCAACAGGACAAGAGGATACGATCTCAAGTTGCACCAGGGGAGGTCTAAATTAGATATTAGGGGAAATTGCTTCAATGAAAGGGTTGATAAGCACTGGAACAGGCTGCCCAGGGAGGTGGTGGACTCAGCATCCCTGAAGGTAATTAAAAGACATGCAGATGTGGCACTTAGGGACATGGTTTAGTGGTGGACTGGGCAGTGCTGGGTTAACAGTTGGACTTGATGATCTTAAAGGTCCTTTCTAACCAAAATGTTTTTATGATTCTATGATTCTGTGTTTGGAGATAGGGGCAGGGGAAGACAGAAAGAAGAAAAACCATTATTTATGGATTCCTGGAATAAAGAGCAAACAGCAGCAGCCGTATCTCTGCTGAGAACAAATGAGGAATCAACAGCAGTTAGTAGACATCTATGGTACATTTTTCATCTGCTTCTCTGGATAAAATCATACAATAAAGACTTTCCAGTGCTGGCTGATGAAAACTGACAACAGAAATTTTTGTACCAGTTCTGGCACAGCTATGTTTTGAACTCTTCAGGTAGGATTCAGCTCGAAGACTAACATGGCTAAATTTAGAAGTGCACATGCGCACTAGCTATCTGCTCCCTTTGTTGTCAGTGGAGATATAATCAGATGGGTCACAGAACCCAGAGAGATATTCAGCTCACCATAAAATAGATAGGGACCTGCATGGCTATCTGGACTCCACTGACTGTACTGGCCAGGGCTTGACTCTTCCCTACAGAAAAGCATCTTGAGCTGCTCTTAATTACTCCACCTCCAGCAGTTATCCCAGCAGACAAGTGTCTTTCACAATTCCTCTGTAATTTCTGCCAGGCATATGCAACTCTATGGGATACCTTAGAGCACCTAAATCATCAATAGACACACCAATTTAATCAACTGAATTCTGTCCTAGAGCTCCACTGCTGAGATAAAAGAGTCAAATCCAGAATCCTGAAGACAGAAAGGTAATTAATGTTTTAAAAAAACATGAAAAACAAATGTCTTCTTATTCTTACTCTACTATTATGTATGCTTCAGCCCATGTTTCTGCATATCTACCCTCATGTTTGTCAAGAATTCCACAGAGCTTTAATTATAAGTCATATTAAAAACAGCACCATATTTATTAAAGTATCACACGTGGAAGAGGTTAACAACCAACAAGGTATTTCTATTTCTGCTTCAAATATACTTATATTTGTTCCTTAAATAAGAAAATGCAAATGTACTTTCATGCAAATGTAACCTTTGTACTTGTAAAACATGAATGAAAAAGGTGTCAGCAACAGTTGGCTTTATCATAAATTTTATGGCATCTAGAAGTTGTGCAGAAGGAAAGGTGAAGAGTTTTGTTCCAAAATTACCAAGGAAAGAAAAAAAATACAAAATCTATTTCTACCTTTCATCATGCAAGTTGTTAGTAAATGCTGCTAGGCTTCATAGTGGTGGCATAGAAACATTTTCAGGGAGCACACTAGAAAGTAGCAGATCTGACAAAGACAGTGACATGTTTCTTCTGTTCCACTCAGACAAGAAAAAGATTGCCAATTAGCACGTTCTTTAATGTCATTTGGAATGACAGTGCTTAAGCCATAGCCTACATTCCATCAAAAGCTTCAGCTATTCTCAAAGATCTCTGGAACTGGCCACAAGAAAATAAATGTACCAAAACTAACAGGTAGGTCAGGCTGAGGAATTTAAACTCACTATAATTAAATCATTGCAATTTTTTATTGCAACTTCATAGGATTTTATTGTGCTTGACACACAATAATATTCTGAAAATCTTCATGTCGGTCAGTAGGTAATGAGAGACCCCGTACATTTTTCACAGGGAAGTAAAAGAGCAGCTGTGGATAGCCTGGCTGTAGCCCAGCTGCAGGTGGAAGGTGGGAAGGAGGACAGGCGGCTCTTGGTATCTGGTAAAATTGCAGAGTTAGGGGAGAAACACTGAAAACAATTCATAAGTGGAACAAAATTAAAGGAAACCTGCATAAGGGGATATCAGTCAGTCACTTGAGTTGGTAAGTCCTAGCTGGTTCTTATGCAGTGCTTACCTTTTGGAAATGTCTACGCAAATTCACTTCAACGCTTTGGCTGGCTTTGTACTCTGTCAGAGGGGGTGAGGAGCAGTGAGAGAGAGCCACAGTAATTCTATTTTAAGCCTACATTTGAGCAGCAGCAGAAATCCAGAATAGCTGAAGCAGAGCGCAGCTACGAGAACCTGCAGAGAGGGCAGAAGGTCAGCAATATCTGATGAAATGCCAGCTACATATGAGGTGCTTCATTGATTGTAAGGTCAGAAATAATTTTACAGTCCAGATTGATTCAGAATTTCACCAAACAACTTCCACTGGGAACAATTATTTACAAGAGTACACAATTCAATTTATGTGGCCATTGAAAAGATATTGTGAGTCACCAAAACAGAGATAATAACTGAAGCTGTGTGTGCAAATTATGGTATCTAGAATTAGTCTAAACATATGAAAGAATGGACTGAAAATACAGACCAGAGATGATTGATAGGAAGCGTAAATAAACATTAAAATGATTTAGCAACCTCTTAATCATAGATCTATAATAGCAGGGATACTTACAAAGAGAGAGTTGTTAGCATTTGTACACTTATCATCTGGCAAAAAACTACCCTTTTGACAAAATATGGAAGTACATAATGAACAGCAAATTATTTTATTTACTAGGGAGCCTTAAATGGACAACACATTGTTTTTCAAATTACATGCTTACATGTAAATTGCTCTACAAGAAAAGACCAGGGGTTCATCTGGTTCAGCTGACTGTTTCTGGCATCAGGATGCATAAAAACATGCCTCATAATGCACCTGGACTGCTGTGCAAAGCTGTCACAGGGAGAAAGTCTCAAGCCCCAACAGAGCTGGCAAATGCATTTTGCCTTCAAGTAGGAATCCAGTGAGGGTTTTCAAGATGGCGGCGGGCGATGAGCCACGCTGCCGCCAGGCTCCTGCAGCATGGCAGGGACCCGCTCCCCCAGTGC
>JAWWES010000001.1:42594058-42620154 GCA_035583135.1 Lophotriccus pileatus
ATCTTTCAGAGGAAATTATTCTGAGCGCTGCTTGAGCAGCATTTTCAGCTCTGTGAGGTTAAGCTCACTGCAGTAATTGGAAATGCAAAATTTTTTAAGTCAGCTAAGTGTGCTGCTTGAAACTTTACTCTCTGGGGTACGTTTCCAAGTACGCTCTTTCGCAGACACAGTCTGTGCCAAATTCTCCAGTCCTACTACATGCTGCAAAGGTAGCATTTGTACCAGTAAAAATGGTATGATTGCTCTTCTGGATTTCTGGTTTCTACTAACAGTTCTTTAAGCAGTTGTTTAAAGACATCCGTAGCAAAGCAATTTGACACACATAAAGTATTTTCTCAATGAAATTTTAAGAATAATCATTCATTCTTTTGTTCCATTCAGTTCATATGTTTCCAGTTTCTATGGTGAAAACCATGTGATATCAACAGTAAATTCCTTGCCAAAATTAAAATATATTCCATTCTCAATTTTTCTGGAACTCAATATGATTGTATTGTACTGCAAGAAATGAAAATTTGACTTTCTAAAACTGAAGAAGTGTCAGAGGCCCCCAAATCACTGAAATTTCCATGGTTGTTTAGAAGATTCCATTCCCTGAAAACTACAATCTGGCCATTGCCTTCCACAGTTTTGTTATCTCCTTTTTGCATTGCAATATAATAGTGATGATGTCAACAACGTAGTTGATGAGGCACGTAAATAAACAATGCACTGGATGTGACTCTGAGGATTTGGAAGATCACAGTCAGCACACAAGCTACACATCTGAGATATCCTCAGCCACACTAGCTCTAAGAAACAAAACAAAACTACTGTCACTCTAGCACACTACTTCTCACAGGTTTCTGGAGTAATAAATCTGAAATCAAGATCCCACATGGGTCTCTAAGGCACACTGTAGCCTGCACCTACTTCTACATCAAGTCTCCAGCTGAAAATTCATGTCTTCAGCACAATGGAATTTACTAAGGCAAGAATAAAAGCTTAAAGCACTGTACCTTCTCAGAAGACATCACTGAACACTGAGGTGTACTTGCACTGAAACTAAAGGTAGTCTCCAGCCCCCCTGTCTGCTACTGCACATTTCTTTGACCCTGTCTCATCTAAAAAGAGCCACATCTATGCATATCAATACATCCTCTTTAGGCAATCAAAATTAAACTACCACCTGGAAAATTTTCTTCAGTGGAAAGAAACAGAAAAAGCACACTACAATTAGTTAACGTCAAAGCATTCACTGCTAGAAAGTGCTGTGATGTTGAGAAATTAGCTTAGCATAGCGTATTATAGCAAAGAAGGCAAGGCAGGGCAGTGTTTGGCTGATTTCAACTCAATTCAGAGAAATTATCCAGCTCAGATCCTCCCTACATATACCTACAATCTCTTTGTTTTCACTTTCTATCTTAAACTGTCATGCACTAGCTACAGCAGGAGAGTTCTGCCCGAAAAGTGAATTCATTAAGGAAACAAACTGCCATTCTTACTATGCCTTGCCTATGTCAGTGACAATGGCATCAGTTTTAGTGCTGTATTTATGAAATACTGAAAAATTTTTTAAATCCAAGTACTGGTAAAATACAAATACACCTGCATTAAAAATAGATTTCTTGTTTGTGTGAAGGAAGATTATTATTTATCTGTCCAATCACATCAGCCTTGAATTCCAGGAAGATGAAAGTTTTCAGATTAAATATTACCACAGTTATGATTGACGCTGTTACGTTTGTAAAAAGCCCTTTTGCACAGGTCAGTTTAGTTTCATACCAGCTGAGATATTTGCTTAAGGAGCTATACTCTTACAGAAATCACAGCACTGAAAAGTTCCCAGTACGTGGGTTGGTGTAAGAAGCCTGTTACCATAGACAGCTCAGTGGTGCTCCTGACATTTTTTAATAGCTGCTAAGAATAGGATCCCTAAAGCCATTTCCTTCAGTTCCCTGTTTGGGAAGGCAGGAAAGGCAGGAAGGCAGGAAGACAATGATACAGAAAGCCATGAGAAGTCAGTTTCAACTCTGTTTTAATTGGACTCCATGGGCAGCAGCAGCATGGGCAACAGTAAAGAAAAGGTAAGAAAACTCCCAGTATTGTGGTGACATAGAGCAAAACATAAAAAGGTCTGCTAAGATTGCCAGAGTAATAAAGATGAGCTGCAAGGGAAAGCAATGTGAGCAGCATGCTGAGCTGGGAGCCTAGAGATGTGGCTTTCCCCTAGGACAGCTTGTGAGCTCAACAAAATTCGCTTCACTCCCCTGTGTCCTGGATCTCTTCCCTGTAAATGAATTTGAGTGACCATTTCTGTAAAGCACTTTCAACCTCGTAAGAAACAAAATTAGGTAAGAACTAGACGTTAGTAAGTTATTACTCATCCACAGCAAATTTGTGATTCAATTTTCATGGGTTTCTTGAGACAATACTGGCAGTTGCTGCCAAACTGACCATGAAAGCAGGTAAAAAATAACTTTATCTACAACACTGTTCCCAGGAACACACTATTGACTATTTCCTGCACATCAAGCTCTGTCACTCCCCATCGGTACAACTTAGTAGATACAAGCAAGCAGAGAGCTGGAGACTTTGCCCTCTTTGACCCTTCCTGCGCTGCACAGTGTCATGCTTTCCTTCAGAGCATACATAGCTGCTGACTGAAACATTTATCTGCTGGGTTGGATTTTATAAGTTACATCCTCACATCTTAGATGTATCATTTGTTTAAAGTTCCTCTTGTCCCCCTTTGACCCCATTTCTTCATCACAGTCACAAAGTGTGGATCTCCCACCTCCGTTATGGGTCAGGCTCCTTGCACAAGACAAGGAGAAGCAGATATGTGACTGACCATCACAACAAGATTCCAGAGGGAAATTTCAAAATATGTGGCAAGAATGAGATGAAGGGAAAATAAATAAGTCAGGAATTACAGCACAGGGGATGAAGAACATAGTACAAGGATCCAGATCAGAAGAAGCCAGTTCTAAATGGAGACTAGGAATATGGCAGGGGAGAAATTTAGTTCAGAGGAAGCACCCCTTCATCAATTCAAAGTCACTGTGGTTGGCCAAAGGAGGCAAATTTTCCTCCAGTCAGCAGCCTTGCTAATTTCAATGGGATATATAAAGCTGGTATAGCTGTAGGCCCTGAGCTCTCCTTGAATTATTTATTATCTCTAATAGTCTGTAAGGAGCAGACTGTACCATCTCATAGTGATGCTCCACAAAGATCAAAGTCTTTAGAAAGAATCCACCTACAGGGCTGCGGATTTTAGAAGGCAAGTCTAACCCACTTAGCACTCTGGGTGTTACATGAAAGACTTCTTTGTCAGAGTAGGTGAGAGGAACAAGAGAGATTTTATTGTCTGGTAACAGCCTCTATGGGAAGCTGAAATATTAAGATTAACCGTAACTTTGGTTTTAACAATTAACAGCGGGACTTTTTCACTTGTATGAGTTGTGTGCTTTGAAGCATGAGCACTGCAGATAACCACGCAATGCACTGAAAAGCACAACTCACAAAAGAATGAGGAAAAGAAAATGCCCTTTGAGCAATGGAAAGGCTGGAGTGACTGGAGAAGAAAAATCACAGCCTTGTACCATTGGATAGCCAGTTCAGAAAAAGGAAAGTAATGGGTATGAAAGCAAGCACAGTTTTTAACCACGCCAAGTGGAGCACTGTGTAAAAAGCACTGTGTGTCCCTGGGTACATTTAGTAGATTTACTCAGCTACCGAGAAGAGAAACTCACTCAAAACCTCTTAATCAAAGGAAGTCAAGGTACAGATTTAGGGGCCTTTCAAAAGCTAAAATGCTCATCAAATGTTGACTATAAAGCCTACTGAAATGAGTGATCACCTCTCTTTTAATTGGAAAAGATTCTCTCTCAGTTATATTAACACTTTATATCCACAGTGTTGGTTTTCCTGATGACAGCGACATCTCCTTGTCACTTTTCCTAGTGGAGAAAGCAGACACATGCCACCCAGCTCTGCTCTGCAAACCAGCTAGGTTCATACAGGGACCCTCTCCTAATGAAACAATTATTTAACCATGAAAGACAATTAGAAGAGGCAAACTCTGTGTCTCAAGTTGGTTAGCAAAGAAAAACTGCAAATTGACTTCTCTGCACAGAAATCTCAGATAGAGTTAGTTAATTAATTCTAGTTAAAAACAGTCCATTTCCCAGAAAGAAGGGCATGGGCTGAGGATTTGGCTATTACTGTCAAGAACAATTGCTGATATCTGCTACATAGCAGCTCCTTAAAAAATAGTATAATTCATACAGCAGAAAGAAAAGTGTTCTGATAGTCACTTTAAGTGACATGCACTCAATTTTTTATGCTGCCAGTACGAAGTGCTGCCTAAAATTTCTAAAAATATATCTCTCACCTTCCTAACTCGTGGGAAAAAAAACCCATCTATATTAGGCTTCATTTTGACACAAAAAATCAAGCTGATTATAGAAAAGGTTACTCCAATTGGAATGGCTGCTCCAGAAGAAGCACTTGTGCATTGACTATAGTTCATATAAACAAATGCCTTGACCACTAAACATGGCACAAAGCCAAAGACTGTTATGCACTAAATCAGTTTTGAGAATGAAGTAAAAAGACATGAATGACCATTGAAAGAAGTTTAGAACACTTCCTGAGGTGCTCAAATGGCCAACACACCAACGATAAATAAGGCTAATTAGCAAACCAGCTAGAGGAAGAGAAAGTAAAACAGGGATCATGGTAGCAATGCAAATAAGCATATCCACATTAAATCCCAGAAATTTAAGAAAATTAGAAAGGAAAATGAAGCCAGAAATACACTTCCAGGGCCTTCAGACATTCTGGGTTTGAAGCATCTCAAGAACAATACAAACTTTTAAAACAATTAAATTCTTATGCTGTATATAAACATTGGTCTTAGTCAATTATGAAAAGTAGGCAGAAGTGGTCAATAAATGTTACCATTCTTCTTCGGGCAAAAAAATACACTGATATCAAATGATGACAAAATATTTTTATTTTGACAGAGCAACAAGTGACAGTGTCAATAATGTTAATAAAGTTAAACATTTATTTAAGCATATTTGTCTAAACTGCACATGAGAGTTTGAAGAAGCCAGAGCAGGAGTTCTCTGGCTTATTCATGCTGAGATTTTTGAGTTAGTCCTTAAGAAGTGTGGATGTTAAAAGACCTAGTGCCTTTTTAAAAGCCTTGACATTTAGAGAAGCAGTGTTAGCTAGTGTGACCTGTGCATTTACAAGCTTGTTAGCTTGACACTGATCCCCAGAAAAGTAGGAATGCAGGTGACATACACTCAGTTAATACAGAATGACAGAAATTAATGCAATCTTTGAATATCGGTGTGGATTTATAGAAAACAGATTTGGTGAAACAGCTGAATGAAATTTTTTCATGGATTTAAATATTTGGATGAGAAAAAGACTAGTGTTGATGTTATAACAGCAAACTTAAGTAAACAAATTGACTTAAGACTGCATGACATTTTAAACAAAATATAACCACACAATATCAACATGGCATGTATTATGTGGACTAAAGGCTGCCAAACCAACAAAATCTCTCAATTTTCCAAGAAGCATATTTTAGAGAGATTTGATCATAATTTTTTCATATTTCAGAAAGTGTCATAATGGGATTCTTGGACAGTTACTTCTATTTTTCTTCATTATGCTGAAAAATCACAAGTAATAAGGATCCAATAGGTGGAAGTGAAGTTAAATGCATGAGCAGTTACCCATAGGAATGGCTTCCTAGAATTTACACTGGAGTCCTCCTCTATGCATATTTGAAAATTTCCAAAAATGTTGCTCTATATCAGGCATACAAGAAGTCAGCAAAATCCTATGACTTGTGGCATGAAGAACTTGGACTAAAGGATGGCCCCATATGGCCTTAATTTATACGTTGTTGATGTCAGAACATATGCCTAGGTAAACCTGAACAGTGTGTGTGGATCCTTAAACAGAAACACAGATGAGGGAAAAATTATCTAAATGAATTTTGCTGCTGGCTTCAGTGAAGACAAGATTAAGCAACTGATAGTCTGTCTGCCCTGATCATCAGGTTTGCTGCATTGCCATAAGTTCCAGCAAGAAAAGGTGCAGATTCATCAGACAGCTTCATGCATCTGCAAATAGTCCCTGATATCCCCCAGGCTCTCCAAGAGGGCAGGTCTCACAGAAAAGTAGCCTGGATCAGACAGCAGCAATTACTAGAACAGGTTGACCTGAGAAGCTGTGGATATGCCATCCCTGGAAATGTTCAAAGCCACGTTGGATGGAGTTCTGAGCAACCTGGTCTAGCGGAAAGTGTCCCCACCCACAGCAGTGGGGTTGGAACTATATGGTCTGTAAGATTTCTTCCAACACAAATCATCCCATCATTCTATGATTCTATGAATATTTTCTTTATCTTTCTTTAATTTGCAACAGAACTATGGGTCTGTCTTGCAATTTTGAAGTTTTAAAATATACATGCAGATAAATACATGCATTTTCACACAACTAGAGCATTAAAGGAGCATGAACAAAATCAGTGCTAAAAAGGTATATTCTCACCTATGAGACAGATAATTATATTAACAGGGAGGATTCTCATCAGGGCATGAAAAGAAATCATTTCTGCTTGAATATAGGAGACATCAGGGATAAAGTTGAGTTGACGGACAGTCAGACCACATGAAATGTAACCTTATGTCCAAAGCTATGCAAAACCCATTTGTTCTTTATTTTATTTGAGCTCCTAAGTGGCATATAAGGAAGTCCAGTGCTAAGTAGAATTCAAAATATATCCTTGCTTCATTCAAAAAAATTGTCACATGTATTTCATCTTGCAACAGGCGGCACGTTACTGTGAAAATGAAAAGACAAGTAATCTCCTGGTGGCAGAACACATCTCAGACTACATTTTATGTGGCTGAAAGCCCTGTCATTGCAGTGAGAGCTGCACATATGGAAGGAACAAAGCACAGGTTTTTGACTCCTGAAGAAAAATTAAATCTCTCTTAAAGATAAAGGAAAGAACAGTATTGTGACTATTGCCTGACATTCAGAAAAGGGGACTATCTTTCCTTTTTTTCTGTGTGAATCCATAATAGCAGTGAAACAGTGTGAAGTCCTGGGAGAAAGCAGTGAGACCCACATATGAGAAGACGGAATTAGCCTATTTTCGTGAAGTAATCATGTACAAGGCAAGTGAAATATGAGAAAAAGAATTAATAGCAATTATTATCTCCAAGGCACTGTGCTAACAGTGGCATCAGTTCTTACAGCTGGTTATGTTTCATGGCTTCTACTGTAGTAGCGGAATTACATCTCTACTTGGGCTTTTATTTGCTTCACAGGCTTAATGGGAGCAGGCCATATTAACTACAAATAAATAATTAGATTTCATTTCTTCTGCATGTCTATTTTAGGTTGTTATTGAGCTTTAGCCTGGAGAAAACCCTCAAAATAAAAACTTTTGAGAACCATTTGCTTATGGCTGTCACTGAACTAAAACCAGTGTTACTTTAGGATTCTCATGCCTAGGTTTAGGTAAAACATCCAGAGGTGAACATAACAACCATATGATAGTGGTTTCACAACATTTTTCAGCTGTATTTACAGTTTATGAGTTCCTAAGAATCACAGACTCACAGAATAGGTGAGGTTGGAAGGGATGTCTTCAGGCCACCTCGTCCGAGCCCACGTTCAGAGCGGGGTCACCTACAGTAGGTTGCTCAGGTCCATGTCCAGTTGGGTCGCCTGACAAGTTGCTTTCTAGCCAGCTGGCCACCAAGTTAATTCTTTGTCTGCTGTTAATAGATAAACATAGCTACACTTACTTCACCAGCACCTACCGTACTTTAGAGTTTGGCTATAATTTCAAATTACAGAGGATGCATAATTGTCTCTAGGTATTCTAATGCTGTTCATGCAAGTGTACATGTCACTGTAGGAAAAGCAAGTCTAGATTAAGTACTCAGACATCATTAACGGTGATCAGATAAAACATACAGCTTTTCTTATTTGCTTATTTTAAATTAATGCCTCATTAAGTGTGAAATGGAGAAGTATTTATCAGCCTGCATAACAAATGATACAATGTAGAAGCAGACTGGCTTAATAAATGCATATTACTATTGTTTTTACTGTGATGGTATCTCATGCAAGTACAGTGGAGGAGGTCAGCAGAGAGAGGACAACAGATAAGGAATAGAAGGATCAACAAAACTCAAAGGCAATGCTCCTCATCCAGTCACACAGCCACAAAACTGAAAGCTGAATTCAAATCTATTCATGTCTCAGAAGCTACACATTAAAAAAGTCCCAGTGGAACAATTGTCTTCAGATTTTGTCAGCGTGTTGCACTGAAAACACCCACAAGGAGGGCTAAGTTTCAGTTCTGTTCCAGTGCAAACAAGCTAGAAATCTGTTTATGTTTGCCACAGTTCATCTGTCTTACTCCAAAGGCAGATTCTGATTCCCAGACATCCCAGGAAACAGTGGTCCACGACCCTAATGATGCCTCCTGCATTTTAAGGTAGGAGCTCTCCTGAACCAACCAACCTGACACATCTGCCATTACCTTTTGTGGAAAACCAAAGGAAAAATGCGATCAAGTAAAATCAAAGACCTGTCTTACAATGGGATTGTTCATTCCTTGGAGGTGCCTACCTCTCTCCAGAACAGAGAATGAGAAAGCCTCGATGACTAGCTTAACCCATATTATATCTTTCAAGTGGCTAGATGATTGAAGAGGTGAATTCAACAGTATGTTTACAATACAGAGGTCTCCTCATGATTGCCAGATATTAATATAATTATGAACTGAACTTTCAGGCTAATATCACCTGGAAAACAGTGTACAAAAATCCTTAAAATGACAGATTAAAAGAATAAGGCAAAGAAGGAACAGCCTCATTGTTTCCTCATAGCCATTTAAAGCAATTAAAAGGAATGCTTTGATCACTTCTCTTTCAGATTAACTATTCTTCTATTTTGGAGACATCTTTTCATGGATCAAGGAGATGATAGGAAAATTACCTTGAATGAATGTAGTATAAACTTCACAGGAGCAGTCAAATAAAATTTTTCACTTAAGTTTAATAAGTTACCATAATTACAGATTACTCTTTTTCAACAGCACTTTGCTCATATATGGCATGAAACTCTGATCTTGAAGAAACAAATCAAATATCAATTCCCAGAAGCCCCACCTCTGTGTGCTACTCTTCATCTCTTCTGAAAGACTTGTTCTGCTTTTATCTCTGCACATCACCAGAAAACCCCATAAAGGTCATCAAAACTTCTTGATAAATTCCTGTCTGTAATATTATAGCCTTGGGCATTCTTGGTGAATTTAGTAGATTTTATCATGTATGTTCTGAACAACACAAGTATTCATGTAAATTCGGAAATATCTACCAGTTTAAACCCGTTAACACCTTATTTATCTAACCAGTATTATTGTTTTCCATGATTATTTGACTATGGGACTTCAGTGATTTTCTTCATGTTTGTTCAAAGGACTTGTTCTTCCTCAGGTACTGCCATCTGTCAGTTCTTAAACCAAAATAAAAGCTAAACAAAAAGCAAAAAATATTGCTAATAGTAAAGCACTTGTCTAGTCATGTTCCCTTAGTTGTGACGCACACACTTTTCAAAAGTACCAGGCAAATGTCACAGTTCCGGACCACCTTTGAAAAACTGAGCTTTGGGGGTTTGGCGTTTTCTTTTAAATATTCTGCAACCCCCTTTTTCATGGAAAAATCATTTATATGGTCCTGTGGATTGCACATGATGAGTTTTTGACAATGGAAGAAGAAAGGATGCAGAGAAGAAGCTGTCAGCTTGCAATACTGTGTCATGACAAGTCAGAAGTTACAAGACTTATGAAAAAAAAATGCTTTGTCACACCAAGGGGAATGCTGGTCCTCTAATAAATATGCTCAGAGTAGGAAACTGATGTCAGGTTGCCGGGAGAAGGTGCATTACCTGCTTGAGTGTTTTCTCTGGTAGAAAAGAAGACCAGGGTACAGATCTGCACCTTCTCCTTGTACTAATGTTTTAACTCAGCTTTCAGCCTGAAGTGAAAGGAGAAGTTAACTGTGAACATCCTCAAAAAGCAATGTAATCAAAGGCAGAATTGTTCACTGTCGTAAAAGGAACAAAAATAATCCTGTCCATGCCAACAGGCATGTAAACCAATGTTAGTTGGGATTTGGTAGGATAAGAGCTAGGATGTGTAACAGTCTGGTAGGTAGATGGGAAAAGCACACTGAGAAATGTACAGGGTCAGACAGCACAGCCTGAGCTCTGCTGCTGCATACCCTACGGTACCCATGGCCCTCTGAATGTCAAAAGGCACCAGGAGGAACCAGAAACAAGCAGTCATTCTGCCTGGCACAATACAGCATAAAGAAAGGTCAGGATGTCGGGATGAGCAGAGCTGAAGCCAGATCACCAGTGCTGCCACAGCACTTGATCTCCATCTGCGTTCCTGAGACATGGCACAGCCTGCAGCTGACCTGAGCCAAGACACCGAAACATATCTCGGAAGGACCAGGTCATGGGGAAAATCCTGGGAAGTGCTTGACATGGTTAAGAATGCCTGTATTAGGAGAGTCATGAGAGGGTAGAAGAGACTAAAAGGTAAAAATCATTTGGTTTATATCATGAAGTCGATTTTTAAATGCATGATTTGCTATGCACAGTCTTTATCTGTCACATGAACACAGAGATTGACACAGTGGAAAAAATCAGTCCAATTTAATTAACTACTTGATGCTTCAGAGAAAACAGAATGATGAAATAGTCTTTCTGTCCCGTCACTGGCCTATGCATTGAAGCATAAAGATTACTAACTTTTTTTTAACTCATTCAATTTGCTTGTGGATGGCTTAATTTTCCATATTATTCTTGATCTTTTCTATCCTCTTGGATCTAAAAAATGTACAGAAATTAACAAAATTTACTATAATTCAAAATGTAATCTACGTTTTGCCTTTCACTTGAAAAACATTGATCTCTACTGTGCTTGCCCTCCTTGGCAACAAAGAAAACCGGGCAAAAGGATGTTGAAATATCAGTGAGGGCTACTGAGGTCTTCCTCTGCAAATTACAGATAACTACTTTATTTTTCTGGTGACTGCAATCCAGTACCAGGAAAAATCTCCTGTTAATCTTCAAGTGATATATAAGATATTTTCAAATTGTGTAGCATCCTATAAGCATGCTTTTCTAGATATTTTAAGTGGCTAGTGGACATTAATGCCTCATTTTGGAGAAATATAAAGATGCCTCCTTTTCGGAAAGCAATGACTTCTAAGGTACTGAAGTATATTAATTCTCTCCACTGTACTGTTTCCTGGGTATCACTTACTAACAGATCAGCTTGTAGAAGATTAGAAAAATACTCCTTAAAACAAGCAGTGTCATGTGCTTCAGCACAAAGCAGCACCCAGCATCCTCTGGATATGATTCTTCCCAGGAAAGCTTCCCGCTGTGCTGGGTTCCTCTGAAACAGCTTATCTATATGCTGAGACCATCTAGGAATATGGACAAGGACTTGAAAATTTGATTCATAGCCTATTCAAATAAATAGCAATTCCAAATTATTCCTACAGGCTCTGCCTCAGGATATTTAGCAAACAGCTTTTAGTTATTAGCTTGGCTTGTAGCTAAATTATTTATTTAACAGAATTCCTGCACACTGAATCCTTCTGCAGCCTGCACCCCATCTTGCAGGCCCTGGCCTTGCTGGGCATCGTCTGCATATAACAGGAACAGAAATAATTTTGGGAGTACTTTGAATAAATTAACCTGCCACTGGAAATTTGGCATCCCCTTTGCTCTTGTCAGTCTTCTAGATCCCATATTAAACGATAAGTTGTTGATACCATTGACAACTTTATTATTACTAAGTGACAGCATGTGTCAGAAAATCAAACGAAAGCACAGCAAGAATATGAAAAGGTTGAAAGCAACAGAGACAACATTACTGTTGCCATGGTACAGATCAGCATCTAGCAAAGCCAGCAGGGCAGTAGCAGTGACAGCCAGTGCTCTGGCGGTTTCCTTGTCTCAGATAATTCTAACGAAGCGCCTGGAAAGAGGCAGAGATCACCCTGCAGAGCGAGGACTCAGCAAGAACCATGCCAGCAGCTTATTCTGAAAAGTCAGAGTTGATGAGGAAGAAATGCTGAAGTCCTCCCTGAGCAGCAGGGACGGACAATTAGTTACTTATCTCAAGGGCTGCCAATCACATGTTTTGGCAGTGGCTCTGATAAGCTACTGAATAGTATTTTATCACTTGCCAATTCTTGACCAGTGCGTGGAGCCCACTGAAAGAATAAGCCATTAATCACATCAAAAAAGAAGCAAACACACTTGGTGTTTGCGACTTTGAAGGCCATGGGGGAAAAGCAAGTCAAAAGCAGCTTGTTTTCCAGTTTCTGAGCTTTCCAAAATTCTTAATTTCAATTTTTCTGAAAGTTTTGCCTGCTTCAGGACATAAATATGGCAGAAAGCAAAGGACATAACTGATTTAATGTCAATGGGAAATTAAACCCAGATAAAAGTTTGTATCATGAGTTACTTCTTACAATTACTTTTATTTCCTATTATTTTCACCTTTAGTCTATTTCTTGTTACCCCATCTCAGAAGTGTTTCTTTCTATGAAGGGACATAGCAGAGTCATTCATCTGCAATGACCTTACCAGCTAAACAAAGTAGAATTATTATAGGAACAGGTAAATCTTTTTATGCTTGTGACCGAGTCTCCCTGTACTCAAGACCATGGCAGAACACCAACCCTCCCCCAAACAAAGCTGTACTCAGAATGACTCTGTTTGAAGAACCGAATACACTGCTTCAACCAAAGTACTCAACTCTAACACAATAACAGAGCAGTCTTTAAATTCATTCCTGTGGGAATAACACATGGATATGTTTTATGTATTCTAGTTATAATTTTTTATAAAAGCTTTTACCAGAACAAATACTTCAGCTCACTGGCAAAAACAGCAAAAGCAACTTCCCAACACCTTGTGAAGGCACAGCAGATGAACCCAGTCAGGTTCACAGCATTGTGTTGGTTCACACCCATTGCAAGGGACCAGGCAGAAGAGGATGCTTGTATTCCCTCCTCCTCATCTTTGACCTCACCTACCTTTTCCTGTCATGAGGAGTCATGACATGTGAAGCAGATCAGTCTGAGAAAACCAACATGCTGGACGAGACACAGTCTCCAGTTTTAGAAGTGCAGAAGCTAGAACAGCCTGATCCACCTGAAGACCATCTCCAGTCTCTGCCTTCCAGGGTGATGAAGCACTGCTGGCAAAGCCAAAGGCCATTAAATCCTCCATAGAGCACCCCACACTCTCAGAGTGGGACAAGGACTTTTTAGCCTCCCCCCTCAGCTGGGGGAGGTGTGGTAGGACAGCCTTGTACACATGTACACCACAGGGCAGGGTGTACCACAGCCCAGTCTCTTCCATCAGCCAGAAATTTTGCAGTTCATAGATGTTCAACCATTTCTGCCCTTTAGTTCGTCACTCCTGTGTCTCCTCTTAATATTTTCCTAACTACAAATATTGGGCCAAAATGCATTCTATTTTGAAGGCAATGCATCTTCTTTGATTCTAAATTAAACTATACCTGGCAAAATGAAGCAGAAACTGATCATTTGTCTGTAACCTGCCTCAATATGAAAGTTTCTTCCCACCCACAACATTTTTTGAAGAGTGCCAATGAGTAAACTTCCCATAAAGGCCCATGTAACATGACTCAGACTCCTTCATGTCTTCTTTGTAAATTCTGTCCCAGCTCCCAGTGTTCTGCAATGACATCAGGAACACAGATGAGGCTCTGGGTATATCTGTTATTGCAAAGTAGTTAATCTACTTAGGGACCCCAGGAGTTCTGATTATCACAGAGAAGGAAGGAAACTTTTGTAACAATAGAAATTTGGGAATAATCACTTTCACTGACATTTACAGAAGTATCCCATGAAAATACAGAGCAGTTTGGACTGGCAGTTCAGTGTGTTTCTTCCATAATCTCTTTAATGTTATTCATAGGCTTTGCAATCAAATGAATGGAGATCTTATTTCTATTATGTCATCAGATTGCTTCCACAGAGGAAGAGTTGGCTTTGAGAATCCAGGCCAGACTAAAAGAGTTATTTGGATTCAAATCCTTCTCCTCACAAGGATTTCTTAATCTTCAACTCAAGAATGATTTTTGAACCTACCTGCCATGATTATCAGAACTCCACAGCTTTGAAAATATCCCTTGGGGTCAGCCAGTTGGAGGCATAATGTGCTGAACATTCTCAGAATCAGCTAAATATAACTCCGGTGTTTGACTGAGTATTAGCAAATCACTAACACACACAAGGATGAAATGTTCTTTTTAATCTGAAATACAAAGAAAGGATATAAACATGTAGTTTTTTCCAAACAGTGGACATTGGCTGCCCAGGGAGGTGTTGCAGTCACCATCACTACGTGATGTTAGTTAACATGGGGTTCAAAGGTTTGACTCTTGGAGGTCTTCTGTGAACTGTAACTTGTGATATACCAAGAGTTTTGATGCAACTTTGATTGGAGCACCATGTCCAGGTTTGGGCACTGTATGTGAAGATATAGTCATCACTGGGAAACTAGAAAAGAGTAGACTGGAAGGAACTCTATTCTTATGGGCATAGTGAAGCACTGGAAGAGGACAGATGAGAAGACTGTGGAGTCTCTACAATCAGAGCTTTCAAGAAAATGTTGAATAATTAGGAATCACAAATTATATAGACACAAATTAATCCTGTCTGAGGGAAAAAAGATAAGCTAAACAGACTCTCTAGGTGACTTTTTTTTATTTCTTTAAAATGTCGGGGGTTTATGACAGTCTACATACAGGTTAAGAAAAAGTCCTTCAGCATTTTAGTCAAGCCAGGTTGCATAGTGTGGGAAGGAAAAACTATTTAAACAGGCTTATTTTTTCTATATAAACAAATCAAGAAAATGGCAGAGTCTACCCAACATCATCAGGTCCCAGTCCAAAACAGTTTGTAACCTGCATCTTTGAGGGGTGCATAGGAAATTTGTCTGGACTTCACAGACAGAGACAGCTTCACTTAGCTCCTTCTCTAACCCAGGTATTTCAGCTGAGAAGTAGGATAAAGGGGGTCATTTTCATCTTCAATATTAACAATGTCTATTTAAAGCTTTTTACCATTTCGAAGTAGGACTAATTCAGACTGCTGAGCAGTGGGTCATTAGCTGCTTCTAGCTTCCTTTATGCTCACGGACACAAATGCCACACACCATTCACAGATTAATTTCCTTCTTCCTCATCAGATAAAAGCTATCTTTCTTTTCATGCTTAACTCTTTAATTAGTAGATGTCTAGATATCAGTATCTCACCCCTCCCTATTAGACATGCCATTACTACACCATCTGATTGCTATCTCAAGGGATTATGGCACACAGGAGACAACAGGAGGCAGCTGACTGGCCTAGGAGCACACGGACTTCAAGCCATTAACGGAAGAGAGCTGTTAGAAATTACAGACATCCATCTGCCCTGGGACAGATCAAGGACTAGATTTCCTAGAAGCTGTTCTCCCAGAAACTCTCTCAAAATCCAACCCAGCAATCCATTAAGTTTAAGAGCATGCAAGCCAGCAACATGCCGATGAGCCGGCTCTCAGACTCAGTAATGACTCAATTCAAAATTATTTATGCCAGATGCATATAACATCAGCACAAAATCAAATCCCCATAAATCTGGAGAAAAGGATTCCAGGCAGTTTTTTTTAATGACATGTATTTGCTAGTACCAGAGGGGAGAAAAATTTACAAACCTTGCTCAAGATGTTGTTTCTACTATTGTATAACAGAGATCTTCTAAAATTGGTGGATCAGTGATTGACCTCGCAGATTACAGGACATTAACACCTACAGGCAAATGCCTTTTTGATATCCCAAAATCCTTCCTCAGTGATTCTATTCATTTCATCCAGCATGCTTTAGCTCATTCTGTGCAGTGTGAGCAACAACTTCATCCCTCCTGGAAGCTACATGGCATTAGTTTCTGACTCCTCAGCCTTCCCAACATTTTTTCTGGAGGAAGAGGCCACAATGAAAAGTTGTATCTAGTCTCTTAGGCTGCTCACCTTACAAGTCTCCTGCTTGGCAAAATGGCCGCTCTGATTTTAACCTTGACTTCTGAAACAGTACCCAGTTACCATATGTTTAGTGCTTGTTTAGCTGTTCCCATTCCAACATTTGTCAAGTAAATCCTTCTTTAGTGATAACATGGCTCTAGAAAAAAGCCCACAGCAATTCAAGCTTAATTCCTTGGTGTGAATCAAAAATGTCTCTATAGGATTTCTCTGACTTCTCCAATTCATTTGATTCATATATTTTCCAGCAAACTGATGCCCCTTCTCTGGATAATACTAGTCCAGGCCAGCATCTTTTTATGGGAGCAACCATTAGCCAGGTTAGACCACTATTGACAACTGTAATATGTTCACATGGTCCTTAACATGGAGCCCCTACCATGCAGCAGGGCATGTCATGTAGTGAATATACTTCCAGGTACTAGAGAAGATGTGACTGACGGGCTACTGGGAAAGCTGGCAGGATGTTGCAGGCTTCTGAAGATACAGATGATCCTTCCTGAGGGCTGGATCAAGCCTGTAGGCTGCCTGGGGGCCTCTACCTCCTCTTGAACCCTGCCCAGGAAAGTGCCTTTTCCTTTACAGTCCCTGACTTACTCCTGAGCATTAAGAAACTGTCCTGTGTGTATGTCCTGTTAAGAAACTGTGTATGTGTTGGCTCATGGCATATACACAATGGCATCACCTCCTGTTACAACAACAAAACATTTGAATGTAACAGTTCAGCTAAACCATGACTTTAAAAGTATTTCCATGTATTGATGTTTTGTGGCCTTCCCTAATTGATGTCAAAACTAAAGGAATTGCAAATACAGGAATCAGAATCAAATTAAAAAAAAAAAAATTTGCAAATCTCAGAAACAGATAAATTGTTTCAAAATAAAAAACTACGAAAATTAAGCTACCTTCAGCAGAGGAAATTCTCTGTATTTCTGTTCTAGGCATTTCCAACAGAACTGAGGGACACCTATGATAGAGTTAAGCCACACTTGGGTAACAGGAGATATAATAAATAGCAGACATGGTAGCAGAGGCAATAATGTTTTTATACCGCCGTCTGGAAAAGCTTATTAGTATTTTTTCCATTTTGCAATTTTCCCCATAGCAGTGTTAAAGAATGACACATACTCTACCTGTAGGGTTTATGAGAAAGGGACTGCATGCTTTCTACATGAGAAGACATTCATAGTCTTTGCACCATCAAATCAACAGTTTCTCAGCTCCATATAACTTGTTGACCCAGCAAATACGTGTTCTGGACAGCGTACTTGCCAAATGCTGGTCACTGGGTTGTTAGTGCCCATTGTTTCCTGCCAAACAAAACTGAAGTATGTGCTTTTTTATTGAAATTGCAGAGAAAGACATGTTAGAGCTTTCCATTAAGAAAAAAATGGAGACTCTAAATGAAATCACAGCTCTTTATTCAATCAGTATCACAATCAACTTGATAATGTTTCAGATTTTCTATTACTAACAGCTGTGGACGCAGAGTAAGTCCAAACTTCATGTAATATGGTCTTTTTTTTTTGTCTAACATTTCATATGTAAATTGTGTCCAAAAGGCTTTACAGAAGTAAATATGCAGCTACAGGGGAAAACAGCAGAGTCTGAGAGAAGTGAAAAAGAATGGCAAAGAACTGGACTCTAAAGAGGAAATAGATACAGCCTTGGAAGCAATCACTACAGAGGATCACATTCAGAAAGACAACAGCTAGGAAACAGCCCCTGCATAAAAGTGAAGGAAAAGGTTCATTTAAGTTTAGCAGGATCCCCAGGTATATGGTATGACCTTGTATCATTACCAAACGCTTCTTGAAAGGTATTTCACTGGGAATGAGGGCTGCTCTCAGCAGATCAAACTGTCAGGACATCCTTGAAACAGGGTTCCTGATGAAGCAGAGAAAAATTAAAGGGAAATAACTTTTCACATATTCCATCTAACATAAACTAATAAAGGCAAGAGAACCATACATGTATTTTTGCAGCAGAAAGTGAAATTAATTAAGCAACTGTGAACCCAGAACTGTGTCTTGAGTCTACTGCTATCTGCGAGTTCTGTTTTTGCCATATGCTTAAACAAATTAGATGAGATAGTAACAGAACAAAACAGTCTAAATTTGCTATGACTGTCATTAGAAACACCTGACAAACTGCTAGTAAATAGGTATTTCAAAAACAGCAGAGCAACACTAAATTAGATTAATTCAGCTACTGTGCAATGTTACATATAATTTAAGCATAAAAGGAAAATTCCTTAGCTAATTTTTATGATTTACACAGATATCAGTCTATTTGGCAAAACATTGGATATCATTAACTGCTGCACATTCATATGGATGTTGTTCCTGCCTTCCTCTTAACACAGAATGAATCAGAGAAGTTTACCACAGACACTTAAATGCACCTGTCTTTAAAATCTCAATAGAAGAAAAGAAAATTCTTAATTTAGAAGAAGGGATAGATTTAATTTATTTATACATGGTAAAGATACTCATTTTCACTGCAAAGCAAATGTTGTAGAAAAAGTCTTCCCATATCTAGTCCAGACAACGATATATGCCTTGCAGTAATAACACACATGCTACAGGGCTTTGGCCTTACATACATTTAGATTTCTGGATCTTAAAATTAATACCCTTTGAGTAATCATAATGCAATTACTTAAACAAGATTACTTGATTAGAATGGCATGTTAATATAAGAATCTTGTCATTTAGATTTTGCTCTCAACTATCTTCCCTTTTTCCCTGAGTAATTATCATTACAGTAATGACAGCGATAAAGGCCCATATGTTTCTTTGTCTCAAGCACTGCTGATTGAGGGAGCACAGTGCAAGTTAATGCATAATGAGCTCCACAGCACACTGTGCCAGATAAAGATGCCTACACAGAATTATGTGAGAGCAGCAGTGGCCCTCAAAAGCAGGGCACCCAGCACATGGAAGGCTGCCAACTGAGATGGGGGTACAGTTTAGCAGGCGGTGGGAGGGGACACACTTCACACAGACTGTGCCATGCAGTTGCTTCATGATAACCACGGATACCTACATTCATTAAGATGAAAGAGGTTAATGCTGTCTGATGGGGTATTAATGTGCAGTGTGCAGGAATCACACGCTGTAGATGTCCCATTTTTTGAAAGCTGGCAGCTCCTCAAATGGAGGTCACTCGTGTCTGTAACCCACCTCCTGTCCGAGGGCCCATTTTCCACTGGTGCACCTGTGCTGATGCCATTCTCTCAGGTCAGCAGGTCCATGCCAGCACTGAATGATTTGTTCAGCAGTACTGCAAGTTGGGTCTGCACCAAGACTTCTAACCAAGATAGCCATTCCAGGGGCTCAACTTCAAGTGTAGGTGAGCTGCCAAAGTATGAAAACTCAGTACACGTTCCTGACCTGCACCTGTGGCTTCTGTCACATGGACCACAGCAAAGAGAGCAAGGTTTATGAGGGGATCTGGTGTCGCATAATAGGAAAATCTTTGCAAAGCCTTTGACATCCAGAAAAGTAAAGAATGTTTTCATGACTGTATTTCAGCACTTCTGCAGCAATGCAAACAATTATCTTTTTGCTCTTACTGTCTACCCACAGTGGGCCCTGTCATACAGCAGTACAAGCTGTTCACCCACCTTCATTGTCTTGCTGTGCCCCTTGCAATGTAAGAAAACAGAAGGTGGTTGGCTTTTTCTTTTAAAGGCTAATCTTCATGTATCACTTCTTGATGCTGGATGTCCCTTGTGTTGTACACTGTAATTTTTACCTAAGCAATATAAATTTAATCCAGACTGTTTAGCAGAAAAATCCTGTGCACGGGTGGCAATGGTCATGTGAGTGTATACACATGCTGTGCTGTCCTGTATGCTGCAACAACTACACAATATATCCCCTGCTAATATTACCAAGACACCTTGGAAGCAAAAATACCTTCATGTCACTGCCCTCATGCTTAAATTTTTCTCATGAGGAATGATTAAAATTGCGCCTACGAGAAACAGAGAGAAAATAAGGAAGACTGGGAGAAAGAACCATTACAATGTTAGATGAACTAAATTGCTTCTGGCATTTCAAATACTGTATTAGGTTCAATGTGTTAATGGGAAAATCAGGGGCTAAACATTGGTTTTGACGAATTTCATTCATGTAGAGAGACACTTAGTTGAAAATAACTTGGCCTTGGTTTCTTCAGAGGTGTTGAGCATCACTGTTCCACATTGACCTGAATCTCTGCTATGGATGCTTCACCGTTTTGAAAACCAGTTCCATACTGGCCATACAACATCTTTATTTGCACCTGAATATGAGTGCATATGTAACAGATATGGGTGATGTGTAACAAATGATCCAATTGTTTTTTCCCAGTGTTCAAAAGAAGAGAGGTAAAGAATGTCACTGGAGTTGAAAGTATCCCTGGTTTGATCCACATCTAAATGGTTGATCTGGGAGAGACTTTCTCTTCCAAAGAGAAGCTGGCCTCATTAATGCTGACATTAATCCTTGACAGCAGAAAGGAAGGACTGGTTCCTTAATTTAAAGCAGATCTATTGATTGCATTCATAAACAAGAAGGAAGAGCTGGCGTTTCTGCATGACCTTTATCCTCCCTCTTCATTTAAAAAAAAAAAAAAAAAAGGCAAAATAAAACAGTTCTGTTGACCTCAGCAGTGCAAAGTTTGTGGGTTGGGGTGCTTCACTGTAACCACCCAGCCCATCTCCCTTCTGCAAAATCTACGATTTATTGTTAATGGTATTGATGGATTGACCTTTATTTTCTCTTTCCAAGTGAAACCTTATATGCTGCCTGGAAAATAGTCCAATAGCTTGTTTAATTGTGCAAGGAATAGCTTTGGGGTGGAGGCTGCACTCCTTGCCAACACCAATTGCCTTGTGGAAAGCTTTCTGGCTTAGAAAGCACTGAATGCTTCAACACCCATCACAGCTTTTCCTCCTCTTTCTTAAAAGATATTTAATCTACACTTGGGCAGGTACTTTAAATGGAGTGGGGGATCTTGCTGGGAAATGGGAGAAGACTTCCTTATGAAAAAACCCTGAAAGCCTGTAAGAGTCTGTTCAGAAGGTTGCAGATGATAAACCTCTATTTTTGGCATAACAGAGGGAAGTCAAGTCCAGCACTAGCAGAGTTTGCTAGTTCACATCACAGCTGACCTCTCTCAACAATATAAACTCAAAGCATATTTGTTGTTTCTGGAGGAATTATGTCTGACAGAAGAGCCGTCTCCTGAAAATTCAGGGTATCTATCATTAGAATAAATGTCAAAAGCTTTAATCATGACCACTCAGCCAAAGCCTTTTTTCTGACAAAAAGCATTTTCTTTAATGATGCAGATAAAGATGACAGACTTGACTGATAGTTGTTGTTCAGTTTCATCCTGTTAATATTTACCTTCATTTTACAAAATAATCCTGAATTCGCAGCACTTCATATTTTTTGTGTAATGAAAATTACAGAGATTTGAATTTAAAGGCTTTTCCCCCCAATATTTCTTCATCTTAAAGGGAATAAAATCCTTGTGATATTTTGAAGTGATTTGTTGAAGGCTGGCCCTTCAATTCTTTGCTACAGTATGAACAGAAAACATAGCTCAAAGTAGCATCACTTTATTCAGTTTTGCTCCGCTATTCCTGCTTAAGCTTACAAAGGGCACAGTATGCTATAAATCAGATCTGTAGTAAAGCAAGAGAGAAGGGAAAGTCATAGAGTGGGTCAAATATCCTCATAAAAGCGCTTTCACTTCCAGGGCACCCCTTTGGCTGTCCAAGCCTTGTGATTTTTCTGTGGAAACCACTGATGTGTATAGACATTAGCAGTGCTTTCATTGTCTTGTTTCTTTGAGCATAAAACATTTCTTTAAGGCAACAGAAGACAAAATTTAAGAGTATTTTTTCCATAGGAGTGCACGACTGGAAAGGATGTCCAGGGTCACTGGGCCTGCCTTGCTCTGCAGTAAGTGTTCCATAAAGACCTTCATGAAGTGAATTAGTTGCACCTTTACATTAGCTAGGTATTTTGGCTCCACTGTTCTTGTTCCAGTCTTCTTTCCATTATGGGAAAAAATATCCTTCTCATTTCCCCCTTAAACTTTTTCTTGTAGCAGGATAAGGAGTAGGTTGGCAACTGAAGAGGTAGGAGAGGGTCTGTTAAACCTTGGTAAGGTAGGCTAAGGTTTTCCTTTCTCCTGAACAGCACAGGGGGAAAAGAGCAAAAAACTCCCCATCTACATACAGAGCCTTCCCCAGCACATAGAAATCAAGGTCTTCCATCACCTTACCAAGATCCAAAATTCCCCATCAAGCTATGGCCAGGCCTCCCAGTCACATAACTTAAAACCCTAGAGAGACACTGGCCTATTATCTGACTGAAATTTTCCCCTAAAACCTTTTTAGCCCTACCTCCCACAGTCCCACAAGAAATGGCCAGCCCTCCCCCCACCTCCCCTGACCCACTACAGAACCCCAGCATTTCCCCTGAGGTTTCCTGGTGCACATCTTTGCCTGATCTTCTGTGGCACTGATCTTCTGCTGTTACTGCTAAATTGAATTATTGCCTAAAGGACTCTCATAATTTTGTCTCTGTGACTGAGAATTTTCAAGGCAAAAACAGGTCATGTCCTCCTCTCCTTTCAGCCACCTCCAGTTAAATTATGGAAAGCAATCATGCCCACTTTCTAACTTCAGTTTACTAGAAGAAACTAAGATCTTTTTATTTCTCTCAAAGAACATCTCCTCTATTCCATCTATCATGCAAACAACCCTTCCCTGTGTCTGCCCCTCTGCAATTAACTCCTTGAGCATTCACAGCAGAGGGTAACACTCCAGGGGAGCACTTGTTGGAGAGATTATGTCCAATGGAAACATTTCTTCATCATGGGAACAAAATGGTGTACTTCAAGGCTATAATCCAGTTATTGCTCATACTGGTCACATGGTTGCTGCTAATTACATCCAGCACTTAATAATACTTAATAATCTTTTTCTTTAGTCAGGTCTTACTTAGTGATGAATTCCTACATTGCTGCAGAAGATACTTTTCTATTACCTCGCAGCTACATAGTTCTGTGCTGTGTATTATTGCCCTTTTTTTTTCCCTGTTCTATTACTGCACTATTGAAGAATACCCTCTTTCTCCTGTTTGACATACAGAGGACTGTTTGAAGTCAGCCGCTTCTAGCTTGCCTTTTCGTAGCCTCCAGCCACTCCAACAGCCCACCCCCCAGTGATTCTGCAGACCACAGGCCTCCACATCTTGTAGCTGAAGGCTGCTGCAGACTTGGAGGTGAGAGAAATTAACAGATATCTCTCTCACACTTCCTTACTTGGCACTTTCACGTTTCTAATTTAACTTCTATCATCTGTTCTCTTCTCTGCTAAGCAAGAAAGGTGATTGCATTGACACAGGCCATCTGTATACTGCAAGGTGTAAGAATGAAAAATCTTCTTCTGCCATCACAGAAAACAGTCCAAGGGAGTTGTGCTTTAGGTATTACAGTCAAACTTGTCTTTGGACAAGCATACATTTGGAGTTTCTGTTACCTCACAGAAGTTCCCTTCAGTTTGGTTCTAATACTGTGCAACTACATTTTAAAAGAGGCTTTGGGATAACATGTCTATTTATCTTAATCCTAATAAAAAACACAATAAAAACATTTTCTCTGTTTACAAATATCTCCTCTGAAATTACTGAAAGTCCCTGCTGACATCAGCTCTGAGGAATTCCTGATGCTAGTTAGTTAGATTTACATCATTCACTATTTAAAGTAGGGGAATTTAGCTAGAATTACACCAATATAACAACCCAAAAACGTGTAGGCTAATTACTTGCAAGCTCAGTACTATATATTTAATTCCAGGAACTGTCATTTGCTCGATTTGTATTTATTTGCATTCTGATTTATCTCTTTATACTTACTTGAAGAATTAAGCTTTGTAAATATGAACACATAAAAATAAAATGGTTGTTAGCAATATTTTACTTAAATGACCTGAAGAGTTTATTTTGAGAGAAGTAAAAATGGTTAAGCAAGAGGACTGCAGCCTAGGATGACATTTAAGGTGGCGTAGAGATAAACATTCAAAGGATGGAAAGAACATCACCAGTAACTAAATTAAAAACAAAAACTGAATGCACTATAAAGAAAATGAGACAGATGGAACTGAAATAAACCTGAGAGGACAGGGCAGCTTTTGCGCATCTCTTTCAGATGCCTCATTTCAGTGCTAAAATAACCCAAAGACACTCTGTCTCTGCAGATGCCATGGAAGCCAGTAGTAATGAAACACAAGCACCACCGGCCCTGAGAGAGATTTGGGTGGGCACCAGTATTACATACCACCATGTGCAGCACTTCTGATTATAAGAGGATTTATTTCATGACACAGCCATACAAGGCTTCCCCACATGCAACCTTTTGAAGAGAAGGAATGAAGACTCTGCTAGAATGGCATAACATATACGTACCCCATGGTTCTTAAGTTGTTTGGCTTCATAATGGGGAAGCCTAGAGGTAAGAAATTAAAACCAACTGCCGGGAGATGTTTTCAAAGATGACAAATACTCAAGCACACAGTGATTGAATGAAAGAGTTAACCATTATTAAAAAGAAAACATTTTTTAGAATGCTTATTGTTATATGCCATTTTGAAAGGTGCCAGGAAAAAAACTGGTTTTCAAAAATGGAAGAATTCTTACTACTTGAGTAGGATGCCTAGGACATAACATGTTTGACTGAAGTAATGTGATATTACAGTATTTTAGAAGAAGGGTGAGTTCATTTTATTAATTAACTTGTTATTCTTTCCAAAGCTCCTAATCCACTTTAATGTGATGCACATCAACAAAGATTAAACTTGACTTTACTATCTGACAAGGAATGCATAAAAGAAACTACATTGTCTTCTGCTATGTCATTCTTGAAAATATAGGTCTAAAAGAATTGAATTCATCAAAATATGCAGCAGGATACAGCTAAGAAAGAATGAGCCCATTCAGATATGATATAACAAATCCACTGAGAGGTAATTTGGGCAAAGAGAACTAAGTTTTACTTCATTTAGATGACAGAGTTCTGAGGCAATATTGACAACTGCAGTTTAAATATCCCTATCACACTGTATTAAAAGACTACCTAAGCTCCACAAACAACAAAATCAAATATGCTTGTGAACTTAATGTCTGGAAATTATTTTGTTACATCAAACCTCACATATATCCTTACAAATGGTGAACCAAATCTGAGATACTTGTGGAATCTTACTCAAATGAAAAAGTAACTGGGCATTCATATGGCAATTTACACATGAACCAGCTTGGACCAAACAAAACATTTAAGACCAAAAATTATAAAAAATAACAAATTACTGAAAATTGTAAAGAGAATAAGAAGAGGATTGTTTTACAAGCACTGAAAATAACTAGCTCAAGATACTTCTCCAAAAGAGAGTCCATAGTATTCAGTGATGCTGATGAATAAAAGTATGAGACAACTTAGTCATATGCAAGTATTTACTTAGATTTTGGAAAAGGTAACATTATGGCAATCCTCCACAGGCCACAATTATCCATAACTGTGCTATCAACAGTAACCCACGGGCTTCATATGTTCTGCTATTTTTAATCTTGCTCTCAAAACACTAAACTATCTATTTCCAGATCATGAAAAAAATGTGCAAAGTATGCTTGAGCTTCAACAGAAACTATTTTCAAGTATTTCATTTGAAAAATTAAAATGTTTCCTATTCCTGAAGAAACTTTGATAATAAGAGAGAATTTTCACGAGAGTGCTGACAGTAATTATGGAACATGGAGGTATTAAGCAACTTGTTAAATTTATTTATGTCATGACAAGATTAACCGTATTTTTATTTGGAAAAAACCCAAACAAAAACAAAAATCAGAAAAAACATCAGAAGGATA
>JAWWES010000001.1:42620254-42649787 GCA_035583135.1 Lophotriccus pileatus
CATGACAAGATTAACCGTATTTTTATTTGGAAAAAACCCAAACAAAAACAAAAATCAGAAAAAACATCAGAAGGATACAGTTCATGAATCCTGATAAAGTTAAATTTACAGTATTACAAATGCAGAATTTTGTCCACTTGGTTATAAAAAAATGTACAGGTGGAGAAGATGAAGTATTAGATGAATTTGGTTTGTAACAATTTGATAGGATTGATATGAAAGAATAAATAAAAATTCTTAATTGTGAAACACCAAGTGGCAGCATCAAAAATTAAATCCTAAGAACCTAGAAATCCTTGTACATTAAATTTTTACCACTGGGATTGTGAAAGTTTTGAATCTATATATTTCTCTGAGAAGTTGTTCTCATTTAATACAAGTAAATGTCTTACAGAGTAAATGAGTGTGACACCTGTAACTCTCAAAGTAGCCACATTCAGGTACAGGATTATGTAGGTCCACAGAAGAAGAATAACTTTCCATTTTTCATTTGTAGATAACGAAGTCAGTTACATGGAACCACTCATAAGTACATTTCAGTCTATGGTTCCTTGGGTTTTATGAAACTAATTTCTTCTGATCATCTGAATTTACAGGCTCCTGTGCCTTCTGGAAAAGTAGTCTCAAAATTTAAACAAATCCTCAAATTGCTTTTGTTTAAACTATTCCTGTTATACCTGGTCAGGAATAAAACAGTCCCTATTTGAATTTTAAAACAACTTTTTCGTTCAGTGGCTAAATGAAGTGGGTGAAACAGATGGTAGACTATATGAGGAAAACACAAAAATAGCAAGATGTAGAAGCGTTCACACTGGGATTGTGAAGGAAGCATGTGTCTCCAAATCCAAGAAGCAAGTCAGAAGGCTCTACCTTATCATTGCCAAAACTTCCCAGTTGGATGGGTGGGACCACAAGTTCTCTTGCACACTGTATTTTGGTTCATACTCTTGAGTAGCACAGTGCAAGAGCTCAGTATCTTCCCTAAGCCCATTTCAGACCAGACAGTAGGCCTCTCATGCCATCATTTCTACTACCATTTAAACACCAGACAGAGCTGTAACTGTGCAAAGTTGCAGATCTGCAACTTCTGCAGGCGTGTCAGAGCCTGAAACTGAGGTAAGTCGTGCACCAGCTTCTTAGCAGGACCCTCTAAATAAGCAAAGCTTTTCATATGGATTTGAAAGCAGTAAAGCATCTGGCTTGGTCCAAAGCTAGAGGAGGTCCACCAGAAAGCCCCATAAAGCCCACGGAAAGCCACTTGCCAATTTCAGTGAGATTTGGATCAGGCTTTTATTGCATTACTTATAGCTCTGGAATCCACCGGGCCAAAGAAGCCCTGCACACAAATCCTTAAAAAAGGAAATAGAAAGGGAACACCCTGTGATTTCTCATTCCAATTACAAATTTTGAAGCTAAGGCAAATAGTCAAAATAAATAAGTGTTTTCACAGCTGCTCATGATAGCTTAAAATATAAAAAACTTGAGTTATAAGTTATTTTTCTATTTTAGAAATGCATCATAACTTCCGCCCCCACATGCATTTGCTCAGAGAACCTGATAAAAGAATTTGCCAAGAAAGGGAGTGCAGTGCCATCTGCTAACAGTCAAATGAGACTGGAGCAAGCTTAACTCACTTCTTTGAAAAAATCTTAGCTTCATATTGCCATCAATTTATGCTCATCCTCTGACTTGATGTGACCTGTTTTCAGTTCCTGAATGAATCCTGAGGTCATGAATATCAGGGAGAGTAATAACTTAGGCAACAACATTTAAATTTGGCAGAGATAGGTTAATGGTTCGACTAAATGATTCTGTGAAGTCAGAGAGGAAGAACACTAAATGGGCAACAAAATATTCCTCCTCATAACTACAGGATCACGTTTACATTTACTTATTTGCAGTTGAAGTACATTTTACAGCCTGCCAGTTTTCAGTGTTGCAAGTCCCTGTGTTGCTCCTGCTTCCTTTCAGAAGGTTATTTCTTATTTACAACCACTTTCTTTCCATAGTGCAGAAGCAGAAAAATTTTCCCAAATTAGTTTAAAAATTTGGGAGGGGAGAGAAGAGTTTATTTCCCTCACTGTAGTTCAAACATCAGAGCTCACTGTCACTCATCTGAGATGATCTGGAAAACCAGTCTGCTCAATAGCAACTTGCTTTCATTTTTTACTTCACTAATCGTAAATTTTGACAGTGATAGAGTCTGAAAAGATTCATAAACTTTATTTCTGAACTGTTGATGTCCACACAACTTGTATTACATTCTCATATTTTCCTCATTAAATGATTATATTGGTGATCCAGACTACATGGAATAGTATCAGAGGTCAGAAAGGTGAGACAAGGAACAAAAAGGCTCCTCAAATCTTTCTGTTTTGACGTTTGAAATTTAACATACTCTGTTCAACAGCTGGGCTTCCAGCAAAAGCTTCTAAGCAAACAATGGGTGCCACACCCTTTCAGACTTGATTAGCCAGCTCATATCGTGTTCCTGGATGAGCCATAGAAAGGAAAAGCCTGAAATGCCAATATTGCCTGAAAGACAGGAAGACACTTCGCTATGTACATCATGTGATGTACTGGGATACGTTCCCGTTGTTTTCAGTATTATTATTCTTTCCAGTATTCCTCTAGCTGAAAGCAAGAATTACAAGCCTAAAATTTCAAATTCTCCTGGTAATTTTGTGCCCCATATTTTGGAAGTCATCTGGATGACCTTAGCAAAAAACAAGACACTCTAAAGGTAAATAGTGGGTTTTTTTCATAAAATTATGTGTCTAGGACAACAGAACTGCTTGGACTCTAGTTGGTACAAGTGACTATTTGGATCACAGCTTCTTTGCCAAAGTGTGCACAGTCCCCTCTCTTGGCTTCAGGGGCAGGGAGAGGGCCAAGTAAGCATTTGGGTACAAAGTCTTAGAGATGCCAGGTCTTGTACTGTAGCCTTGAACATGTGTCAGACATTTACTATGTTCTGAATCAAAAAGGGGATCAAAAAGGGGAATTGGGCTGAAATTTTATGTATCATTATTTCTTCCGATGTAGGACCACATCCTGGGGTTGCTAGATCAAGAGATCAAGAGAGGTGGGATTCTTGGATTTAAAGGTAACAGAAATGCTTTGCAATTTGAAGGTTTGTAAATCTTCTTTTGCTTTAAAAAGATCACTTATCAACTCTAATGACTTTAGTCTTGTTCTTAGCTTGACCTATTGTAAAGGAAAAAAGAATGAAAAGCAGAAATTTACACAAACAATAGTTCTTGTGATGATAGCTGCAATACTTTGTCAGAGTTCAGGTAAGCAGAGAGAAGAAGTGAAATAATTGGAACTGAAACAAGGCAAGGAATAAAAACACCACAAATTTTCAAACACAGTAAGAACAAAAAACATATTAGAGACCCTGCAGAGACAATAGGTGATGAAGCTACAACTGAAAGACTCAGGGAAAAAAAATAAGTAATCATAGCAGAAAAGTTGAGAGTATTTCTTAACTGCATTTGCTGTGGAAAGAGCAGTGGTTGAGGAGAGGATCAGAAAACTTTTCTATGCTAAGCACATGGGAGATCTGTCTCAACCAAGGTGTCAATAGCAGTAGTTATGGAGTGAAAAAAAGAAAGAGTAGAGACAACTGGATGGGACAAGACAATAGGAACCTGTGATTTTTAAATGTACTCTCAAGGACAAAAAAGCCAAACCACTAAATCCTTGAAAACTGCCTCACATCCAGAAAGCAGCAACAGTTTTTACAAAGGTTTTCAAAAAAGTTTGGAGGAACTATAAGCAAACAACCTCAACATTACACTGAGGAAATTGGTAGCAACTCTTCTAAGGAATAGCATTAGCAGGTACAATGAGGGGAAGATCAGCACTGCCTTCACAGAGGTCAAGAATCACAAATCTGCCAGAATTCTCTGCTTATACTTTAGTAAATGTGTGGGCAAAGAAGATGCATTTGATATATTCTACTTTCATTTCCAAAACACATTTGGCCAGGCTTAGTATAAGATACCCCTACAAAAGCAAACTAAATCGGAGAAGAGGAAAGGTCCTCACATGGCTACATGACCAGAAAACAAAGGGCAGGAATATTTACTTAGTTTTCATGATGTGGCAAGTCACTATGAAGCTCTGGGCTCTGTGGCTTAGGGCCACACTGCTCACTCTAAAGAGACGGATAACATGCATAAGGGTCATCAATGTTTGTCAGCAATACCAAGCCGTGCAAGGTAATACAGCTGCCAGCTGACTGCAGAAATGCAGAAGGGTCTTACCACTAAGCGACTGAGGGAGAAAATGACTGATCAAGTTTGGTACAATTAAATCTAAAATTACACAAAGGAGGAAAATCATAACTAAGAGACATTTTTTGATGGTTAATATAGCTCATGTCATATCCGAGGGGTTGTGTCACAGTAATTTCTAATCCCTGTGTGTGGTAAAAACATCTGTGAAAATTATAAACACCCACCCTGAAATGGGAATCTTGAGTCAAGCAAAATTACCTTTTGGAAGTGAATGACCCTCCTTGAAAATAAGCCAGAGGCCTGCAGATGCCAGTGGAGGAAGAACTTGAATTGCTTCAGGAAAAAATTCAGTAAGAGCAAGTGTTTTTCACCATACTATGTACCAGAGCGGCAATCTGATCACTGTATCCACTCAGTCCTCTGAAACACAGTATATTCTATTATTTCACAAATAATCAGTTAGTATCATTCCTAATAGTGTGAGTTTCTCCTAAATAAAATTAGAATGTTTAATAATTAACTGTATTATTTTCTCCTGTGTGTGGGAAGCAGTATCTTAATTTGACACTTTGGGACGCCACAAGTAAAACTTGAGCAAAATATGTAAGAATAGGGGGGTGACTAAATATATCTCCTCTTTACTACCAAATAAGCACACCAAAATCTGATTCGTATGTATTAATTGTAGAAGCTGCCAGAACCTTGACTAGACAAGATGCTCCTTATGCATTTTTTAGAGAAGCATAAGGGCAGAAAGGACCACTAGAGCATCACAGAGTTCCTGCAGAGTCCAGTGCTTTCAGATGATGTTAACAGCAACTGACTCTCTCCAGGGAGAAGGGAATCTGCTGACAGGGTGAAGACAGCCTTCCAGCTTGTATTTCCCTAAATGCTTCAGGAAAGTCTTCAGGTGAGATGTGCTGAAGAACCAGGGGATGCTACATACGTAATAGAAGATGACTTTGAGACTTGTTGCTGCCTGAAATTTGCAATGGAGGGTGGAAATGGTTTATCAGCTGTCATGCTAGGGAGAATTGAAATAAGTTTAACAACAGAAGGAAAGTGTGGATGCCAGCGGCAAGGATATAAAAAATTTAAATGGCCAGCTGTTTTTCTTGATTTCATGGTCTTCTCTTTCAGCTTTTAGACACATCTGTCAGTCCCCTTGAAAAGGCTGCCTCATGGAGGGAAGGCTGCCACTCTGCACTTCAGAACCTTCAGAATCCTCTGATAAACTTCATAAAGAACAGAAATGACCAAAAAGCTGCTTGCCAAAATCTGGACAGGGGAGTGTCTACCTGGGCAACTCAGCTAACTGAGACAGAAAAAGGAAGGTCATCGCCCTATAAACTCAGAATTCTAACATGAAACAGCATCACCAAATCTCTCTTGAGGAGCCTGGGTATTTTCTCAGATGTCACGTTGCCCAAGCACTACCTGCAAGATGCAAGCCCCAAAGACCTCTCAGAACTGCACTTATGGGAAGCTGGCTTTGGAGGTACAGTCTTTGTTTTAGAGGGAATTGGTAATTTTTTTTCCTCAGTCTGGCTAGATAACCCCCAAAGCCTTATTAATTCCTTCTTCTCAAAAACACCAAGGCAGGAGTAATGTGCATTCCCATCTCTTTAAGATTCTGATCTGAAGAACACCCAGATTGGGTTTTTTCTCTCACTTCAACAGAGAAACCCAAGTGTGAATGTAAACAAACCCAGGACAGGGTATTTAGGTTATAGTATTTTTACTGATGATGAGAGGAGGTGGACTGACTCCTGTGCTGTCCATCCCCAAGGACAACTCATGGCCACCAAAGGCACATGTATTTACACCCCACAACAGGTTGTAACAGGTTAAATACTAGGACCTCGCACTGGCCTGGGTGAGTGATATGGGGCCATGCACTGTTGTTTCCTTCAGCAGCATCTGGAAATGTAGCTCAGGTAAGAGAAGAAGTGGCAGGGCTGCAGCGATAGGGAAGTGTGACAACACTGCCCAGGGGGAGACAGCTACTCTGGCTCCTCCTCCTGGCATGCTATCTGCATGTTGTTACATGCACATGGAGTAAGGATGATGCTGGTCTCTTTGCAGAGCAGTAGCTGTCTGGGAAAACTTTTGCTGTTTGACAAGAAAGGGGCAAAAGACTTAAGTACACACTGGTGCAACTATATACAATATAGGCTAAAAGACCAACCCACTTCATGTAAATATGCACAGTACCAGAAAAGGCTATCCAAACATCCTGGGACCACTCCGGGCTAGTCACTAGGCACATTTGGCTCATGTGGCAACTCCACCTCAGATATCCCACTGTGAGGTATATCAGAGCAGGGGGATATGCCATACCTACATACACACTGGATGAAGGTTATAAACACGGGCTGAAGGGCAAGCCTGGGGGTTTTGGATCTGATGCTCAAAGTAAACAGCTCATGAACACAGAATCACAGAGTGGGCGAGGTTGGAAGGGACCACAGTGAGTCATCTGGTCAACCTCCCTGCTCAAGCAGGGTCTTACTAGAGTACATTGCACAGGATTGTGTCCAGATAGGTCTTGAATATCTCCAGTGAGGGACACTCCACAAGCTCTCTGGGAAATCTGTTCCTGTTTTTAGTCACCCACAGTTGACAATGATGTTGTCAAGCACATCCTTAGAGCAAGGCACGACGGATGCTTGGGGAGTGGGACCATGGGAGCATATAACAGGCATGGGTTTTAGAAAACAGGCCTCTTAATCATCCTTTTGTTCTTTTTATTTTTGACAGCTTTATTTAAAAAAAAATACAGATTTTTCAGCAGTCTTCTCTCTCTGCTAGAGGTAATCAAAACACAAAGCTGAGGTAATAGGTGTTATTCAGAGCAGATACCACACCATCTAAAATCCCTTGGACATTTCTTTATTCTTTTTTTTTGACCTTTCTCCTAATTGCAGATTGTATTTCAGTCTTTAGAGGTTTGACAGGTAATACATATTTTTAATATGTGTCCATGACAACATTTATTTTGTTCAAATACTGTATATGCCATGCTGGCACCAAATTGACAGTGTCTAAACTAATTCCAAAAAATTATAATTACACCTTTCCACATTGTCAACAAAAAGATCACTATCAACATCGCCAACCTTAGCTAATTACTCAGTCTGCTCCTGTGCTTAATTTTGGTTTAAAACTAACCTATTGCAGGAAACATCTAAGTGACTGTAAAGCCTTGTATTGTAATCCACTGTTGCACTAAAGAGTCACCAAAATAAGTCTGTAGTGAAGTAAGAAATTAAGTGACTGTGAGACCAGAGGACTTTACTAAGGTTCTCACATTCACATTTCAAAAACAGCATCAAATGACTTTTAACAAAAGTAGTGTGGCTGCATTCAGCCCTCTCACACATTAATACAGTTGGAATAAATTCCTCTTCAGTGCTTTATAGGTTAATATTTACTTTCTTGGGCTATTTCTATGATACCAGTGGGACTTGAAATGCCCCTAGCCATGGCCTCATTCTCATCTAAACAAAGGATAATTACGTATGCTGATCGCAGAATGTGTTTCCTTCATTTACTGCCTTCTTTTTCGGATCCTGCTAAATCCTTGCATGGCCCAGTGCTCTCCTCCAGGTTAACTCTGCCAAGAAAGGATTTTGTTGTACACAGTATATACAGTACTAATATACTGCTAATGCTTCTAAGTCCTGCCTAAATACATGCTATCTCCCACATTCCTTTAGGAGCATGTTTTACGTTTTTCCTGGAAAGCATGCCAGCACTGTTCCCAGCAGCAGAGTGACTTCCTTGGCAGGTGAAGACAGAGATGATATTCTGGTTCTTGTTAGGAAGATTCAGTACAAATTAGCAGATCATTGGCAGAGCAGTCCAATGAAAATTAATTAATTCATGTCCTGCTCCAAACGGACATTGTTGCCAATGTTGACTTCTAAAACTGGACCACTCTAGAAAATATCCGTAAGGCATAACCCTTCCTCCTCACTGAAAACTGGTTATCTTAATAAGTATAACCTATCAGTGTTAAACTTCAGCACCTTTGGCCTCTCACACATCAGGCCAGGCAGAAAGGTGTCTAGCATCATGTTGAAAAGCATATTAATCTTTACTTGGATATTAATGAGGTTGTAGAGATCTGATGTGTAATTCCAGCCCATGCCTCCAAGATAAACATCTGTAAAGCAGTTCAGTCATCAAGATGGGATGATTAAAGATTCTGACTAATTCTATCTGCCACACACCTGTCGTATTAGTCCCATTTCCTACACTTTATTAATGAGTGCACCATTGGAAAATCTGTTATCAATGTTCTTATTATGCAAAGGTCACAGACTGCATTAGCATTTGCAATACAGTGGTTCTTTCTAGAGGCTGTGCAAGTCAGTCTCTTGCCAGACAAGGTACCGTACAAAGAACCCATCATCTTTCTCACATTCACTCCTGCCCAGGCTCAGAGCATAATCTATCAGAAGTCAAGTATTTCATCAGCATCAAGAAGTCAATATTATCTACATTGCTCACACTTTTTCTGCGACACTCGTTTTCTACAAAAATGAGATGTGGAGATCTGAAAAACAGCACAGTTGAAATTATCTAGCTGTCAGCATGTCTCAACAAGGTTCTATATGTTTGTTTTCAGGATGTGATTTTGTGCCTGCCACTAAGTTCTCAAACAAATGTCAGCATTGTTCCCGAAGCAGCAGAAACTCTACTCAGAAGACAAATGGGAGGGAAAACACAACAGCTTTTTTTTAAAGTTAACAATCTTTATAGAACTCAGGTCAAAGGATGATGACATTCAGATCTTGATAATGAACATGACATTTTCACAGTTACATTATCTTCTCTAAATGTCAGAACAGAATACTCCAGTCACAATATATCAGTGCACTCAGAGAGGATCTGCTCTTCCATTCCCTCACAGCTGTTTTGTACCAGTTTGACTTCATTTACGTTAACAGAATTGTAAAATAAGAAATACATTTTAAAAATTTTTTTAAAGAGGAACATGGCAGAGGGATGGAGCAAATAATGATTTCTGAATTTCCATAGGAAACATTTCTCTAAGTAAAATATCTTGGACAGTTGTAAAGACGATTATATTTGAAGAAGAAATCAACTCAGCCGTTCTCTAATATTTCAGACAGTACAATGTCTGGGGCTGTTCTCAGATGTAAACCAAAACTGACACTTTCCCTGGTGCTTTGTGCCTCTGTAAATGACCCTGAAAATTTGAACCAGACTTACAGAAGGACAGTTATAAACTGGTAAGCAGAAAACGGAAAGAGCAAACCAAAAAAAAAGAAAACCTCCAAAAATATTGATTCAACCCCCTTCAGCCCTTCAGGCCACTCATTTCAGAAACTTTAGCCTTTTAGCTCAGAATACTTGTTTAAAAATCAGACAAATATGGGTACATGGACAGTTAGAGGAACTATACTGCTAAGACCATCTCTCACACCACTCTTTGGTCCACATGTGAAGCTAACACAATCTCTGCCTCCTTACATGTATTTACCTTTGGCACATCACACTATTAGATTCAGAACCTGTAGTACAAGAACAAAAAATAAGAAGGGAGCACTAAAACTTTGGATTTCTGCTTGTTCCCACACCCCCCCCCCCATACTGACATAACAATAACTCTCATAATGATATTTTTTACTTGAGTACCTTTTCAACGGTATAACTAACTAAATATGTGACTTTGACAAACTTGTGTGTCTGCAAACGTGAGTGAAAATCAAATTTGTGTAATTTGGCAGATGGGAAAGCAGAGAAAATGACAAGGATGTGACAGAGTAACCAACTGAACATGAGTTGAGAGTGATTTCATTTTAATTGAGGGCAACTTAATTTTAGCTGAGAGCAGAATGAAACCTCACAATGCATTAAGAGACACTACACAGTTGAAGTGGTGAAGTGGTAATAATTCAGTACATAGCATGTTGTCTGTTACTCATGTCATACAGACAAACGTTCAGAAAGCTGTTCAAATGACAGTGGCACCTCCAGATAGAGCTTTGTTGTCGAAGAATTAAAAGCATGATCTATTCCTTTCCTCTGATGGAAGGCAAACACAGAGCTTGCTCAGTCTGCAGATATCTATACAGCAGAGAAACTCCTGAAAGTGGACAGATCTTAAAGTTCACAAAGACGTCATGAGATTCAATATGTAGATAAGGAATATGTAGATATGGAGACTTTGGCCTAAAAATAAGTGGAAACCATTAACAAGGAATTTAAAAGCTTTCTTATAAATGTGATGAGTTTTCTTTAATTTACAGTATTTAAAACAAACCTAGGTGCAGTTCTAAAAGCTTTTAACACTCATGGCAATTCAAAGGTAGCACAAAAGATAGTGAAGAATAGTAAGAGGAGTTTCTTTTGTAAATGACTGGTTTATTTAATTCAGCACATGTTTTAATCATGCTTACCATTATTGGTAACAAAAGTTACAAGATGTAAAAATTATTGCAAGGAATTTCAAAACTACAGTATTATGACTAAATGTGTTGACCTAGAACAGATTTGGGACAGTTTGACTTCCAGCTGACTACTCTCTCAAAGCCATTGGCTTCTCACCCCTTCAAGAAAATCATACATTGCAAGCGTATTTCCACAACTGCTCAAATGTGTTTTCTCTATTGAGGATAACCACTAGCAACAGAAATTAAGTGGTCACATTATGTACAGAGAACAAGTAATAAGAAAATGTCCATTCTCGGATGGGACAAATGGAGCAAAGAAGAGGAAGAAACTCCAACCAAGTTAATCCTGGTCCAATAAAAAACTTCACCTACCCAACAGCTGGACACACCTCGGCAGGATGCACAGATATGAGGGTTCAGGCACACTGGGATCTCACCACCAGAAAAGTAAAAACTGTGAGCAGTATCTTCTCCTTGCTTCCGTAAATAGTGTGAATTGCTCTTGTACAATGAGCCTGATCTGTTCAAACCAGTTCTGCTTGGAACAAACGGTAGTTCTGGTAGATATTGTATTAGCATAGTATCAAGATAAAAGCATTAGATGCTTTTTATCTTGTAAAATATCATAATTTTTGGCCTTCAAGTTATTTTCTTTACAAATATTAAGTTACTCATTTAATTCAATTCAATTGCAACATGCAATTCAACATATAGTGATGGACACAAAATACAGAAATAAACATACAGAAATAAAAAGAACTGGTAAGTACAGTATTTATTAAAATGCTTTAATAAATATTTTCTGACATAGCCATTTAGATCTTAATGGTATTATTTTGAAGTGTTTGGATCACTGGCAAGTAAGTATCCTCATATAGTTTTAGCATTCTCTTCGGAAACCCCTTCTTCATCACTTGTTAGTAAAAAGGACACAGAAACAGACAATGCCTTCCAAGCTTAAAGATCAGCTTTAAATGCATAAAGGTGTTTTTTTTCTTACACACCTTCTATTTTCCACACTTTCTATTTCTCTCATAACTTTTTAAGATACCCATTTTAGCACCCTGGGAGGAACCATCGCTCATACCAAATGGCAAAACTGCAGACCCAGTTTAGTTTGCAAAACCAGTTTGATCACTGCACAGCTAACAATAACCTTGACTGCATAAAGCTGTGTATGTATTCAGTAAAACTCACTTGTTAGACTGTCTTCATCGTTGATTCTGACACTCAACCAGCTCATTACCAAATTTATCATTTTGATCCAAATGTTTTGTTCTAAATTCTCAACCATATGGGGAATGCTTTCAAGATGTTACATATTACGACTGTAGGAGAAGTGAGACCACAGACCCACTGAGAAGGCTCCTATAAGATCCCTCACCCATGCACACGAACCCTGTGCTCTTCATGAGTCTGCTGGGGACAGCTATAGCTAAACTGCTGGAGGCAAATCCCCTGCTGCCTTACAGGCAGGCAATTTTACACCAACGGGACAAAAACCTGCTCCCAATGGATTGTCTGCTACACGATTGATCTGACAATATTTTGTATATCTTTGTGCATTGCTCACTTTTCTAAAGGGCAGTTAGTTCCTGATTGGCTGGTAGCCTCTGGCAGACTCAGTATTTCGAGAAATTTTTCACCTTCATGCAATAAGAAGTATGCTACTCCACTTGGAATTAATTTCTTTGTGCTTCTATAATTACTACTTAAAATGGCCTGCCTGATATTACAAGGGTTTATACGGAATCTTCTGTTTATTTACTTTTCTTCCTGAACCTTCTCTCTCCTCCCTGCGTTCATTTTTCACCATGAATAAAACTGTTTCACATGAGTTATGTATGATGAAAAAAGATGTCACAGAGAATAAAAATATGGTAAATCTCCTAGTAGAAAAAGAAAAATTAATCCAAAACTTTTGGGCAATAACAGTGATCTTCTCCTTACCCAGTCCAATCCTGGACGCCTGATATTGTGACAGGAAAGGTAATTTCCTTCTTCCTAAATTTTTTAATGAAAAATCCATGCTAAACATTAGATTAGATTAGATTAGATTAGATTAGATTAGATTAGATTTTGCTAGCTGCTAAATCTCTTATGTGTATTTATAAGTGGAAGGATGCATTTATGAAAATCCATCCCCTTGCATGTTGGTTGTCTCTCCTGCGGTGAGCTGAGTGCTGGAAGCCACAGTTTACAGCAACATAACGGTGTTTAAACTAGCTCTGAGAGGAAAGGCTGTCACAGGGACAATTGTTTCAAAAAGATTCTGTCTTGTTTCTCCACAGAGATGTAGTGGAATGTCTTCTTTTCCTAGTTTTTTAAAAATAAAGCTATTAGACAGAAAAAAAGAGTGGATTAATTATTAATAATTAATTATCAATTGTCCCTCCTAACCTATTCTACCTCCCAGTTTCTTCACAGAGGTCTTCTCCAGGGCCTTATGCACAGCAGTATTCTTGGGGACTGCACTGTCCTGAACTATGAGAGCATACTGAGTAGCTTCTATGCAAGCCCTATCAGCTCTGACAGTACTAGCATGTTGTTGGACTTGTGCATGCTCTCCTCATCTCTCCAGCACAGCAGGCCAGCCTTTGTGCTCAGTCCAAGCAGCAGAGCTCCCACCAGGAAGATTATGATGGTGAAAATGCTGAGAGATGCTTTCTGGCCTTCTCCATATAGACAAAGCAGGATACTTATTCCAGCCCTCCCTTGTCCCTTAGGCTGAAAATATCCATCTGCTTCAACTCTGTCACACATGGAAAAGCAGTGAACACTTGTCATCTGATAATTTACAAATCAGCAGACTCACAAAGGGCCAGAGGAAAAGGAAACATGTGTGAAGGTAATGCTATTAATGCTTTGTGGCTCTGTAGGACATTGCGTTACCACCTCTGTGTCTGGTTTTGGCTGTTGTGCATGTACCTCATCATCTTGTCAGTGCAATGAAGGGAATGATTTTCAAAGGAAATATTCCTAATCCCAGTCCCTCCAACTTTTTAGTTTATCCTAGCGAATCTTATCTTTCTCCAAAGCTGCCTCTATAGACACTTCAGTTTTGCTGACCTGACTACATTAATGTTGAAGTGCAGCCCTTGAAACAAATGCTCCATCTCAGGACCTCACACATCAATTCTCACACATGGGCCCTTCTGCCTTTCTTTCCATTGGCCTCAATTTGAGTAGAACTGGCAGACCCGGGTGTAACAAGGACAGAAGTGAATCAGACTGGGTGACACACCTGCAGCCCAATTTGTGGCACCATAAACAGCCAGCTGAGACAGTCATGTGGGGACAGGCAAGGAAACCTACTATTTCACAGAGAACACAATGGCTTGCATTACACAGGCCCACGAGAGCTCCGGCTACAGAGCTTGCCCGAGCAAAAGGCCAAATGAATAGACTTTACTTCCACAGCCAGCCATGCACTTCCCACATAATGCATGGAACTTTGACAGAATCCAGCCTTTCTAACATAATTTCTCTGTCTTGCTCTATTTCACATATTTGTTTCTTATTTTTCTAATTTTTTCTAAAATTCATGTGATTTTAAAAATTGCACAAAAAGAGCTGGAGTACTTCCTAATACGTTAAGTTAAACAAAACAATAATGTTCCAAACTAGGGAAGAGAAATGCAAGAAATTAAAGTTCATAATGATAGCTCATTTTAAAAAACAATATGGATTGCATCCAATATAACTCAAGTTAATCCTTACCCAGGTTCTTTCACACAAAAACAATCTTTACTTCAACTGGATCAGGACCACTTATAAAGCTTTGTTATTTTTGGTAGTGATCGCAGTAACTGTAGCAGTAAAAAAACAGTTTTAGTAATTTAAATGGCATTTCAAGCATTTTTAGAAGCACAGTTTATTTTTCACATTATTGAAAATTCATTAGTTATTCATTTTGTATTGTTTGAGGAAAGCTTTAAGAGTAGTTGTATAAGATTGTAACACAACAGATGAATGGTTATCAAACACATTCTAATATTAGTGTTTGCACTGTATTCCTTTAAATTCCCATGGCTTTACAGAAAGGCTTTCAAATGTGTGAGATGGCACGATACATTTACGTAGCCATAGATAAATATCAAGACCTCTATTAATCCACCAATAACCATTTTTTTTATGTGTTAGCATTTTTCAAGGTTGCAGAGAGCCTCACAGACATGAAGCAAGTTCATCCAACATTATTCTCCCACAGTCCTAACTCCTCCTTTGCTGGAATATCGTCTTTAAAGTATGTGAAAGTCACCTGAAATAAAAACTCTCTCATCAAAAGCAGTGATATTAGTGGTCCAGGTAGGGTATGTACTGGAGTGAAAACAGCTCCATTAGCAGTTGAGAGTTACACCATAGACAGAAATGCTACAAAAACAAGACAGAAGCCTTTAAAAGACAGTGAAGGGAAAGAAGGAGCAGAGAGAAAAAAGTGAAGAAAATACAGCAGCAGACCAGATTTTCTCAGTGATTTGCAACTGTAAACAAAAGGCATTGAATATTAAAAGGACCTAAGTGTTTAGTTAGTACAGAAAGTCACGTTCTCCATTCTGATTCCAATGCAACCTTCCTACTGATATCAATGGCTAAGAACTTAGTGCTTTGGGGAATTCACTGGCCTGGTTTAATAGTTCAGGCTGCATGAATTATGTTTTGCATAATCAAATTGTGGCATTCGTTATCACAACATGCCAGAGACATTATATGCATAAATGGGTTTAAAATAATTAAACAGATTTATGCAGAGAAGATCCATCAATGACTATTAAACATTATTAATGTTTAACCTACTGATTCCAGAAGCTAAAAGGACAAACCAGGGAAAGGTGCAATGTGTACCTCTGATGTTTCTCTCTGCACCCACTATTTACCACTACTTGATAGAATCGCATATTGAGATAGGTTGGAAGGGACCTCTGGAGGTATCTACTCCAACACACCTTCTCAAAGCAAGGTCACCTAGAACAGGCTGTGCACATCTGGGTTTTGAATATCTTCAAGGAGGATGACATTACAGTCTCTGAGCAACCTTTTCTAATGTTTGACCACCTTTACAGTAAGAAAGCTTTTTGTTACTTTCAAACAGAATTCCTCATTTTTCCACTTGTGTGCATTACCTCCTGTCCTGTCACTGGATACCACTGAGAAGACTCTGGTCCACCATCCTTATTCCGTCCCATTGGATATAAACACTGATTAAGACCCCCGAGTCTTCTCCAGGATAAAAACTCGCAACTCTCTAAGCCCCTCCTTATATGGAAGATGCTTCAAGTGCTTAATCATCTTCATGGCCCTTTGTGAACTTGTTCCAGTTTGCCCATCATATTCTTATACTCTTCCTTCTTATCCTCCTAGCTGGTTTTTCCAATCCACTGCAGCTATCCCACCATGCTGCCCTGGTCACAGTGAGATTTAACCCTGCAGGTAGATGCTGTCTTGTAACTCTCCCTGTTTGCTCCCCATGGAGCTTGCACTAGCATACAGGCACTTCAGAGAGGTACTTGGTCATGCTGATTTAGTGCAGTCTTTAGTTCAGTCTTTGGTCTGATCCTGTAAAGATGCCGTTTTGGTTCAACCCAGACACTCCCTCACTCTGTCCTGCTGGTGGAACAGAAAAGAGAATCAGGAGGGCAAAAGTGAGAAAACATGTAGGTTGAGATAAAGACAGTTTAACAGTTAAAAATTAATAACAGTAGTAATCATAATTGTGAGGGGAAAAAACAAACAAAAAAAAATAAATCCTAGCACAGACAAGTGATGAAAATGAAAACAGTTCCTCACCACCTACTGACTGAAGCCCTGCCAGTCCCACAGAAGCGACCACCCCTGGCCAACCTCCCACCCCAGTTTTACTGCTGACCGTGACATCACATGGTCTGGGACATCCCTTTGGTCAGTTGGGGTCAGTTTTCCTGGCTGTGTCCTTTCCCATCTCCTTGTGCACCACCTGACCACTCACTGGTGGGGTGGGGTGGGGTGGGGTGAGGTGAGGTGGGGTGAGGTGAGAGGCAGAAAAGGCCTTGTCTCTGCGTAAGGCCAGCTCAGCAATAACAAAAACATCCCTGTGTTTCAACACTGTTTCCAGCATAAATCCAAAACACAGCCCCATATCAGCTACTGTGAAGAAATTTAACTCTATCCCATCCAAAACCGTACAGCTACTCTTACAAAGTGGTGCTTTGAGTTTTTGCCTTTTGCTCAATGGTGTAGGTAGTTGCCATAAAATCATAGGCAATCAGTTGAGAAAAAACATTAAAAGGTTATGGTTCAACACCTCGCTCTAAACTAGGGTTAAATACTGTTCCTGAGAAATGTGATTTTAATATATTCTTAAGGTGTGCAGTAGTTTCAAATATCAATTATCTCATTAAGTGCTTATATCTCCTTAACATTTGAACTTTTCCACAGTATTTAACCCAACGAGTCTCTGCTTCAGCTAAAGTCTAAATTTTCACTCTTATTTGTGTTCCTTTCATTTTCTTTTCATTGGCTATGCTTTCCTGTCCCCTGACAAGTCTGGCTGCTTTCCCTGGCACAAAATCCAACCAGTCCATCTTTTTCTTCATGTTCTTCCCCAAAACTGGCATAGTAGAGCAGTGAGATCTGCCAAACAGAGAAAATACACTATGGGTCTTTCAGACGATACTTGCCTTGTTCACAATAACGTACTAGTTTGGACTCCCATTTACTTTGTGATTTCTAAACTGCATAATTTCAAAATCTTTCACAGAAAGACAAAGGCACAGTTGTAAACAGGCACAGTTTACATCTTAGTTGAGGACATCCACAATGTAATGTCTGATGGAAGAAAGTGGTACTAACGGTCTTGGGACAGGACTGGAAAAGGTTGCTATCTGGAGGAGAAGTAGGTCACAGAGGAGATATGGCACAGGCAGGAGAGGACATGTTACTTCTATATAGCAAAGTATTTGTCTTTCCCAGAAACCTATTGCACCATTAAGCACCCAACTCTGAAGGCTTCCTGCCTTTCTCTGAAGTGAATCTAACTTCATCACTTTGCATGAATGTAGTGTCCAATTCCTATTATCTTCCATGTTATTGTTGAAGATCAAGCCCACAAGACCCACCCCTGTAAATGAAATTTGTGTGTTCTCACGTGTTTGTCACAAATCAGTGCAAACAACTTCTCATTAATATAATAACCTGGTTTTTTTCCATGACTCCTTACTGATGGGGCAGCTCCTCAGTTTCTTTCAGAGAGAAAATCTGTTCAGTCACTCTACTTTCTCTGGCCAAAACTCCCAGTAATTCAGGCTAAGAGCAATGTGAAGCAGAGATCCTGTATCTCTCACTCAATAGGATGCAGTTTCCCAAATGGGAGAAACCAAAGGGACTCCAGTGATACTAAAGCAGGTTCACACTTAAAGATGGGTGAAACCAGCACTCCTGACTCCAAGGGTTTCTAAGCACAAAGGCTGATCAGAACCAAGGATGCAACAATATTTCTTGAACTTCGCTTAAAAAGGTCTTCAAGTTGCTTTTTTTATGAAGTAGATCGGTTCATAAGGTCACATGGAAAGATAAATATTTAAAAGTATACATATTTAGTTCCATAGGAGCTGTCAAAAGCTTGTGTTTCCACATGCATATGGGCATAGGAATTGTTTCATTTAAGTGCTAATGCCACTGTCCTCTACTAGTCTTCTGGAAGTGCAATACTTCTCAAAACCAGACATGTCTAAGCTATTTTTAACACAGCAGATTAATTACATTAAATTAGATCACCTTGTCTTTTAATGATCATTTTCATTTTCTCCTTTGATGCAGCACAGAACTCAAACTTTCCTTCTGAACAGAAGCTCAGATGAGTATTAGCGTTATAGTCAGAGCAAGGATAAAAGACATAAATAAAGGGGAATAGCAGATGGATTCTGAAGGGAATTACGAATATTACACAGACACTGTACTATTCAGGCCTGGAACCTGGAACTGAGCAGCTCTGTTCCTCCTAATGATTAGGCAGGTGATTGAGGTAAGATGTTCACAAATTTAGGTAACCTTGGAGGGAAATCCTTCTATGAAATTAGGTCCTCTCTTCCAAGGAAGAGTTATTACAGATGGTCAAAGTCTTGCTATTTATCAGTCACCTGCAAATTTCTCTGTTGTGGGGGGAAAAAAAAAAAAAAAAAAAAAGAAAACCTAATTTTAAAGTATTACACTGGATACTTTATCCTAAGGAGAGAACAAACAGTGATATCCATCAGTCTTTAAATCCCCTTGTTTACTGTACCACTAGACTTTATGTAATGTTGTTTTTCTTCCTGAAATGTGTCTGCCAGTGACATGAAATGATCACAATGTAATATCCTAAATGTTTTCATCATGTGTAATTATTTATTTTCATGCCATTCTGAAATCCTAGGCAGATTGCCGACTTGATGATCATGTTTTCCCCCACAAAATACTTAATAGACAAGAGACAAAAGCCTTAGAAGGATCAGAAATAGAAATGTTTACATAACCTGCCACTTGAATCATCTGAAAGCAAATGCTATATCTTATTAGAAAAACACAAACAAGCTTTTCTTGTCCATGGTTTTTTATGAATTGTTTGCCATAAACCTTTATCATCTAATTACTGTAATAATTACAAATAGAAAACACAATGAAACAAAGAAACAAAGAAAGTAAAAGTTGTCTGAACTAATTTTTACTATCTTTGCAAAACCTGGCAAAAAGCTAATATGTAATTCCAGTTAATGTTACTAATTTAAGTGAATGCTTCTAGAACTGCAGTTATATTAATCCAAATTACAGCAATTTGCAAATAGATTTACAGTGTAGGTCCTAGTTTTAAAACTCAAAAGAGAGAAATCAGTAATAGTGTCACAATCCCTCTTATTTTGGAAAAAAAGAAAAGCCATAATGTGAATATTTTTAAAAATAATGTTCTTTAAATTCTTATACCAGAACAACAATTCTGAAGCCTGCCATCAGAGCGGATAAAAACATATGATTTGTGGAGCATGAAGATGGTCTCTTCAACACAGCAGACTGAAAAATGCTCTTTTAGCTACTCTGCTAAAAGAAAGATACACTGTAAGTGTGCTCCCTGTGGTCAGATTATTTTACCATTTGGGTTGAATTAATTCAACTTTGAAAAGTCAGCTGCTGGATGAGCATAAAATGAAACCTTTCCTTTTTTTCCTGGGGATTGAGATTTCAGGCACCCTCGGCACTTCTGCACACTGCTTCAAAATTTTGTTTGTAGTAACCAGTTGCACTTTGGTCTTTCCTCAGTCACGCTTGAAAGCATTAATAAATCCCAAACCCAGGACATGGCTAATGTGCATGGACAGAATGCAAAAGAATTCGTACAGACTGCAGAAAAAGCTCTTCCAGACACATTATTAGATAGCAGAAGCATTTGGGCAGAATTCATCTCAGCGAAAGGTTGTAAGGTAGATGTCCCAACCTCAGCTGCCTCTGTAAGTTACCTTTATAGTCAATAGAGAAAAGCAGGAACTTTTAAGTGTGATTCATCAGTCTTGCTTTAAACATCTCCCTGACAGCGCACAGACTGGTTTTCTAAAAGTGCCTTCTCTTCTTAACTAACACAAGAGGGTGGTCAGCTGAATCATGTCCAGGCTGTACAGATTTAGGAATCCACATGCTTAAAAACTGACCTTTGAGGTGACATAGCAAATGCCTACTACAGTTGCAGACATAATAATTCTTCATCACAAGCAGCAGAGACCTGGCATTCTCCACTTCTCTGCGTCCCATGTCATTCTTGTCAGCTTATTCATAACTAATGGTTAGGCAAGTCAGTTTATACAGAAGTAGGACTAAAAAAGGGCTGAAACTGCACTCATGGAGTGTTTGCAGGGAACCAGCCCCATTTGGAAAACGTTATTCTGCATGGTCATTTCTGCTCAGAATTCTTCTGCTCCCAGCTTTCTACAGAGCTGGGTAACAAGGGGAAGAAAAGTAAGCCAGACACAACACGCTTTCAAACCTTTCCTTGTGATGTCCTCAAGAACCTTCCAGAAAGAATCCAGTGAAGTCATGCTGCTATTTTGCCATCTTCACTTCTTCCCAATCTTACCAAAATAACAATTATAACGGAAAGCAACGTCAGCTTAACAGTATTCTGTATAAGCTTTGGAACTCCTTTTGAAGCTGTATCTTTAAATAATACTACAGGAAGACTGGAAAATATAATGCTTCAAAATTATTAAAACTTAGAGGCTCTTACCAGTCCTAAGAAGAGTTTCTACTGCTACATTAGCAGAAAACAAAAAACAAGGTAAGTAAAACTAGGTAATATTTTCAGTAGACTATTTTGGGCAGGGATGAATACACTTTTTATCAAGCTTTCTCTCCTTAAGTCCTTTTTCCCCGTCTACACCATCACAAACACCATAGATCTTTTCTTTTACATTCTCAAGTAATCCCTCTCCAAGTCCTCATCCAGAAGCTGCAGAATCAACCTGTCTTACCTGATGATATTCCTCAACTGCAAGCTCCATGCAAAACCCCATCTGAGATAGATGTTTTTTCAAAAGCACCTGAAAAACAAAACCAAAACAAAACAAAAAAACGCAAAACAAAACAACAAAAAACCCAGCCGACTACACTTTCAAACCAATAAACCAATGTGTAGGCTCTTTCCTGGACTCATTAGCAAGTCAAGGATAAGAACATCTCGATTTGGGATTGTAAACATGTGTCGAGGACTCTTAGACCTATGACCTGCTTGGAAAGACTGAAAACAACTGACCACGGATGAACTGATCAACTTTGCCTGGAATGTGACTTAGCTCCACTTTGTAAATACATGGAAATATACTCTGAAGAATTTCTAGCATTTCTGTGTCTATCCTAGAATTTTCCATTATTTTAACTGAAGTCTGCTTGAAAACTTTGGATTTGTTTTTCTCCTTGTTCCAGTTCCTACTCTACCACTCCAATCTGGCTGTGCATGTTGTTCAGTTTAGAAGAACAGGTTTCACATTTTCCACTTAGGACTCCAGTGATTCCTGGAATATAGGCAGCTTACAAGGAAGAGCTTCCACGCATTGTTTCGGCCTGACAAGTGTGACTTAAAAAAATTGAGAAAATAACGTGGAGAGAAAATCCAGCAAAGCCTTTCCTTCACAGAAGACAGATACTGGAAAATGCTCAAGTTTTTTTATCCCTTGATCACGAATATGCCATAAATTTTAATTTTTCTCTAAAATGCTAGAAACTTGAGGCACATTTTAAGTATTCACAAAAAAGTTCTTTGTCTGAATTAAATAAGGTGCCAGAACAACTACCACATTGCTCTTCATGATTCCCCACTGCATTCCATCAGCAAGCCAACAGCCTGTATTGGAAAGATTATATCTTCATGTAAAAGAAGATTTTTCCCATTCTCAGTTCAAACAGTGTCATCTTTGCTAAAGTCAATGTATTAGCCAATATGTTAATTGGAATGTTTACCCAATCAGCCAATACACCAAAGCTCAAAATGTATTTTAGTGATGATATCAAACAGATGATGTATAACTACTTAGTCACTGCTAACACAAATGCACTAGTCACAAATGCCTTTACACTATGAATTAAAAACTAATCATGCACCTGAAATAAGTATATGCATGTCAAAATTTTATTGTATGTATACTTAATCACCTTGTGTCATGGCTGAAATTAACACTCCAAATCACAGTATTAGTAATACTCTGATAATATTGTAACATTAACTCTGTTACAAAGAGACAATTGCAGATGTGGCCATCAGTGGGTGTTTAGAGCAAACATATAAAAATAGGCCAGTATGAAATGGTGCTTCCCTAGTAAAGTCTCCTGCTGTGAATACTGAAAGACTAAAAGAGCTATAATAGATCATGTGTGCACCATCCTTTTTAACTACTGGTCTAATTCATGGACCATAAAATTGACTGATCATATTTTAATACATTTATAATCCTGTAGGAAGTAGTTTTTAGTGTTAAATTATGAATTGTTTTCAAAAGTGCTTCTTGCTAATGCAGGTCTGTCATTTTATCATTTCACCAGGTGCCTTCTGGTTCTTACATTTCTTAGAAGGAATGAACCACTGTGCCTGTCCATGTTCTTGTAGAATACTCTATCCTATACTCTGTTCATCAGTAACACCCATCCTAACCCATGTAAGCCTTTTGTTACAGAAATCTCTGCATATTTCTAATCATTCACAGTGATTTTTACCTTCAAACACAAAGAAGAAATGTGTATTCTCCTGGAAGTGATTTGGAGCAATTTTTCCTTATGTGTGATTATCAACTTCAATTTTATGCTCAGTATTATATGAATGCACTAAAAAATAGCTTTTTCACCAATAAAAGTTATTAACCACAGATTTCAATTATTCCAGAAAAAAAAAAAAACAGAAAAATGGATAAGTACATGAAACATGAAGTAGACAGCTATACCAGCCAAAGTAAACAAAAAAACTCCCTTTTATTACATTTTCTTGTATTTTGAAAGGAAGTGACTTAAAATACAACTTTTTTTTTTTTTTTTTTACTCCACAACAATTCTGGGTATATTAATGGTCATATGCTATATAGACAGCAGCAATGCTTCACACTCTCTCAAACAGCAGATGTGCACCCCAAAAAAATGAACAATACAAAGATAATTTCTGGGAACAGTAGGTAGAAGAGGCATACAATCATATCATTCCATGGAACCACAAATACAGTGTTTCTTGGATTTTTAATATTATACCTTGTCTAGATTGAAAATTAGAACACTCACAGTCCTAAGAATGTGCCCCATTCACTTAGCAGTCACTTCAAATTTAAATTCTCCATTTGTCACTGGTTTCATTCCTTTTTCTTTATGCATGAATAACACAGAAACCTTAAGACACAGAGTACCTTCCAGTAAAATACTTTATCTTTCCTAGAATAGGCAGAATTAATTTGATAGTAATTACAATGACAGGTATTGGAATGGATGTGCCACAGGGTGGTAATCCTGTTCTTTCTCAACAGCATCACTTTTATCAGTAAAGCAACATAATTCAGAATCAATAGTATATGATTTTTCATCCTAAAAGCTTTTCCAACTCCTTTGTCTTCAGTTTTGAAGAAAACATTACAAAATAACCAAAGTAGACAAGTGGAATTAATGGTCAAGTAACTAACTAGCTCAAGATCATACAAGGAGTTAGTGGGGAAATATGGTACTAAACTGTCATTTCAGTGGTCTCAATATCCAGGCTCATAACCATCACACAAAGCCCTATGAACCACAGAAATAATGCATACTCTTCCTTCATCAATACCCATTTTCAATGCATTATGAATTCTAACTAGTATGTCCTCTAAATGCCTTCTTAAGAAACCAACAGTTTTCTTACATATTGGTTATAAAAGACAAAGAAGTTAGTGGTTGTGTCCTACAGAGAGATCCGGTAACAGACACCAAACCTGAGCAGTCCAGGAGGGTGCTGGGAGGTTTATACAGACACACATGGGAAATCATATTTGCAACACTCTGCTGTGAAGGGAATATCATTGCATATTTGCACCTTGAACTGCTGAAACTTTGTGTACAGGCACCGAAAGAATACTGCTGATCTTTTCACTTTCATCTCGCATAGGGGATTAAAAAAAAAAAACTTCTAATAAATTTGTTTCTTAAAAAAAATGTAATTTGATGGGAGTACTCTTTATCATAGGAGAAGATCACTGCATTTATCCTGCCTTCCAGCATGGTCTACAGTGCATAGCTGTTGGCTTACAAATACCCCACAGGAGAACTGAGAGAAGAAATGTCCATTTCAGTTGAGACATTCTGACTACCCATAACCTTTGCATACAAACTCTCAGCGTAGGTGATGAACCAATCTTCCTTCAGCACATTTTCCATATGCACTCTCTATGGATACAAGAGGCCATGCCTGTTTTCCAGAGTGGTTACGCTCTTCCTAAACCTTTGCCTCCGCCGCCTCCACTTGTGACAGGCAAATTTTCATCTCTGTCTCTCAATAATATACATACTACAGCGAGGCATGCAGATGCAATATGCACATAACTATCTTAGATTCAAATAGTTCTGACAGCATTAACAGGAGAAGACGACACCGTGAGCCTCAGTGTGCACTGTAAAGTTTACCCAGGTTACCACGTCTTCATTCTCTTGCAACTCTGTAAACCAGCAGAAGCAGTTCTTTCTATGCATGAGCAGAAATACAGTGGTCAAAACCACACGCAGCCTTTGCAGCACAATGTATTCCGTTATTTTCTGCAATCTTATGTTCTACAGACTATGGAATCACCATAAACATTGTCTATCATCTCATTTGGTTTCTGAAAGCACTGGCACAGAGAGCCATTCTGTTTTTTTCCTGGAAAGTTTATAGTAATTCTGGACTACACAAGCATGTACGCAGCTGAAATACTGGCTTCCGAAAAGCTTACCATTTGTCATGTCATGTTGGGTTCACATGTTATTCAAATACTGCTAGTCTCCTGAAGGCTCCAAGAACCTTTAGTATTTTTGAAGCTGCATTTTAAAATTGCTTAAGCAATACAGGGTGACCTTAAAGTTACATTATATGACAGGGTAAAAAGAAATAACAAGCTTGCTCACCAGCATGCTCCTCTTAGCTATTGTTTAGACCCTAAAAACCTAGACTTCCCATGCCCTCTCCCTCCCCCATTATACTAACTAAGCAATAATTTATGCTCCAAAAATTTAGACAGGAAAGAATATTTCACCAATAATTTCAGACAGGATTTTTGCTGTGAAACCAAGCTTCTTAAAGATCTAAAGAACAAAAGAGAAAGCTTGGTTTGCCTAGAGACAGAATTTCATCTCCAGTGAGACTAACAGCGGCTGATCTGCGAAAAAATTTCTACATCTTTTATACCTCTCCATACACACAAATGTAACTGAAAGACCCCCAAAACAAACCTCAGTGCCCACACAGAAGTTTCAGTCAGATCCCACAGGATACAGCAATCTCTCTATTTGATACTCATTCTGCACTGGGGCCCAAATCTGTGCCTTGCTACAGACATACTGAGTTCCAGAGGTTGAAAGCTGAGTTCAGAAAAAGATTTTCTGTTTAACAAGTCTTTATTTACAGAGATCCCCACTTATGCTATGTAGTCAAGGTGCACTGTAGTCTTTTCAAGAGTAAATTAAAATTGGGAATACACACACCTCACTACTGGACCTGGAGAGATGGTGCTTCAACAATATCACTTCTGTCAGTCTTCCAGATTCAGCAGCTGAGCACAATGGAGAATGCTAACCTGACTGCTACTTCCCTACATGATAAAAAGGGATGGAATTTAGGCAAAAATACTCTGTTACGCTTACAGTAAAAAGCTTATGGGAGATTTTTAAAGGATGAAAGCTTGATTCAGGCATTAAGGGTATCTTATTAAAAGTCACAATAATACTTTCAACTAAACACTCTTATCTCTATGAGTTTTCATGTCATATTTTTACTAGTAACATACCTGAAAACAGATTCAGCAGATTTCCTACACTGTGCCTAAGAGAGAAAAAAAAGATTCTTTAGAGAAAAGAATCCGTGTGAGTTCAGTACCAATGCCACAGAAGTACCTAGGACCAAAACTGTCCACCATTACATTTACAGATTTTTTGTTTGTTTTAATCAACAGGGTATATGAGACAAAAATATGTGGCATACTTTGCAAATAATTTCATTCATAGAAAATTAGATAAGTAATAGCTACTGAATATAAGCACCCAATAACGACTACTAAATGGTTATTAGGTACTGGTACCACTAAGCCCATGTAAGAACAGCCATTGGCTGCATTGTCAAATGCAAGGGTTGAAGCCTCTCAGTATGAATTATGAGGAAACTAAGTGGTTACTCAACAGCAATATATATATCCAGCTCACTGTATGGCTCCAGAAACACTCGTGCCAACATAAGGAAAGGGTGAACACACACCTGGGACAAGAAAAAAGCAAAACCTGACCTTTCAGCAAAATCACTGGATTAGATCATCTTTAACTGGTCATAAAAAGTCATTTTAGCCACAGTGATAAAAGCAATATATTAACTGAAGACGAGTAAGCAATAACTTTCAAGTTTTATTTGAGTGACTGTTGCCATTCACTACAGCTGTAAAAACTGACTATTTATAATGACAGAAACTTCACTGAAGAAAATACCAGCTGTAGTGTTAGAGCAGAAATTTTGCACATTGGGTAATTCTAGAAATCACAATCATGTACGGTCTGGCTAACAAGAAACCTGATGATCTTGAAGTTTAATCTCTTTCATGGTGTAAGTAACCTAAATCTGTGACGCTTCAGAAAATAATTATAAGTATTATGAGCCAGAAACTGTGGGTGAGCAGATTAAATGCATTTCCCTCAGGTATCAGTGTCTCTCTTTTAGACCACCACAGTCTTGAAATTACTTGTCTAATACGTAAACCTCCTGTTGTTAATGCCATGTAATTAATGGAATCATACTTCCAATACATCTGTACAACCCCTACCTACAAACTTTTCTGAATTGCAGCATTTGGCCCCACTCGCAGTAATATAACAGGTGCCCTTCCTTTTCCAAACTCACACAGCATTTATGGGAAAACCCTTTTTCTGCTTAGCATGGCCCTACTATAAGAAAAGAAAAAAATCCAATAGTGATGACATATCAAATAACTAAGATACACATTTGGAGACTCCATCATCTAAAAGAAAAAAAAAACAACTAACAACAAACAAAAAACAAACCCACACCTGGCCAGTTTTAGTGCACTTAGTAACTGAACTTCGAAAGCAGAAATTGTTGCTGAGAAAAGACAAGATACAGACAATGAGAAAGGAGGATGCATTATGCACTTGACAAAATAAAAGCTGCCTGGAAAGAGTATCAAGAAAATGTGGAATCATAAAATAAAATCACAGAACCAATGGGAAGAGACCTCCAAGATCATCAACTCCACCTGGCTGCAACCTCCTTTCAGGTAGTTGCAGAGAGCGATAAGGTGCCTCCTGAGCATCCTTTTCTCCAGGACAAACAATCCCAGCTCCCTCAGCCACTCCTCATAAAACTTGTGCTCCAGATCTTTCCCCAGCTCTGTCGCCCTTCTCTGGACACGCTCCTGGAGCATCTTCTCGTCCAGCTGGGCACAAGGCTGGCTCATGCTCAGCCTCTATCAACCAGCATCCCCAGCTCCTTTTCCTCCGAGCAGCTTTTTCAGCCGCTCTTCCCCAAGCCTGTAGCGCCGCGCGGGGGGTCGTTGTGATCCAACGCGTGTTTTCAGGCTGCATTTGGACCGCGATTTTAAAATATAACTGCAGCGTTCACACCGAAGACACCCCCTCTGTTCAACAGCCTCTTTCAAACGCGGCTTTTGCCACCCGCGTTTGTCCGAGGCCGGCGCCGCGGCTGAGGCGCGCCCAGGGTTAGGCCATGCCGCCACCTCGCGGGGGCTCCGCTGAGACACACCGGCTTTCACACAGCCAGACACAGCACCGGATAAAATTAAGGAACATCGGTAATGTCTAAAATCACATTCAGAACTCTAACCGAGACAAAAACCTCCCTTTTCCCTTTCCCTGCCGCATCCACAACGGGTCCGGCATCAGCCACCCCACATTGTACCCCTCAGCTGTTACTCGTTATGTTATTAAGAAAGCCCTTATCAGTTAAATTTTGTGCGGGAATTAACACGGGATAAGGAAGGTTAAGACAAAATTTTGGGTGCATAAGCCTTTCCTCAACTAGCAAGTAGAAGAAGCAATTTCCAAAGCTAAATACATGTTGAAAAAACACCTTCGTTGAAAAAACACCTTCATTGCAAAAACTGGTTGGAGACTCTGAGAGGAAAGATGACTGGTATTAACAGAACAAGGAGAAGGAGGTTAACTCTTATAGGGCAGAGATGGTCCATTTGTTCCCTTCTGAGGGAAATTATTTACAAGCTGAATCAGTTTGAGAATAAGGTCTGGAAAGTTCCAGCCCTCACAAACAAAGCAGGCACCTTCAAGTGTAGATAAACAAAACCAATGCAAGTTTGTCTGATTTGGGTGTTTTACCAAAAAGTAGGTGAAGACCTAGCTCCATAAAATCGCATAATTTTTAAACTTTACTCCTATTTTCTTCATGCTTTCTTACCCATTATGCCTGAAATTCTTCTCCTGACTTTTCAGCAGACAGGACTCTCCTCTTCTGGCTCTTTTCTCTGCAGTTACTGTTTGCTTTGGCCACACCAACTGCAGTACTCCCTGCTATTAAGAAAGCCTCGAGTAGGGTTTGTGTAACCTGTCGAACTCTACCTCATTATCTGAGTCAATAAACATGTAATAAACACTCACTTAGTACATTTAAAATTATAGGTGCGGAGTAGATCCTAGTGTTACTGTGTAAAAAGTGCAAAAACATTAATAAACTGGGTTTTGTTAGTAAACTTGATCGTTCAAAAGCTGGTCTAGTTCATGAGTTGGCAAGGGTCTAAAAGTTGCAGTGTGTCTAAATATAGGCTCGCTGCCTGAAGTGTAGCAACAATTTATACACCAAAATAAGGTATTTCTATTTCTTTATTCTAGTCTGCGCAAAGCAGGAAGCTAGGTGGTAGCCCACAAAAGGCTGGCGATCATAAAAACTTTACACCATTTATACATTTCAGCAAAGAAAGAAATCAGGATTTATTGGCTTCAAGCTGTTGACATTGCTGTTACTGATTAGCATTCTACCTTCTACTGGTTAAATCATTCTCTCTCTTCTCATCCCCAGTATTCTGCATGCTCAGTCACCCTCTGCTCTTGAGTTGGTGGGTGAGTCATTGTGCTGGTTTAAAAGTTACCCAGCAGGGGAAATGAGCTCAACTCAAAAGAGAGATTATAAGTCAGAATAACAAT
>JAWWES010000001.1:42649887-42723668 GCA_035583135.1 Lophotriccus pileatus
TGCTTTGCCTGATGCCCCTCAGGACACAGTTGGCCCTCCTGGCTGTCAGGGCACTGCTGACTCATGTTCAACTTGCCGTCAACCAGGACCCCCAGGTCCCTTTCCACAGTCCTGCTTTCCAGCATCTCACTCCCTAGTCTGTACAAACATTCAGGTTTGCCCCATCACAGGTGCAGAATCCAGCATTTTCTCTTGTTAAACTTCATATGGTTGGTGATTGCCCAGTCCTCTAATTTGTCAAGGTCTCTCCTCAGGGCCTCCCTGCCTTCAAGGGAATCAACAGTTCCTGCCAGTTTAGTATCATTGGCAAATTTACTCAGTGTACCTTCAATCCTATGTCCAAGTCATTTATGAAGATGTTGAAGAGAACAGGGACTAAGATGGAGCCCTGTGGAACCCCACTAGTGACAGATCTCCAGTCTGATGTTACCCCCACTCACTATGACCCTCTGTACTCAACCCATGAGCCAATTGCTCATCCACCACGTGATGTGTTTATCCAGCTGTGTGCTGGACATTTTGTCCAGAAGGATACTGGGAGAGATGGTATCAAAAGCTTTTCTGAAATCCAAAAAGATTACATCATCTGGCTTATCATAAAAACCTAAACAAAATCCTAAACATTCACTGGAGCAGAGTTTGAAACCAAGATCACAACCTTACAGACAAAAGATTTAAATGGGAGGCTGTGCCTTCATGCTTTTACTGAACAACTCCATTTTTTATGATAGCAGAAGTACAACAGCTGTAACAGGAAGTTTTAGAGGCAGTCCTCCACGGACTGTAACCATATAGATGACATCAGCTTGGACAAAGCAGAAAAATGAATCCACATTTCCCATATTCCATGTGAATTCTCTAGATACTATACTACACTTTGATAATATGGACAGGGCTGCCACTTCCTTGTATTTTATAAGAGGAACAAGCTAATATAGCAGTGCATAGTATTAACCTTCTGTAGTGTAAATGCACACTGTACTGGAAAGGGAGGTACCCCTCCATTTTTGGCTTGCCTTTGATACTTTCCTTGACTCAGAAACAGTGATCAAGCAGCTCCAGATCAAGTTACTTCAATGAGCTGATCTGACAAAAAACTAGCCTCCAGAGGGGAAAAAAAGAAAACCCAAATAATAAAGTAAAAATAAAATGTTTTCACCAATTATAGTCATTCTGCAATCTGCCTAATTGTCAGACCTGGCATCAGACATGCAACCAGAGGAGATGTACGGGGAGAATAGGGCCATTCCCTGCAGCAGAAGTCTGTACTTACACCCTTTGGTGTAACGTCAGGTTGCAGCTTAAGCACTAGAAGGAAAGAGTTGTAATATATGTCCTCTTCAACATTTCCTACCAGTTACTGCTCTCTCACCTCCTGGATCCTGTTCCACATTCGATTTGGTTTCACGTTCCAAGCGACAGCCTGCCTTCTGTTTCGGTTTCAGTGAAGGAAACAGTTTCATCATCAGGTTTGACACAGGAGGTCCATTTGAATCACTGTCCACTGCAGTCTCTTTGGACATTTCATCTGCTTTCTTTGAGGCAACTTTTCTCTTTATTGCTTTATCTGGGACAGGTGAATCATTCTTTCTGGGAAAGTCCATCTGTGAAAATATTTTAGTATGTTTTTCAGGTAAATCACTGCTAACATAATTTTCATCAAGATCACTCCATGTTCTTTCATCATCAAATTCAAAGTTACTCCTCCTTATACACGACACACTTCTGTGATCATCTGTAGCTCTTCTAACCTTTTGTTTTGAGAGTGCATTGCAATCTTTGTCTGACAATTCAAGGTCAGCATCTCCATTTATGCTTTCTTTGCTGATGTCCGTAACAGAACTTCTACAATCAAAAAATTCTGGATCACTTTCTCTATGGCTCACAAAGGATGTCTTAGCATCCTTGTTGTCATGCTTCAGTGTGGTCTCAAATCTACTCTCAGAATCTGTACTAGTATCACTGTTGCCCTCATCCTTGTCTTCATTTACAATCCAGTGATTACTTTTTAAAACAGGAGCTGTTTTCACAGAAGCAGCTGAAAATATTACATTGTCTGTTTTATTCAGTGGATCCTTCATTCTAAAATCTGCTCCTGAATTTGAGACTGAGTGCATAACTGGGCTATTATGTATATTTTCTTGTGCCATGCAGTCTACCCTTTCGTTTTTCTCATTTGTGAGTTCGACAGCCAGTGACTTTACTTGCTGCTGTTTTGCCTTTACAGGGGTAGAAGACATTCTACGGCCTTTCAAAGTTTGCAGATCTCGATCCAAGACCCTTTGCACAAATGAGGAATTACTTGAGAAAGATAATTCATCTGCAGCTTGTTCTAGAAACAAAAACTCATCTAATTCTAGAGTCTCTTTTTCTTTTTCTTTTTCCCAGTTCTCCAGCTTATTCTGAAATGAAAATTCAAAAGACAGTTCAGAATCTTTTACAGGGTGACCTATAGGAGGCTTAGAATTAGAAAAGGCAATGGCCAGCTCTTGAGACAACTGAGACTTTTCTGGGCCAGGCAATTTGGTTTTGATTTTGCCAGTGTTAGACTTAGCAAATTTTACTCTGTTCTCTTTATTTTCTGTTTTGTTATTAATTTCTGAAGGGTAACAATCTCTCATCTGTCCATCATAACTTTTTCCTGATTGCATTCTTGTTCCTAGTGGCAAGACGTTTTCTCCATTGTGATTCCTGAGTACAACTGTCTTCTGAATAGGGCAATGTTTTGTTTTATTAGGGTGGCTATATTTTTTACATGGTGCAAAAGGATTTTCAGAAACCAGTTCTTTGCCAGGAGGCACAGTTTTCTTCTGTGTTTGTGATCTGTCCACTTTAATAACATTTCTGTCGTCTGAAGCCCTTTGTTGAAGTTTTGAGGTGTTTTCTCCAAGTTTTGTCATTTTAGATTTGGCATTAGTGAATCTTTTTAAGCCTTCTCCTCTTTTCAGGAAGGGTCTTTTGGTCACTGGTTTTTGAACAGCTGATCCATTTGTCTCCTAAAAATGATTAAAGAAAAGTAAATCACAAAATGTTAAAAAGCTCCTCACACACTATGAAGATTTCTTCAAATAAACCCCACATTAGAGTAGGAATTTAGATGGTACATTTCTGCTGGATTTCTAAAGACTTAAACAAATGGAATACTTGACACTTACTGTTTTATTTTTAGGAATGCAACGTGTTAGCTTTCAATACCAGAGTGTACCCTGTACATTTTTAAAGCACCTATCACATCTTGACACAAAATATAAGGAAGAATAAAGGGTTTAAAAATATTAATAAATAACCTGCAACTTCTGCTTTTGCTCCAGATGCTGCTCTTCTAGTTGTATCTGTTCTTCCAAGAATTCTTCAAAAGTCTGTTTCTTCTCATGTATTGCAGCTTTAATAGGTCTAGTATAATTAAAAAAAAAAAAAATATAAAATAAGCCCATAAAAACTCTTATAATCCCTTATAAAATAAATACATTTGACATCACTGCTATTCAAAGACCTAAGGTGTAATTGTATAAAAGATGACAAATCATGAGGTGTTCCAGTCATTAGGTTAATCTGAGAAATGCATTTTAACAGTACGTATTTATCTTTTGAGAAATAGTTTATCAAAGCCCTGCGACAGTTAAAACACATACATAAAATATATTGTATGCAGCTTTTGTTTGTCTTTCACTGCTTTGCTTAATGGCCCTTTCTTCTGGCCAAATCACCAAACTTCCACTCGTAGTTTAGTCACACTGCCAAGCTCTACAGTCCACCTTCCCACTCAGGAATGCTACTGAGATCATGTTCCCTATCTCCCCCTTCGATACTCCTTCTCCTTCACAGGAGTACTGGGTTCTGGCTGGGATGCAGTGAGCTGTTTTCATAGCAGCCCATATGGTGCTGTGTTTTGGGGTTCACTACTACATACTGATAACATATGAGCTTTAAAACAATGCCAACTACTACTCTTATTCTATCAACTCCATATACAAATCTTTTACCATACTGTAGTGCATTGTCCTGGGTGGATGCCAGGCCCCCACCAAAGCTGCTCTATCACTCCCCTCTGCAACTGGACAGGGGAGAGAAAATATAATGAAGGGTTCATGAGTTGAGATGAGGTCCAGGGGAGATCACTCACCAAATACCGTCACAGGCAAAGCAGACTCAAAGTGGGGATATTAATTAAATTTATTACCAACAGAATCAGAACAGGATAATGAAATCCCTCCTTCCCAAGTTCTACCTCCTTCCCCCCAGCGACACGGGGAGACGGGGAATGGGGATTATGGTCAGTTCATCGCAGATTGTTTTTGCTACGGCTCAGAGAGAGAAACGCTTCCCCTGCTCCCTGTGGGGTCCCTCCCACAGGAGATAGTCCTTCACGAACTTCTCCAATGTGAGTCCCACAAGCAGTTCTTCACAAACTGCTGCCACGTGGGTCACTTTTCCACACAGTGCAGTCCTTCAGGCACAGGCTGTTCCAGCGTGGGTCCCCTAGAGGGTCACAAGTCCTACCAGGAAACCTGCTCTATCATGGGCTCTACTCTCTACAGGTCAGCAGGTCCCTGACAGGACCCTGCTCCAGCACGGGCCTCCCACAGGGTCACAGCCTCCTCTGGGCATCCACCTGCTCCAGCATGGGTCTCCTCCACAGGGTAAAGGTGGATATCTTCCCCCCCTGTGGACCTCCATGGGCTGCAGGGGCACAGCTGCCTCACCATGGTCTGCATCACAGGCTGCAAGGGAACCTCAGCTCTGGTGCCTGGAGCACCTCCTGCCCCTCCTTCTCCACTGACCCCGGTGTTTATATTGTTGTTCACATATTCTCCACTCTTCTCTGGCCGCAATTTCATCTGCACAGTAACTTTTTATTTCTTCTTAAATATGTCATGACAGAGGCGTCACTGTCATCCTTGATGGGCTCAGCCTTGGACAGTGGCAGGTCCATCCTGTAGCCAGGTGGCATTGCCTCTACCAGACATGGGCGAGCTTCCACAGAAGCCACCCCTGTAGCCCCCCCCCTACCAAAACCTGGCCACATACATGAGAAGGTTTCTGCCACAAACACTGTCGTTAGTTCTTAGCCATATGCAGGCATTTCATAGAATTACAAAATGGTTTGGGTTGGAAGGGACCTTAAAGATCATCCAGTTCCAACCCCCCCTGCCACAGGCAGAGACACTTTTCATTACACCAGGTTGCTCAGGGCCCCATCCAACCTGGCCTTGAACACTTTAAACAATCTTAACCCCTGACTAAAATGTCACAGCCTTGCACTCCTCCTTACTACTTTCAGCACCTAACAGTGGATAGGAGGTTGTAATAAACTGGGAACAATAATCATAACTGCTTATATACTGAGCTATACTAAAACATGCACCTAAGCTGGCATTACCCCAGGTTGAACACACACCTCTTCATCCAATACACAACATCACATCGTTTACAGCACAAGCAATTTTAAGCAAGAGTCTTTCTTATTACAGGTGCCCAGAAACACTGAATCCTTGATTGAGAAAGCTACACAAATTGAGAGTATCATACTCTTCCAATCAGGACTCAGAATTCAATGAAACTCACGTTATCTGATAAGAACTGCGTAATCATGGTCTGAATTACCTTTCCTCTGTATTAGTCCACAAACGTTCACCTCCACTGGAATTTTCAGAGAGATCTGCACTTCCCACACATGAAGAACCAATGTGATTATCTTCACTCTCCATTAATAGTTCCATCTTTTTTTCTGAACACCACATGTTTTTTCCTAGGAAAGAAACAGAATTTTCTTTTTGTCCCAACAACAAATCAGTTTTCAGCACATACTTTAAGAAGCATTCAGGTCAGATTAAAACCAGAAGGGAGCTTCATGGCAATGTCATCTTAATTCCTACACAAAATAGTTCTATGATTTCCCCCAAATTAATTCTTATTTGAATTTGCACTTTCTTTTTATGGGAACATTCTGTTATGCATTAAAAAAATTCCACAGACTTTAAATAATCCATTCTGATTGGTTATCTTCTTTGCTATTGTTAATGTATGGCTTAAAAAAAAAAAAATGGAACAAATTTTGATGTCTGCTGTATTGAAGAGATCTCTTATCAAGCTTCTGTTTCCCACATATGTATGTATAAACTGAGAAGAATTTGATTTTTGTGTCATACTGCTTCTAACAAAGCTCCCATGAACAACAACTGAACACTCTGAGGTCTGTAAGCTGTCAGTAAACCAACCAACAAATCAAGTAAACCAACAAAAATCAGAAAATCTTCAAAATAAGTAGTATAAAATTATGCTCAGTAACTACAAGGGGAAAATAACCCACCAATTTATCTTTCCATAAATAACTAACCAGTAATGTATTTGTCTTCCTTGTTGTTCAAACAATTTGGCCTTTTCACAGGCACACATAGACCTTGCTTTTCACAGGCAGACACTTCTGAAAGATTGTTCTTCAAAGATGAGTTGCATTCTTTGTTGTTTAACTTTTGTAAAGAATCATTGTCTTGCGTATGTGAAGAAACAATTGGAGCATCAGTTCTGTCTTCAAAGATATTCTGACATCCAGATGATGGCAATTGGTGTAAAGTTGTCAACCCTGCTGAATGCACAGGTCTTAGCTTTTGACTTTCAGCTGTTAGAGTATAGCCTTGAAATTAGAAGGAAAAAAATGGCTGTGTCATTGTATTTGTATTACAACACTATAGTTCCACAGGAGATCACCCAGCCTCCATTCTTACATTACTGATCAAGAACAAGTGATTAGGCAATCTTGATTTTGTTCTCCTAAAATAAGCCCTAAATTAACTGTCTCCAAAAATTATTTAAATTAGGTTGGACTGATACTGCCAAGAGAAGAAAATACTGCTGCTCAACTCTAAAAGCTTTTTCCAGCCAAGAACTGTCCCCTCTCTGAGCACACAGAAAACAAGACTGGAAACTGATACAGGTTATAAGTGTTTGTTTTTAAACACAGATCAGCTTTCTAGTCTAGTTTAGTTCATCACCTGAATAGGATGTGTTTGAGCACAAACACTGGGGGACCACTTCATTTGGCTACATTGCAAGTTTAAAGCAATCAAAAGTACTGTGAGAAACAGTTAATCAGAAAGGAAAGTAACTTTGTTTTACACTTCATAATTAATACGTGTACTTCAAAACAAGGGCTCCCATCATAGTCTATATTGATCAAGTTACAATTGCAGTTGGCATTTTATAAAAACAGGAGAGTATTCCTTCCATGGCAGCACTCAATTTTCAGGCACTGAAGCAACACAGCATTTATCTTTGACTAATCAAGTAGTCTTAAGATGAAGAACACAGAATACACTTTAAGATTTTAACTGGAAAATGAAATGAAATTTTTCAGTTTATTTGAAGTACATCATGTGCTCTTTTTCTCAACTTACCAAGAGCTGCTGCCTGGCCAGATACCATGCTAAGTAGCTTCTGCTGCTCTTCCATGAGCCATTGACGTTGCTCCATCTGTTGCTTCTTGAGCTGTTCCTGTTTCTGTCGTTGGAATTCCTTCAGCTTTTCAAACAAAAAAATAAATGTATTAGAGGCTAAGTTTATTTAGAATGTGCCACAGGATTAGCAGCATCAAGACAGCAGGCATTTATTGTTTTAAAGATGCTCCATTAGGCCAGTGTATCATAGAGAAAATTAAGAATTTTTCTATCTAAGAATACACATGCTATTTCCAGTTTGCCCCATTAACAGTGCCACTCGTCTTTAATTGACCAATCTGCAAACAATAGAAATCAGAACATTCATTTCTACTGCATAGGAAAAATATTTCAATCCTGTTCTTTCAGTGTCAACTTCCACTATGCTGTGTTTTTGTTAAAGTATTAAATACTTCATAATAATTAAAGCTTTAGAAAAAGTGGATTTTTTTTTCCCCTCTCTCCAAAGTCTCAGCTACAGTGAACAATACTGATGCAAAGGAACAAGAGAGGGGAAAGAGCACTGAGCAACATTAAGACTCATGGAGCTACTTGAAAAAAAAAATTAACATGCTTATTAAATTCAGTAATCCGGTCTTCATTTTCTTGTGCAGCAGGAGTCCCTGGCCCTGCCTCAATACCAACTTTGAGGGCACATGAAGGCAGGGCATTCTGTACCCTACCAAACCATAGCAGTGGGTGGTGGGTCTCTGTGTCCATCTTTGTGTCTCCCACACATACACATGTGCTAGTTCCAGCTCCTCCAAAGGAAAGGCCTGATGAATTCCTTCCACAGATCAACAACTGGACCACAACTGACATTCAACAGGTAAGAAAAAATTCCTTTGAATTTCCCTTGTAGTTCCAGTATAAACAGAAGACACTATGCAAGTAGAAGTTGTGAGCTAGTGATCAAGATCCAAAGATCACCTGAGTCTCATCTCCAACCCCTTCACTTAATAAATTAATCATACTTCTACCTGTTCTGATAATAATATCCTCAGAAAACCAAACTGAAAAAATCTCATGCTGTGACTAGCATCAGATTATTTTTTTGTTATAGATTGTCAATGACTTTCTAGGACAGGAGACTTAATAATTGCACTTAAGATACCAATTAACCAGCTAATATTTGTCCTTTAGCCACTGACTGATACTGCTGACAATACATAAAAAGTGAATAAATATTTTCCTATCATGTAAGATACAGGACAAAACTTTTATAGCACCAGGAAAGTTGTGGAATTCTACTCTAGAGACACACACTCTCTCTCTTTCTCTCCAGTCGAGTGAACAGACACAGAGATTAGTGCTGATGCAGCTGCTGGCAGAGTGGACAAGGAAGTGAGAGAGTTAATCCTCAACAGTAAGATCTGTTAAAGTGCTGCTGAACACTTTCAGCTAACACAATTTGTATCTAGTAATTGGGAAGAGCTATGAGCCAACTTACAGACACTTACAGTGTACTAACTGACATTCTTGCATTAGAAAAAAAAGGTAAGTAATATCACAGCATTATAATTCCAGATCTTTTTGTCCTAATGTCTTGGATAGTTTAGCACATTCAACACTAACATCTCTCTTCATTTAAACAGAACCAGGTATGTCAATGTTCGCACCTACTTCAAGAACTAACAAAAGATGTTGCTACAGATACAAGAACATACAACTTCACCACCTTGTGAATACCTGTGGTAAAATACTACCACGGTAATGACCTGCACCCCATTTTCACAGCTTCAAGTGAACAAGTAATGGGACATTGTAAAACTGTGTGCACCTTTCCAAGTAAAGTGATTTTGAGAACCATTTATCTTTAAACAGGAACCTGTGCCACCTGGAAACAATGGCAGTTAGACTCTCAGTAACTCAGAGGACACACACTCCTATGCACGCTTAATAGTAACTTAGGACTTGCTCTTTAAGCTTGCTGTGGTCTATACATTGCAAGGAGTTTTCTTACTTCCAGATATGACAAATCATCTGCAGGAAAAAAATACTTCCTAGTGGATGTACATCAAGGAATTCTAGGACTTTTACCTGTTCAAGCTTTTGTAGGAGAAGATTGCTGTAACTGGCTTTTTTCTGACCATCCACTTCACCACAGACAAAGTCTGGTTTAGAGCTTTCCATGTTACATGCTACTGCTGGAAAAGATGTTCCAGTGGTGTACTGCTGAAGTGTATGAGAGCTGCCAGACTCTTCACACAGGGAATCATCACTTACAGAACAGCTGTCTGAAAGATGCAACTCTTCGGCAGGTAAAGCTGTGATATTTTCAGGTCCAGGTAACAAACTTTCTTTCTTGTAGTTCAAACCACTAAAACTAGGATCTAATAAGACTCCAGCACGGGAACTGTTGAACATCCAATGTGCAATGAAGTTTTGTTCACCACTCGGATTTTCAACAGTTGGCATCTTGTAAATGGTACTCCACTTCCTCTGCTGATCAGCATTAACAGAACAATATGACGTTATGTAGGGTTGGGACAGTATAACTTTCAAAGTTCCAGGTACTTGGTACGGACGGTTATCTACTTTTAGCACCTAAAAATTAAGCAGACAAACAAAATAAGAAATCTACAGTAACAGATTCCCAGTAAGTTCCCCTCTTATAACCAATCTGGTGTATTTATAAAAATACGTCACAATCAATAGAAAGAATTTGGACAAGAAGTAACAAACGCTTTCTGTGCAGAAAACCAACATAATCCAACTCTTAATCATCTTACTTATTTGAGTGCAGTTAATATAATTTCAAATATTACAAAGCTGTGTATAATATTCTCTTCAGTAGTACAGAGAGGGATTCAGAACTTCTTTTAAACACTTGCAACAAAAGAAGACAGGTGATGAGTTGAAAGATTTCGCCCACAGGATCTTCATATTAATCCAAAGTTTCAAATACGTCCGTCTAAATACAAACATTTTACTACACATATTTCAATTCAACTCTATCATTTTTGTGTATTCCTTTGTTTCTTATGGAAACTCTATAATCATGCTGCCTGTTAGTTTCTTTATCCCCAAAACCTTCCTTTTTTTTTTTTTTAAATCCATCCAAAAGAAAGTTTGAAGACTGCAGCACATCCTAAAAGTGCCATAAACCATGAATGAATTCAGGTAGGGAGGAGACACAAAGTGATTTCCTCACCTAGGAAGAAAAAGAGACAGAACTGATGATGATGATGGTGTGGCAGCAGGCGCCAAGCCACTCAGCCCTGATATCTCAAACTAGTACCAGGGGAAATAACTCTCTGCCTGTGCATATGGTGTGTCAGGGGGAACACAGAGGAAAGAAGGGGCCAGAGGACAAAGGACAGTCAACCACAGCAGCCCAGGCTCAACAGCCCTGCTGATCAGGAAATAACTTCATAAAGCTTCCTCATTCCCAAGGGATCAGTTCATGCCAGCTCTTACTTAATTTTCGTGCTGTAAAAAGGCTTATTTATGCTTCCAACCAGAGTTTGAAAGCACGACTGGGAGAAAGAGCGCAATTCCCTTATTGAGATGTTTTCCCATTACCTTCTGTTTCGAGACGCTACGGGAAGTTTCTCAGTGAGGTACAGATTCCTGCAGAGGCAAATTCAAGCCCTCAAGGTCCACGGTCTGTTTTATCCACCACCCTCTGGAGGCCGCCTGCCAGTCTAAACCTTCCCAGGAAGTCCACGGCAGCAGCACCTTCCGGAGGTGCCAACCGGAGGAGCCGGCAGAGATCGGGCCGAGCCGTACCGGGAAGGAGAGGAGGGACAAAGGAATCCCCGCGAAGGTCGACGGTGGGGAGACGAGCACAGCCACGTTCCTCAGACGAGCGGTCGGGCCCGGCGCCCTCCTTTCCTCACGGACACGGATACCGCCCTCACACAGGACGCCTTAAGTGCTCCCGCAGCGCCCGCTGCTCCCCCGGACCCGAAGCATCCGCACCGCGACAGCTCCGACCCGCGGCCCCTCGCAGGTAGCGGGGCGGCAGCCCCAGCCCCAGTCTCGTCCCCGCTCCTCACGGCGGTCCCGCAGCCGCGCCGTCCCGGCCGCCAGCCCTCTCCTTCGATTACAAACCTGCCGCCATCGCACAGCCTCCCGGAGCCACAGGCGGGCGCCGCCTCGGCGCGCGGCACGCTGGGAGCTGTAGTTCGAGCGCCGCGGAGCTGGCCTGGTGGCCGGGCGGACAATGCAGGGGATTGGGACTACAGCTCCCGAGAGCCCCCGCGGCGAAGGGGCCGTTAATAGGCATCAACAGCGAAAGCTCTGTCCGGCCCCTGCCCGGGGCTGTCGGGGCGGGAAGCGCCGCGGGATCCGCTCCCAGCTGGGACTGCGCCTGGCTCCTGAAGGCGCCCCGCAGGTCCGAGTGGCTCCCGGCTCCTCCCCGATGGCGGCCCTCTGCGGGGCGGAGCGGGGTGTATCTTGGGTCAGCGCCGCTCTCCTGCTGGGGTGAGGCTGCCGGGATGAGACTTCCAGCGGGCTGTTCCTGCGGCTGCTCACAGTTCTTAAACTTGAAATAGCGGCAGGAACAAATAAGTGGGCAGAAAGCAAGCCCCGGCTCCCCGACGTTTTGTGCTTTAGACATGTTCTTACTGAACGATATTAGTGCTTTCCTCTAAATTCCAGACAGGGATGGAGCATCACGCTCCAAAATCCTGGGGTGTGTCGCCGGCTGCGTCCTGATTCCGCAGCTGTTGTGGGCAGGTACAAAACCGAGCTCTGGGCTGTGCCACGGCAGCCCTTTCAGGTGCCTTCTACGAATTTAATTTCTGCTGTTTCTGTAGCCACACAGAGCTCTTTCTGCCATACCTCCTATCATTTTTCCTGGACTTTGGTTTGGCAAGGTATGGAATATACTGTCTGCATGATTGTACTCAGACTGGATTCTACATTAAGAGTGATAAGCTACTGTGCTAGACTATAGCAGGATTTGTACTCCTGTTTTTCTAAGGCATGGCATCACCTTCAGTCCCTTTGACATCCCTAGTAAGAAAATACAGTAGAGGGCTGGTTTGGTTTGGTTTGGTTTTTTCAGTTTACCTGCACACTAAACACCTTTCAAGACTACAGATTTTTCATAGTCTATTGTTGGATAAAAATTTATTTTTGGCTCCTTCTCTGTGCTAAAAATACAATACATTGCTAACGGTGGTGCTGAGTTTGTGGTTTGATCATGAAGTACAAGCTTGTGTGCTTGTGTGAAATCCTTCTGAGGCTGTTGGGACTTCATGGATCTCTACCAACATAAATTAAAAATGTAAGAATTAAACCAGTGATAATCTTCAGCAGTTCCAATCTGCATAACTTCCTTATTTGATGCTGCAACAACATAGTATTCCGGTTACAAAAAAAAATTATTAGCAGTTAATAAATTCTAAATACGTAGAATAAAAACCTATTGTATTTTATCTGATTTTGAATTTTGGAAATTTTGCCACTCAAAAACACTGTCAACCAAACACTGCTAAAATTGCTTCACAAGTTTCTCTGGGGTATTCTCTTAAGAAGTGTTCTCTAGGGAAATAGTAGAAGAGAGGCTACTATCTAGTGATGGCATTAATCAATGCTAAAAGAGAATAGGGAGAATCTCCCTCCCTGAAGGGAGAGAAAAGCTTCTGGGGACAGGCTTTGAACAGGCTTTAACTCAGATTCCTGCTCTCTGTCAGGTATTTCAAAGTTCATAGAATCACAGAACATTCTGAGTTGGAAGGGACCCACAAGGATCCTCAAAGTCCAGCTGCACTGGACAATGCCAAGAATCACACCATGTGTCTGAGACTACCACCCAAACACTTCTTGAACTCTGTCAGGCTTGGTGCTGTGACCACTTCCCCGGGGAGCCTCTTTCAGTGCCAGCCACCCTCTGAGTCAAGAACTTTTCCCCAATATCCAGTCTAAACCTCCCCCAACACACCTTTAGGCCATTCCCTCGGGTCCTGTCACTGGTCACCACAGAAAAGAGATCAGTACCTGGCCCTCCTCTTCCCCTCACGAGGAAGTTGTAGACTCTGTGAGGTCCCCCCTCAGTCTCCTCAGGGCTGAACAAGCTAATTAACCCAGCAGCTCCTTGTGGATTCCCTCCAGACCTTTCCCCATCCTCGTGGCTCTCCTTTGGATGCTGTCTAATAGCTTAATATCTTTCTTACATTGCAGTGACCAAATCTGCACACAATATTCAAGGTGAGGCTGCACCAGAGCAGAGCGGGACAACCCCCTCCCTCAACAGGAAGAAGCTGTGAGAAACAATTTCAAAAGCTTCACTGAAATTTAAAAATCAGCTGGATTCCTTTGACCAAATAGATGGGTTACCTTGTGAAAAAGGAATTAAGTTTGTCAAGCAGGACTTTCCCCTATGGAACCTGTGCTGGCTGTGACTGATGACTCCATTGCCCTGGTTTCTTTTGTGTTAGCAGAGAGTACTTTATGCCAAAAACACTGCTAATGAAAGAAAAAAAAAAAGAACCCAAACCAAAACAAATGCCCTTTGATCTGCTATCTACCTGACCTAAATGCACATATTATTACCGCTATAGAGTTGCCAGTTCTATCAGGTAAATAGTGTATACAGACATGGATAAATTGTGTCTGATAGTGTTGATTTTCCAGGTTTAATGAAACCCCCAAATCAAATGTTGCTCTCTCTCTCCCTGACCAACTACTTCTTATTTTTCAGTAATTTATGTTTTTCCACATCTGATTCCTCTTTTACTGCACTGAAGAAACAGCGCATACACTGAAAATCAAACAGGTCATAGAGTAAGAAAATAAATATATTCCTTAAATGTAGAATGGGTAACGTGATCTAAGTCTCACCCTAAAATTATTTAGGGTACTGTATTTTTTTTGGTGGGTTTTTTTGTGGGTTTTTTTTTTGTGTGTGTGGTTGTTTTGTTGGGGTTTTTTTTTGGGGGGGGCGGGTATCTGAAACCTTATCCTAATCATCTCCTCTCAGCTTGGTTCCTTGATAAATTAATCAAACCATGATCTTATATTAGACTTTGAAGTGCTGACGTCAGTGCCGTTTAAATGTTTCCTCTGCATTGTTACTGTCTCTTGGTTTATTCCGTGTCCACCCTACAGCGGAATCTTTCTGCAAATCTTTCTGCAAAGGTTGATGCAAAGGTTTTGTTGGCTTGTAAAGGCTTTGACGCAATTTGACCAATACTCATTTTAAAGCCAGAAGGGCCTATTGGGTAATTAAGTTCTTTGGGTTTAGTACTAAGAAACTAGTAAAGAAACCGTTCTCATAAGTGTTTCCTCATGTGTATATACATAGAGCAGAAAAATGTGAATTAGTAAATGAACACAAGTTCTTCAAACAGCATCTGCTTTCCTTTTTTTTCCCCACTCTTTAATGTAGGTGTTTATTCATAGAAATAGGAGGACAGAAGCTTAATCAGAATTTGCAGTCTATGTGGAACTCTCATTAAGCTAGAGGAAGGTCATTTTTGCTCCAAATGGCCTCCCCAAGAGAGAGGGCAGTTAAATATCAGATGTTTTCACCTAACACAAAAGGTGCTTTCCTTTCACATTGGCTTTGAACAAGCAGTTCCTGATTTGTTCTGCCTCATCCTGTGAATTTGGAGAGGTCTAGGATGAATTTGGAGAGGCCAAGTATTCTAGAGGGTCCAGTTATCTCACAAATAAAATTACTAGACCTTAATTCACTGTGGAAAAATTACATCATCCAGTAGGTTTTTCAGAAATATAAACAGTAAAAGTCTTTACCAGTGACATTGATACAAACCCTCTGGATGAGATATGGACGTGGTGTACTGGGATCCAAACGTTCATTAGTAAAAAGAATTTATGACCTGAATGTTTTGATTTACAAGCATATGTTCTCTTCATGCTAGTTACAAGGAGCGTGTCTGCGTTAGCAGTTTGGCTTGGAGCAGCGATGCAATTTTAAGCCAAATCAAGAGCTGCCTTATGTTGAGTTCTCAAAGTGGGTTTGAAGTTTGCCTTTCAGAGAAAACTAAACTGGGTACTGTGCTTCAAATAAGCTTAATGGGGACATTGTTTTTAGCTTTGTTCTGTCTGAACCCACCCAGTCCTAAGACCTGCTAGCTTGCATTTAACACTCATTTACTACTGCTGGGCTCTGAAACTCAAGACAGCCCCATGACATGCTGAGGAGCTCATATACTATATTAGAAGTCAGTGCTCTGTGCAGTGTGCTCATTTACCCAATGATTATCATTCTAACCAGCTTTTAAAATAACCTTACACTTATAAGCATCCAGGAAAACAAATATACCTTGGTAATACATTTTAATCACATAAACTAGATGCTGTCGTTTTCTTGTCACAATTTCTACTCATGTTTAAATAAAACTTTCCCAGCCTCTCATATCTTAGCACAGTTTGTCACAAATGACATGAAGATGATTTTCATTCAAGTTGTTTTAAAGACAATTTAGATTGACTCTGCTGAGAAGAGCAGCACTCCCCCTACTTTCATCCCCCACCTGCCTCCCCATCACTTCCCCTGCTACAGTACTTCTTTCTGTAAATATTTGCTGTAGATTAGAGGGTAAATTTTATCAGAAAACAGATCTGGATTAATACTGGCCTCTCGGTTTGGGGGGTTTTGTTGTCGTTGGGGCTGTGGGTTGTGTTTGCTGCACTGGGTTTAGTCTGGATCACTTTTCCAAAGTTGTTTCTAAATGTTGTGCTGCAACAGGTTTTTTTTTAGTGTTTGCAGTCAGTGAGTGGAAACATGAAAAGCAGTTTACATTCTTGAAAAGGAAAGGTATTTTATAATGGTTCAGTGTGAAAGGGGAACTGAATGAGAGGTTGTTCCAGTCCAAATTAAGGTAATTCCACATTACTAACAGTGAGTATTAGCAGCAAGAGATCAAGACAAGAGTTTTCACTTAGTTCAAGTCATGATTTTACTGAAAATGTAGGTCACACGAAATTTTCCATGTAATTAAACAAAATTAATAGAACTGATTAAGAGATGTTCTGGCTGGATTTGATTAGCATGCTGATAAAGTGGGATTTGTTTTGGAACTTCCTAGATTTGCAAAGAATATGAGAGACTAGTCAGGTGGATAGTGGGAACGAAAATTTTCGCAGCCAAAAAAAAAATATCTTTTCTCTTTTAACAAGAGGGCAATGGCAATCCTTGAAAACTATGTGTTCATTATTAAAGTGACATTCTGACACATTCAGGAGAAGAGCAGGCTGAAAGCATTCACAAAAAGAAAGAGTGCAGTAGTTCATTTTGTGCTTAAACACGAGGGGAGGACCAGATTTATTTCTGAGATCTCAGTAGGAAAATACCAAGTGGTGCAGGTGTTGTAGAGTGTTAATCTTCATGTAGAGAAACAAGAACTGTAGAGATTACATCTACATATTCCATTTACATTTTTAATGCATGTGACTCTGCAGCACTGAAATGTCATGTAAAAATGAAGAGCTATATTCTCCCTCCACAAAAGAACCAGGGAGTTTTTTCCCCTGGCTAAAATTGCCATGCTGTTTTTCTTCTCTTATTGTCAGAGAGGGGATATTCTGAATAAGAAAATGCAGCGCTGGATTTTGGTTATGGTATTTTTAACACAAGCATTTGATTACAGAGTGAGGAAAAGATGTTTGTAGAGTCAGAAGTCTGTGATGTTGCAGAGGTTTTTTAATTTAAATATGGATTTTTATTTTGAATATACATTGAAAATGCAGCATGGATAGGTCAACAGTCCTGTTTAAACAGTATACACAGCAATCAGTGAGCTGCATCAATACTGGCACATTACATGTCTAGGAATGCTGTGGCTGGCTGGCGTGGCTTGGCCACACCTAAACAAGTGTACCCCCTCCGTCCTCAGGCCTGAGTGTTTGCATCCAGCCTGCCTAATGGGAATGGTCATCATGATGTTCTGTCTCCCAAACCATACCCAGACCCTGGGAGGATATGAATTGGCAGAAGTTTGAAGTATGACGAGGAACACGCCGATGCTTTCACACTACGAGCATTCACGTGCCAATGACTGGGAGTTATCTAACGTTATCTGACTGAGCAGTGGAGGCATAATGTTACTTCTTGTTACTTCTGCTGCTCCAAAGTGACACTTATTTACTCCTTCCCACAGCTAACACTTGTGGCAAGCTCTTAAATATTATAATATTAGAGCACTTACCTCTAATCCACCTTGGGGAGATGGTAATGTTTTTATTACCTATTCAAAAGTTAGAGAAGGCAGATATTATACCAAGTAAATAATGTTTTGGTTGCATATGTGGAAGACGTGTCATCTTCAGAAAGTAAAAATGCCACAAAGAAAAATTAAAACAGCAATTCCAAACCTTACTGTTATTGAAGGCAATGAGAAAAGAACTGAGTCCAAAGTAGAGACTCAGGTAAAGTAAAATAAAAATTAAAGATATATTTTGATACATTTATGTTAATATTTCTTTCTTAATTTTCTGTATTCTGTGTGTATGAATTTATAATGCTGCCTTTTTTTTTTTAACATTTACCATTTACCTCGGAAATAGATTTTCCACTTTTCCATCTGAGTGTATACCTACAATCTGGCTCCTTAATACCTGCAAAGCTCCTGCCAACTCAACAGGCATTAGTATGGCTGAAGCATTGTGATTTTTTGATTGGGGATTTTTTGTTTGCGATCATAATTTTTTTCTTTTCTTGGTTCACACAGGTTTTTGCAATCCAGTCCAATTTGTTGTTTTCAGAAGTTCTAAGTATCTCTTTCTCATGAAAACCCTTGGGAGAGCTGAAAAATTAAGATAACAGAGACTACTTTTTGTTGATTTGGAAGCAGTATTGTTATAACTGTTTCTAATTATTGAGTTAAAGAAACAAAACCAGCTCCAGCACTCTGAAATCTATTACCAAAGTGCAGCTTTCACTTTTAGAGCTGGCTGTTCAATCATAGGGTAGGTATTTAGTCAGTCTGTGGGAAGGTACAAACAGTTAGACTTGGTCTAAAAGTCCTGATGCTGGAGGATATGACTACACATTTATATCGTAATAGGAAGTCAGCAATAAGGGAGGAATTACCCTCAGACTGCACAGGTAGCTGCCCAAGCTATTAAAAAATTAACCTGTAACCAGGCAGTGAAAATACATTTATTGTGTTGCTTCTGTAGTTTTTCTGAAGAATAAAAATTGAAATCTAGTCTTCAGGTTCACACTAGACATTCTAGCCTGTTAGTGCAACAGTTTGTCTGGGTGGGATTTCATTTTGCAAAACATTTTTGTTGTTATTTTCCTGCTGAAAAAAAAGGATTTATCTTCATATTTTAGTTCTTTCTTTATTATGATGTTTCAGGCTATCACAGTACAGTATTTAAGCAGCGTACATAATTTTAATTACTCTGATTCCATTCCAGGTTTTACTGTGAAAATGAGGAACACAGTCCTTTTTCTTCCCCACCAAGATTTTGAAGTTGTCCTTGAAAAAGTAAGCCTGTTATTCTGAGAGAATTTAGGAGGATCAATAGATGAATAAAAGGTTTACTGTTTTATACATATCAACAGTAACTCTTCTATGTTATAACGTACTGCAATGCAAAGAGGAGTATTGAGAAGTACTTGAATCCTTTCTGCCTTCCAGTGCAGCCTAATTCTACCCAAGTAAAAATTTTCAATTATCACTGTACTGTTCTCACCAAAATATTGCAATAGAATATATTTGCTTCTGAAATCTTTCAAAACAAAAAAATTATGGAAATATACAGCATTTGGTACAGTGAAAACCTGGGGGGAGCTTCTGCTTGTTACTATGAAACAAATAATTCTGCTGGTTTTTTTAGATATAATATGTGGTTCTAAGTAGGATGAAAAAATAAGGGCAAGGGGAAGCACTTGGTGCAATATCATGTGAATGAAACATACCTAGCTGGGGTTTGTGGGGCTCTATTTATGTCTGAATTTAGGTTAACTCCAAGGAAAGCAAAGATTTTGTAGTTATTGAATCACGGAATTCCCAAGGCCCACTTTTCGAGCTTGTCCAGATCCCTCTGGATGGCATCCCAGCCCTCAGATGTGTCAACCACACCACTCAGTTTGGTGCCATCTGCAAACTTGCTGAGGGTGCAAGATACTAAATGACACTGCTCCCAGTAGGGGATCATTTAATTAAGAATTTCTTACTAGAAAAAGCACTCACTTAGTAAACAATTTTCTGCCATTAAAAAGTAGTACAGTGTATTAAATTTCCTATCTGTATGTGTTGTTGCTCTCTATGTGTAGTGGAACTCTCAATAACATATACTAAGAATTTAAATGGATCTCTAAATTTGAAGATTTCAAAACTGTCTGATTTTAATAATATAGCTTCATCTCAGATTCTCTGACAGTATTGTGTCCTGATTGCTAAGCACATCTCCTGGAGAAACGTGTGGAGAATGTAAACAGTTGGAGTAGCAATAGAGGTTCTCAATTTTTGTATCAGTTATATTAATATCTCCTGGTGCCTTTGAATTTTTAGGATTTTTAGCTTTTCGTAGATTTTAATGTAGCTGGAGTTTTCCTTCAGTTTAGAGTGTAGTATCTTATTTGCCTGCCACTGTTTAAAATACCGTAATACTTCATTTTTTACATCAATTTCAAGTTCATTGCACATTTATAATACCTGCTAAAATCTTACATACTACAATGGCACGGTAAATAAAGTGTAATGTAACAATTCAGTTAAATATGACAGATGTTTTGGCAGATACAAGAGTGTAATCAACAAAGAACTAATAAATATCTTCGTATCATATCAGTGTTTTCAATCGGATGGTTTTGTAATTCCTGCAGCATGCCTTGAAATGCAGACAGCAGAACAGTCATTTTTCTCCTGCACTGCTTTTCTTATTGATCCTAGGCCAATTTGTGAATACATAGGTCAGTTTTGTTAGGAGGAATGAGTCCTCTCTTATTTTCCTGCTGTTACTCTGTATTCTCATTTTATGCTGATGAAAAACTGACTCATTAATTTTATTTTATACTGGACCAAACACTGAAGCCTAATAACAAACCCAGACTAACGGTGATTTATTTTATTTAATGGGCTTTTCACAGGCGTTTAGTGAACACATTACATCTTCTAAATTAAGGGAAAGAGCTTTGTACTTGGTGATCTGAGGAAATGTAGTTGGAGACAGCACGATGGCTTGCACTGAGGCAAGATCAGTGTGTACAGAACATAGTCTACGCTTGTCTGTCTGTCCTTTGAAAACACTTAGAAGCAGGAGATTCCACAGTACCATAGGGAATACCTTATAAGGTGTTTGCCCTTGCAAATGGAGAATGCTCCTAGCAGTAATAGAGAAATGTTGTAAGAGTTTACTAGGGAAAACCATGAAATCTCTTCCATAGATGTTTTCGTGAGAACTGAAGCAAACATCTGCTAAGGGTGGAGTAGATACACTTGATCTTGTAGAGAAAGTTGCCAAGAGGGATATCCTGATATCCTTCTGTTTCCAAGTTTCTGTTCTGAATTGTTGTTTTCATATGTGTAAGACACTGGCTGTTTTTAGTAAAAATACAACGGAAATATTTGTACTACACTTTCTATTTGAGAAGAGCTAGGATATGGGCTTCTTAAGAACTAGAAAGACTTCTTAATATAGACAATGATAAACTAGCTTCTGAATCTGCTGTTTAGTCTTTGCATGGCCAATTGCTGCATTACAAGAGTTACCTTAGAAAGTAAGTGCTGGCAAAAATATGGAGAAGTTTTTTTTCCTACTGCTGCCACTGTTGCAACAATACCCCATACAGCTATGTGTGGAAGGTACACATTCATGCTAAAGGCTAATTTTAGTTTGAGTGATGTGTGTTCTTTAAGGACCTGTTTCCGAGATACATTAACACTCTGCCTTTAGCAAAAGCAGTGGAATAAACAAGTAGGGTGTGGTTTATTTGCTTTTTGTTACAAGACTTCCCCCCCCCCCCGCATGTTACATTAAAAAAAAAAGCTATGCTTGCCAATTACTTTAACATAATACTATGAAATTGGAAACAGTTCTTTTTCCTAGTGAGAAACCCTACTAATGCCACTGCAGGACCTTGGTGTGAGGTGTCTGTGTGCATCTTCCTTGTGCGTTTCCCCAAAACATCATCCACCCAAGGGCAGAGGATACCTTTGGTTCAACAAGTCCAAGTGCAAGACTGGGAGATACTAACTGAGAGCAGCCCTGTGAAGGAGTTGTGGATGAGGGGTGGGACATGAGCCAACAGTGTGCGCTTGCAGTCCAGAAAGCCAACCTTATCCTGGGGCTGCATCACAAGCAGCGTGGCCAGCAGGTTGAGGGAGGGGATTCCGCCTTCATGAGACCCCACCTGGAGTGATGGGTTCAGCTGTGGGTCCTCAGCACAGGGAGGACACGGCCCTGTTGGAGCGAGGCCAGAGGCAGTCACAAAGATGCTCCGAGGGCTGGAGCTCCTCCCCTTTGAGGACAGGCTGAGAGCGCGGGCTGTTCAGCCTGGAGAAGAGACGGCTCCGGGGAGAGTTCACAGCACCTTCCAGTACCCAAAGGGGAAATAAAGAGAACAGTGACTTTTTTACACGGGTAGACGGGGCAAAGGAGGGATGGTTTTAAACTAAAGAGGAGAGATTTAAATTCGACATTAGGAAGAAATTCTTTGCTGTGGAGGTGGTGAGGCACTGGAACAGGCTGCCCGGGGAAGCTGTGGATGCCCCACCCCTGGAAGCATTCAAGGCCAGGCTGGATGGAGCTCCCGGCGTACCGGAAGCTCCCGGCGCTCCCACAGCGGGAGCCGTTGGAAGCGGATGATCCCGCAGCTCCCGCCCGTTCCCGCCCCTCGGGGGGCGCCAGGGCCTACGGGCGGGGCCCCGCCCCCGTGCGTCACGGGCTGCCAGGGCGGCGATTGGCTGTGGCGGCCGAGGCCCCGCCCTCCCCCGCGCGGCCGGGGATGTCGCAGCCGCTCTGCGTCGTTGTCGCTTGAAGCGCGGCCCAAAATGGCGGCGGCGGGCGGGAGCGGGGCCCAGGCGGCGGGCAGGGTGGACGGGGCGGACGGAGAGGAGAAGACGGCGGCGGCCGCGGCGGCCGAGGATGAGGAGGACGGGGAGGAAGACGGCAGCAGGGTGGGCAAAGCGGCGGCTGTCGGCGGGGGGGCTGGTGGCGAAGAGAGCGAAGAGGAGGACGTGGACGAGGACGAGGACGTGTTCGAGGTGGAGAAAATCCTTGACATGAAGACCGAGGGGGTGAGTGCGCGGATGTCTGACACTGGGGCGGGAACCACCCGGAAACGGCAGTCCCGTTACAATTGTAATCTAAAGCTCGTTGTGGACAGCTTTTGCAAGGAAGCTCTTTGCCCCTTGCTCCAGATTCAGCCAAAGGTGTACCTTTACTACGTCTGTTCTTTATTTTTGGATCCATTGTTGAATTGCTCTTGGCTCTTGTGGCTAAACTGCCATAGTGTTTCGATGTGAAATATTTGAGAGCAGACGTGGGCAGGATTGAATATAAAGGAGAATTTAGAGGTGGTTTCAAGGTATGTTCAGTGAGACCGTGTTCGCTGGGTTACTAATCGTGTGAAGACCTAAAATAAGAGAGACTCCTTTCAATTAAAATGACTAGCTCTAGTATGTTTGCATTGTTTAAACAGGCCTTCGTTTGTTTCTTTGAAAGCAGCCTAGACTGGCTAAAGTTCTTAAAAAATTTGCTAAAACTCAAATAGAAAAAATTAACATAGAGGGTTTTTTTTTTTAAGATTTTGTGTCTGAAAAATTTTAACTAATTTATGATTTTTATTTTAGGCTTCAGTGAGGTACATAATGCTGTAAAATTCTGCCTGATTTTTGTCTAAAACATCAGAGTTTCAAAACCCTTAGGTTGGAGAACCTTCAGATCAGTAATTTCTCAGATGTTTGTGGTGGTATTGTGATATATGTGGAATACCTTGGCCGAAATTTGTTGATGGCTTAAGAATGTTGTGCTTTTGGGGTAAAACAATATTTATAGCTTTGCCGGTGTGAAGTGTTGGTCAGCATAGGTTAGGCTCAAAAACAGGAGGATTCCTTTTTTTTTTCCTTTCCTTTGCCCCCCTCCCAGAAATGCAACCTAAAATCTGTAGGTTTAGGTGGTGGTCAGGCATATGATTCCACAGACTTTTAAAGAGCACCAGAATACGACAAGTGCTGTCTCCTGAAAATGTCCTTGGCATGTGCTGGTGGAAGGGCATCTTGCTTCCATGCTCTTCCAAGCAGAAGGTTCTGAGCTGGGTCATTGCAACAAGGTTCACCCAGCATGTGTTGATTGTGGCTTTGTGGGATGAGCTCCAGATACATCAGGTCCTGTCTCCATTGCTCTGCAGTGGGCCTGTGTTACTTACTGTGTGCCAGAAGTACAGGACAAGGAAGTAACTGACGCCCGTTCAAACTTCCACAATGGCTGGGAAAAGCTGTGTGTTACCCTTGGGTGGAATGTGTATCGCACAGCCTGCTTTGGAATAGTGGTTCCCAGCTTGCAGATTCCCAAGTCTGACATGAAGTCCAAGCAGGTAGACTGGGTAGGAGTTGGTTTTAGCCTGTCACTAGTTCACGTAGAAGCTACAGCAGTATAAAAATGCTTGGAAGTGTTCTATTATTTCTAAGTGAAATAGAGGGGGAAAAAAAACAACTGTAAAATAATGTTGACATAATTGTAAAATTATGTAAAATAATGTTGACAGGCGAGTGTAAGTCTGCCTATGTATATTTAGTGTGATAATTAATATCCTAAATATGAATATTTAAGCTGCATTTTTATATCACTCTCCATGTATGAGATGTAGAGTCATTCAGCAGCCAAATAGTCTTGTGTTTCTATTAGATTTCATTTTATCAAGCTTTCTCAATTAATTGAAAAAGAACTTCTACCTCATTTTGTACCTCAGTTGCAAGGATGTAGCAGTAACTCTGCAGCTAACAGAAGTCCTGCATCTGAAATTAATAACCCTGTGCCCCAGGGCTAGAGGTGAGAGTCCAGCTAGCTAGGAAGCAGGTTGGAGGGAAAGGAGCTGGGAGTACCAACAGACAAGTAAGCTGAACGTGAGTCAGCAGTTCTTGCAGCAAAGAAGGCCAGCAGCATCCGAGAATGTAGGCAGAAGATTGAGGGAGAGGATGCTTCCTCTCTAATCAAAGCACCTGGTTCACTATGTCAGGTTCTGAGCACACCAGGACAGAAGAAACAGTGACACACTGGAGAGGAGGATTATGAAAACAGTTGGGAATTAAAAGCTGGGTTTGCTTTGCCATGTAAGAAGAGAAGAATCAAGGGAGATCGTGGTGGTATCTGTGTCTATTGAGTGGGAGGATGTAGAGAGGACAGAGTCAGATCCTTCTTCGAGGTGCACAGTGAAAGGATGAGAGAGATGGTGGACACAGGCTGGAATATGGGGAAATCTGAATAGATACACTGACTGGGCAGATTTCTGAGCAGCCTGATCTAGTTAGTCCTGCTTTGACAGGGCATTTTACTTGTTAGTTCTGGGGATCTCTTATAAACTAACTTACTCTGTGACTGTAATAAGAAAGTTACTTGTTGCTTATTTTCATTATTAGCCCCTTTAGAAGAAAGAGACAGGTGAACTTGATTTTCAAAACTTATTTGCTAAATCAAGAGCATAGGGTTAAGCTAAATTTTAAGTATTTAACTAGTGTGTCTGAATATAGGCTATTTATTTATATGTCTGTGAAGCAAAATACAGAAGATTGTAAGTAGGGCTGATTGCTGAAGTTCAACAGTGTGTATATACTCTTGGTCAAAGGTTACTGATGCTCAGGCAAAAATGTATGGGTATATGGATATACATGGTTCTTTTGAATCTTTTTTTCTCCAGACTTGGTTAGCCGTGTGAGGTCTTTCAGAGCATTATCACTCCATGTTTGACAGAAAGCAATACTACTGTTTTGCCTCTCCAAAGGCACTTTCCTCAGTACATTTGCTAATAAATTTATTTTTAATGGTAAAACACTTTCTGATCTAGGAGAAAAACTACATAGAGACTAAAAGGTGCAATTTTATTCCTCAGTGAAGTTAAAATACTGTTGAAAAAATTGGTCTTGGCTTTTTGTATGTAATCTTTTGCCAAAATCTTTGTAATTAACTCCGCTGAGATGCACACACTCAGGTTTTTGTCTATGTTTACTTTGATCTTATTGGTAGTTTGTTCTTTTTACTAATTGCTGGTGTTTCAGTTTATAAAAAATGGAATTGATTACAAATGTAAATTATGAATTCCAATATAGAACTAGGTGAATGGTGTTAATTCATTAGAATTATGGTTTTATATCAAGTTTTTCAGCACAGAAGAGCAATTCAAGCTTGAAATATATATTGAATAAAGATTTAAAACTTTAAAACTAATAGTTTTATAAGTGTCAGACAATCCATTTTGATAAAATGACCAGGAATTTATGATGTGCATTATAGCTATAGTTCTAAACAAATGTTAGATATTACAAGAATTTTGGGTAAAACTGCTCCAACTGTAAAAACACTTTACAGCCTTCTTAGTTCAGTATGCGATGCAGATGGAAATAATTCTGGGAATTCTTATCTCAGCATTGTGTTGAACTCCCATCATATGGCTTTCCATATACACAAAATGATATATCCACAAAGACCCCCAAGGATTGAGTAGCTGATGCAATACTATGCTGTATTGTATTAAATGTTGTGGTTTTTTTCTTACAGGGTAAAGTTCTCTATAAAGTACGGTGGAAAGGTTATACCTCTGATGATGATACTTGGGAACCGGAGGCTCATTTGGAGGACTGCAAAGAAGTGCTGCTGGAATTCAGAAAAAAAATTGTGGACAATAAGCCTAAACCTGTTAAAAAAGAAATACAGGTGTGTTTCACCTTTCAGTATCTTACACTGAAGATGTATTCACTGTCTAGGCACTGCTAATGGGAGGATGGAGAAGGGAGGGTGTTTGGAATGTGGAATTAAGAAGACTTAAGGAATCTCTTTCATCTAAAACTATTTCTTGTGAAACTTAACGTTGTTGCTGTTCTCTGGTAGGGATTTTTGTTAACTGACAAGTTTGCTTGTAGACTCTGAATCCATCCAACTTTATTTCCGTTTTTAATGGGACTATGTAAAGGATGTATGGCCATTTTAGTTTGGTTTTGACAATGTAAATAACCCCTTTTCCCTACCCACATGGGTATTGTCTTGCCAGTGAAGCTGGGTGTACTGCTCCAGTCACCCTCCTGCTTTCTGTAGCAGATCCATGAATTTTAACATGTTGTCAATTAAGTTTGGTAAGCAAGGAATACAGAAAAATTAGTTGCAAGAAAGCACTGTATGGCTTTTTCTTTTCTCCTTTTTAATTGTCAGTTTGAAAAAGAAGTGCAAGGATCTTTTTTGAAAAATGGTACCCTGCTTCTGGGAAACTTACAGGTAAATTTTACAGGATCAGATGAAATATTTTTGGTGTAAAATGGGTCAGATTTAGTTCTTTTCTGGAATCTGGTTATTGGGTGTATAGTTGATTGTACTTGACTTGTTTTCCATTCTTTTCCAAGCAGTTAGTAATGTAACTTGGTCAAGTAAGCTAGAATTGTATTTACAGATTTTGCAATTTGTCAAGGAGGAATGATCTTGGCAGTGACCAAAAGATTAGAGTGCTTAAAAATTTACTTTTCCCAAACATGACCACTACCAGTTTTGTAGACTTTGCACCAAAATGATAGTTTATTGGGGAAAGAAATATTTTCTTTTCTTTACCTTTTAGAAACTGTCTCTAAATGATGACATATTTGAAGCAGAATCTGACAGTGACCGGCAAAGTGAAGCAAAAGATGATGTTTCACCAAAGAAGAAAAAGAAGAAGTCAAAAGATGTAGAGGATAGAAGTCCAGAAGACCTGAAGAAGAAAAAGTCGAAGTCAACAAAACTCAGAGAAAAACCCAGAACAGAATGTGAAAATTCCTCAGATGCTTTGGTTTTTGATTCAAAACCAAAAAAAAGGACTTTAGAAACCAAGGAGGACTCAAGGGACCCAAAGAAACAAAGGAAAGAAGATACTAAAGAAACCAAGAAAAGAAAAGGTGAAGTTAAAGATTTAAAAGTAAAAGCTAAAGAAGATTATAAAGAAAATAAAAGATCACTGAGGGAGAAGCATGGAGATGTTCAGTTTGACTCAGAATCAGGTACTCCAGATGATACACTTTCTCAAGGAACTGATAATGAAAACTCAGACTTAAATTCTGAGAATAAAGATGAGAAGCAAAAGGTGGTAAGTGGAGAAGAGAGATTGGAACAAGAAAGTGATGACAAAGATGCCAATGCTGATAGGCAGCTTGATGGATCAGCAAGTAATGAAGATGATAGCACTGATGTTAAGGTTAAAAGAAAGAAGAAAAAAAATCAGAAAGAAGACTATAGAGAGGAAGGTGGAAAAGTGGAAATTCAGGATACTTACTCAGAGAAAAAAAGCACATACAAAAAACAAACAGGTCAAGAAAAAGTACCAGGAGAGTTGGAGACAGTGTCACCTGCTCCTTCGCCGGTGCAGAAGGGTGTGAAATTGAGTGCTGATGAGAAGGTGTGCAAGACCCTTGATTCACCTGGGGAGGTGAGCAACATTACGGTGTTAGGGTGGGTGTTGAGGATAAAGTCAATCAACTTTGAGGTACAGGTACCTCAAACAGTGACTGTTCAGGATGGCAAAGACTGAAGTACAAAATGGAAAGGTATTGAGCTGCGTGAAGCTAAAGAAACGCCCACTGCACAATGCATAAGAGAGACTGGAGAATTTCTGGGTTCAGAATGCTATAAAGGGGGAATGCTTTAGGACAGAACGGTGTTTTTAAATAGGAAAGGATAAATTTCTCCTGTTTGTTATGTGTTCTTAGAATGAAATCTACTGTTCTTTCAAAGCATGCTGTTTTTAGCTTTGTTCCTGCCCCCCTTCACCAGTTGCCTGAGTTTGACTTTTTTCTGCTTGTGTAGTAAAAAATACAGTCTCGAGCAATAATCCGTTCAGCACTGCACAAAGAAGTGCACTGTTGAGCTGAAACAAACTTGATCTCTCTCAGGCACCAGCCATTCCATTGTAGCATACATGCAATAGCACCTAGCTGAGAACTGGAGTGCTTAAATCACTTCTGAAACCAAGAGTCCCCAGATAATTTTGCAGCATTCTTGCCGTGTCAGAATTCCTGGAGTGCTTGCAGAAAATGCTTAGGTTCATGACACAGTTTCATAAGAATTAGACGTGTTTTACCTGTTGTAAGAAATGAGCTTAGCAAATACAATACTATTTGTTTTTCCTTATTTAATACAGTAGTGTCTTAAGGAAAGCAGTGTTGTAAAGGTGAAAGAAAAAAAAATATTTTTTTTTTATGTTTCTGGGAATATAACTTCTTTCAGCTGCTTCACACTGTTCTAATGCAGTTTGCAGTTCATAAAACATTGGCAGCTCAGAGAAACCTTGTTCTGATTTAAGAGGATTGCAGCCAAAACATCTTGATACTTAGTGGATTATATCCCTCTTCTGAGGCCATAATTCTGTGATGGAAAGTTTCTTCTGTAGGTTCAGCAGTGACCCTCTGCTTACAATTGTGTGTAGGGAGTAGGCCACCTTTAACTTACATAAGTTGATTTGGGGATAGAGAATTCCATGGCATAGTCTCAGAGTAGAGCTACACAGAAGAGTGTTTTTGCAGGGTCTTAGTGGTGAAAGCTCTTGAAAACGAGCAGGTACTATGGGGCATAGCCCAGTTTCAGAAGGTAATTTAATTACCTGAAATGGTATGGCTCTTGATTACCCAAGTATTTTACTCAGTTGATTTAACCTCTAAAAATAAATGTGTATGTTGTGCATCTGATCATTATTAGAAATCTGGGCCAGAATTCGGGATTACTGATTTTACCAGCCCCGCTGTAGCGAATATTGGGTAATCCCTCCAGTAAGTAAATACTGAGCATTTGCCCAGATTAGCTGTTGTCCATGTTACTACTTAATCATATCAGGGATCAGAAGCTGAGGTTTTGTGGAGGAAAGGGAGATGGTGAGAAAGAAAATTAAATGTCTCAGCTCTGCTAATACATTATGATCCATGAAACTAATGTATTTTGACCGTTTTTTCCTATGTCAGAGAAATGGTAGCATTTAATGATAAATTCAGTCTATAGTTCTTGTGAGGACTTCTTTTGGGGCAGTTTTTCAGAAAGCCAGCACTATTCCAGGTTAGTGTTGGAGGCCAATACAAAGCCATGCCAAGGAGCCTTGTCCTACCTACTCTGCACTTGAATTTGCTGTCTGAATGGAGGAGAAAGGCAGTCTTTGGTACAGGCAGTTGAACTCTATTTTGGCAAATCTGGTTATCTGCAATAATTTTTTTCTGTGATGTTGGGTATTGCTAAGCTTGAACTTCTATGTGGATGAGTTTGGGTGGATTTTTCTGAGTGCCTTTTTCACAAATTACTGTTGCTGTAACATTCTGTATGTCTAAATTGAAAAATTTGGAACCTTTTATGTCCAGATTTCAAGTTTTCTCAGTTGCTGTCATAACTGCTTTGAATATGGTAATACAAAATTTTTTTAAATAGTTTGAAATAATTACATTCTATTCAGGTTCAGTATTTGAAACAAATGAAAGTTCATAATTCTGAATTTCCTTCAAAATACTGTTTTTGTCATATCTGCACCTTGTGCCTTAAAGTGACCTTGCATGGCTGTGATGCAGTAAAAATATTAATTGAAGTTGTTTTGTGCTGGATATAACACCTCTTAGGGAAGAAACCTTCACAGACTTAACTTCTGACTCACCTATTAAGTTATTTTCTTAGGAATGTCCACAAGTCTGTTGTGTACGTATTTCAGTAGTATTAATTGTAAATATATTTTATTGTTGGAGTGGTGAAAGAAGTTTATTTTCCATTTTTACTCTACCACTGAAATTTGATGTCTGTTCTCAATATCAGGAGAAAGAAGTAAAGAAAATGGAAAGTAAAGAAAAGTCTCAAAGAAAAGAGTCTGAAAAAGAAGAAAAAAGCAGAAAAGAACAGAAGAGCCTAAGAAGTAAGTGCTAACTGCTTAAAAGAGAGAAGGTAACAACCCTTCAGGACAGTCTTCTCTTCTAAGAGGGTGGATGTTGTATGGTTTTGTTACACACACACCAGAAACCAGGAATTCTGCTTTTATTTTATGAAGCAAAAGTCTTTTTATTTGATACACAAAGAAGAATGTCTAGATTGTATTTGTGTTCTTAATAGTATAATGGAATATAAGCGTTACTGCTCTTGATCTCAGAAAAACTAGATTACTTTATTCAGGATAATTTCCTTCACTACTCTGGTGAGGATGAACTGAGGAAAACTGGGGAACTCCACCTTTAATAATCATGACTGAATGAAAAGCAGTAATAGCAGGTTAAGCTGCTGATCACTGAGCAATGGCAAGCAATGGTTTGGAAACTTGGAAGTTATTTGTTACTTATTTTACTTTTTTTTTTTTTTTTTTAATCCATAAAATCAAATACACGATAGATGGCAAGCAACAAGTCCTGAGTTTGGGTATGGACATGCAGTTAGAATGGCTGACACTAGAAGAATTCCAGAAGCATCTTGATGGAGGAGATGAGGATGACGTATCAAGGAAACCAATATCAAGCAGTGAGTATTTGCCAGGAGAATGGAGTGTTTCTTAGCTGACATTTCTAAGGGAAATATCCTATAACTGAATTGAATTTATTTTCTAGCTCTTCTGAGGGATGCTGTTAAAAGTGGAGATTACATGACAGTGAAAATGGCACTTGCTTCAACTGAAGAATATAATCTGGATCAGGAGGTAATTTTTCAACAACAGAAGTATTGGAAGGGAGCGGGAGGGAAGAGTACAAATTTTGATTTGTTTGAAAAGCTTTTCCCCTTTTGTGCTGTAGCAGATTTCCATCTCACCTCGAGTAAAACGCACAAGGTGACAAACGGGAATGCAGACTTAGAGGCTTCAGTATTTGTTATCCATGTCTTACAAAGAAAAAGTCTTTGAGTTTGACAGAACCATCGCAATAGCTGGATTTGCAGTCAATTTGGCCACTGGGTTTAACTAAATATTAAATGTGAAACTTTGCATGCTGTAAGGAATGATAACCACTAGGTCAAGTGGCTAGAATATGTAAAACATTTTATGTGGAGAAAAAAAAAATCTAAAAAAAAAACGAACACCAAAAAACCAAACCAAACCAAACAAACAAAACCACAAAAAAACCCCACAAAAAACAAAAATGAAAACCTGAAAGTTTGGTTTAGCACACTGGGACTGCTTCACTCCATACTTAGTTTTCTTCCAGTGTGCCATCATCTGTGTTTTTACTGGTTTTTCTTTCAAGGATCTACTTTTGTGTTAAATAGTACTGTAGTTCCATTTTTTTAGTATTAAAATCTCTGATACCAGTATTTTCACTGGTGACCTTGTGTAGTTGTACTGTGTACTGTTTTGAGAACTCTACGTTATGCTAAGGCTTCTGTAGTGTAGTAGAAAACATGCCAGATGAACTACTGAGGCAAGCATGTGTTCTTTGAATTGCAGTGTCTGGTGGAAAATGCAGGAAGGAGTGAGGAGACTGGCCACTCACAGAAGTGTCTTTGTACTTTTACTCTCGTAAAATCAAGAAACTCTGTAGTGGTAGCAACTGATTTGAGCCACAGTGTTTTTTTTTCCAGTGGCTGCTGATTTTTATTCCCCACTGTCTTGCCCACCGTCAGATACCTTACTGCCTGGCTTCCTGGTTCATTCTGGTTTTCCTCCTTCTTGTTCTGGTCCCCAGAATGTTACAAATTTCCCAGATGATGGAGCTCAGACTGAGACCTCTGGACCACAGAAGTGGGAGGTGATAGTTTGTCACTATCTGGCACCCAAGCATGTGTGAATTCTTCTGCCAGGGAGCGAAATCTTTGTGAAACCTGTTGACACGCTTGCAGTTCTTGTCTTGCAGCTTTGGTTTTTCTTGAAGTATTTCATTTTTTTATTATTATTTTTCTTAATGGCAATGATTCTCGTTACAGGACGCAAGTGGAATGACCCTGGTAATGCTTGCTGCTGCTGGTGGGCATGATGACCTTCTGCGGATCCTAATCAGGAAAGGAGCTAAGGTTAACGGCAGACAGAAAAATGGAACAACGGCGCTGATACATGCAGTTGAAAAGGTTAGCTTGGTTATCGTCATATTTGTGGTTCTTGGCTCTTTTACTCATGTTCAAAGGTGGGACGCAATTTTTTTCCTTTCGATGATGCCTAGAGGTAGTTAGCAAGATACAGCAGGGTGACCCTAAGTGCCTGATTTCAACAGCTGTGGTTACTGTAGAGTAAATAAGTTCTGATCACAAACCCTGTCCTGAGTAGAGAATATCATAGGAAAAAAAGTGGAAGCAAAGGGTATCTCTGAAGTTTAGTCTGTCATGGGAGTTGAAGTTCTTGTGTTAGAATTGCTTGTTACGTTCTCTGGGTACACAGGATCCAAACTGGGAAGGCTTAGAGAGAAGATCTCTGATTAAGCAGGGTTTACTCTTTAAAAGTTGGGCAATGGACGCAGCGGCAAGGTCTTCTCAAACCAGGAGCAGCTAAACTGGTAAAATCATAGTAAGTTAGAGGTTCACGGGTGTGCTCCTCTGTTCAGGTTGGTTTGTGGGCTTTCCCACATGCAGTATATAGAAGGCCAGGAGGGAGCTTGATTCCAGTTTGGTGACTACTGCAAACACACTGCTTTCTTCCTATGATGTTCATTATTGCAAGGTTTAGAAAAAGTAAGAATTGCAAATATTTACAGTTACGTTATCCTACTTATCCGAGTCTGAATTGCTCTTTATTAGCCATGGGGGAGAAAAGTATTTTGAATTTTAGGGGTGGATTTTAAGTAAATGTCACTTTATATCCTGAAACAAAACCAGAATATTTTTTACTTATTTGTCTTCTGTTTTTGGGTTGGTTTTCTTTCCAGAATTTTTTAACAACAGTGGCTATTCTTCTGGAAGCTGGGGCGTACGTGAACACGCGGCAGAATAGTGGCGAAACTGCCTTAATGAAGGTAAATTCAGTGTTCGTCCTGACACAGCTTAATTGTAAATGCTTTTGGCAAACTAATAAAACATAAAAATGTATTTGTAGAGTTCAGTTAGGGAACATACTACATTTGAAATAACAATACTATTCATAGTTACTCTAAGCAGTGGGTTTTTAATTCTTTTTTTTTTAAATGTACTGTAATATCTAAACAATAAATGCAGGTGCTGTCAAGCATGCAGTGCTAACTGTGGCTCATCATCTTCTGTTGTTTGGCTCAAAGAAGTGCAGATGTGGTTTTTAAACTGAGATAATCAGTTTGTCAGCAGGAAGAGAAAAATTCCAGAAAGGAAAATCTTTCCCTTGGGTGTTGCTGTGATTGGCACTTGTCGTTTCATTGCAGGCCAGAAATAAAACAGCCGGTTTTCAGTCTCCTTCCCACTGCCTGTTCTGCACCTCTTCCCTCTGTCACAAAGGAAATGTTTTTTTATTTCGTTGTAATGGAAAAATTCTAAGACTCTTAAAACATTCTGTTCTCTTAATAATTTTTTCTTTATATCAAGTAATTTTACTAAAGTTCCTCTTTGGATAAACTTGCTATTTATGCAGTTTGTTTGCAGATGTTACAGAAGCTTTTCTGTCCAGACAGCGTGGTGGTGTTTCTCTTCTACTCTCTGTGAGGCTTAAGAGCTGTGGGGATTTCACATTTGCTCTAAAGAAAACAACATCACACTTTTGGTTTCCTCAGCCACTTCGGTCCAAAATCTCTTCATAATTTGCCTACCTCCACGAACCTCAGTTTTGACCTTCATTGTTTCTAAAGGTTTTGTTAGTATTTGCTGCACAGCTGTACATACTTTGTAACTGGCAGCCTACAGTGACTTACTGTGGATATTTGTTTTGCTATACAAGGCATAGGATCTTCACTTCCAGGAACAAGTTTAGCCCTATGTGGATAAACATATCAGTGTGTTTATCACACTCTAATGTTAGGAGTTGGATCACACCTTTTAAGAGAGGGGAAAAAAAAAGTCTTGGCACTTAATTCCTTTCTGTGAGGTGGTGTGGGATTTTTGTGGGTTTTTTGGTTTGAGGGAGGCAGATGGGTTGGTTTATTAATGGAAGATTATGGATTGAAGGCACAGATAAAAGTTCAGGGTGAAAACAAATTTCAGAAGTTAACTTCTAAAAGGCCTTACAAAGAAAGTTGTATCACTTGTACCTTTCCTTAATTCTGAGTGAAGTGTTTGAAAACCAGAGACCAAGAGCACGTGCTCGCATTCTTCAAAGTAACACTTTTTTAGTTTTCCCTGTGCTTTTGTCAAGCCTTTGGCTGACATGCCCTGAAATTCTTGGTGTAAGTAACAGTGGACAGCCTTGGACACTTAAGCAGTGGATAACAGTGGCTGTCTAACAGACCTAAATAATGATCTGGGGCAAATTATGTTAATTTTCTGCACGCCCAAAATGCCATTTGAACTGAGGTGCCTAGAAGCAGGCTCTTGGAAGTATTACTTTAGCCATTCCAAATAGTTCTGCAGAAACATATTTATTCAGGTAAACAATTGCAAGGAAATTTACAGTTACTGAATTCCAGCAGCTAACATGTTTTCACAGAAGTTTTGGGGCTTGCTTTAACTATTTTTTTTTTTTTCTAATTATGTCCACTTGGTAATCCTGAGCATTGGTGCTTGTGTGGGATCAGGTGTGTAGTATTGCCTGGATAAAGATGAAATAATGATGGAGTGTGTTCCTGAGTTTCCGGTTCTGTTACCATTCAGAGACCAACCACCTAAACTTGTCTTCTGAATTGTAACTAATTTTGGATTTTAATTAATTTCTGTAGTTCTGCTTATTATCACGTTATGCTGTGTTCTGACAGGGGTTTGTCATTGTTTTCTGTCCTTCCACCTTTTCCCTTTCTACTCAGGCTTGTAAAAGAGGGAATTCTGATATCGTGCGGCTGATGATTGAAAGCGGAGCAGACTGTAACATTTTGTCAAAGCATCACAACAATGCGATGTATTTTGCCAAACAGTGTAATAACATACTGGTGTATGAACAGCTCAGGAGCCATTTGGAAACGTGAGTAAACTCCTTTGAAGTTGGTTAAGAACAGACATGTCGTAATTTTGGTTGAAGTTACGAGGAAGAGGGGGAAATTTCAGGAAAGAAAACAGATCTGATTTGGCCAGAAAGTTGAATAATAAATCACGTGAAAGTAAAGTTATGTGAGCTACCAGAATCAGCATACACTTGCTCAAACACTGAGTAAAAAGATGGAAAGGAGGAAAAGGTAGTTACTAGAAGTAAAAGATCATGAAAACTAAAAAGTGTATAAGCAGTGGACAGTGGAGTGTAAACTCTTAGTAGGGCATGCCAAATAAAATACCTTGCTAGAGAGCATAGGAACAAATCAAACAAAAGAACACCAAACAGAACCACTGAAAAATTAGTGCAAATAGTTGGGGTGTTGTTGGACCTTTCAAAATCAGGTGTGCACTGAGAGTGCCAGGGATAAAGCTTTCATGCCAGTAGATGATGAAAATAAAAATCTTTATTGTGCAGCAGAACAACTGAAGAGCAGTGCAGTGTATGTGATAGATGAAGTGTTGATGTCATATGGTCATGTCAAAATATACTGAGCTAAACTGAGACAAAGAGAAGGAGCAAGTTCTTTAAATATCAGCTTGGAGGAATACTCATAGTTACTGTATCGGGGCAGACAATCAAAACCAACAGTCTGTAAACTTGGAGAAGGCTCGGGCAGGGTCTCAGGACTTCTGCAGCAGGTGAGATTTTGCCATGAATGCATAGTTAGTGCTGGAAGAACACTGTCTCAGTGCAAGATTCTTTCCTTGTTTCATGATGATTTAATCCTAGTGATTCATCGACGTAGTATGAGATAGTCTGTCAAGTGGTTTGTAGTTCAAGCTCATTCTCTTTAATTGTTTAGAGAGCCCTGGCTGTTTTCTGCCTCTGATCTCTTGCATTTCCCATCAGCTGACATCTTAAATGTGTCTTGACAGAAACTGCCTTGTAATGGTCAGTGTATCTGTCAGAAAACACCTGAAGTGACAGGGCAAAGAGGGCGGAGTCGGGCTCTTATCAGCAGTGCCCAGTGACTGGACAAGGGGCTGTGGGCGCAAACTGAAGCACAGGAGGCTTCCTCTGAGCATCAGGAAACACATTTTTACTGCTGAGTGTGATGGAGCACTCTCACAGGCTGCCCACAGGGATTATCAGGTCTCCATGCTTGGAAGCTTTCAAAAGCCATCTGGACAGGGTCCTGGGCAACCAGCTCTAGATGGCCCTGACTGACAAGAGATACTGAGGTATTGTAAATCACTGCAGAGAATTTTTGTCCTGAGCAGATGAACACTATAAGAAATATTTTCATTTTGTATGAGGCTAAATGGAGAAAAAGTGCTAAAAGCATAAAAATAATATAAATATAATATAATATATATATATATATATATAAAAAATATACTTAAAAATATAATAATAATTTTCCGAGCATGGAAAGCCTGTTAAAGTGAGCAGGGGCAGCTGAAGGGGATAAATGGAGTATGCTGGTTTTTCCCTAGGGAAGAAAATTGTGACTTGTGAGTTAAGGTTTTTGAAGGCAACAGCAAGCATGCAGAGAGGCATCTGGTACCTGCTGTTCCGTTCACTGACACTGTCGCTCATTCGGCATTTGATGCTTTCTTCAGTTTGTTTCCTATTTAACATCTGCCACCTTCCATTTCGTCTAATCTGAATAATGAGCTTTGCAAGATCCTGACCGTGTAGTTTTGCCGGTGAAGTGACAGTTGAAATTAAATATTGATAGTTGCAAAGTGACGTCCATGGGGTGTTACTGTGGTAATGTGAACTATACGGGGAGTACACAGCTCTTGCCAACTGAGGAAGCTTCTAGACTCATTACCTGAAAATACCAGTTCAGAGTTCCTTATCAGTCAAAAAGGAGGATAATACCGTAGTGGTGGAGCTGAAAATAAAATGATTGAAAGCTCAAAATCTAAAATCAGAAAACAACAACAGAAGATAACCCAAAACCATGAGACAGGTTCCGCAGGCCCTCCTAGTAAATGATTTAGTGATAGCTTTGAAGTGGAGGAATATTTTTGCACAGAAAAATGGAATTATGGATCTCGTTGCAGACAGCTGTGGTCACGAATGCAGAATTTAGAACGGCTTAAGTAGATCTAAGGAGATGTGATTTGGCTGTAGTCTCTAGTTTTGGATACCTCTAAATCAGGTTGCTGGAAAATAGGACAGTGTACCAAAGAAAAGATGACTGTTTAATACAACTTTGTCAAGCAACTGGAAACTAGGCTAGATGTGCTTCCAGGCTCGCTTAGGCATGGCAATTCCTGGCGTTTCTTTCCAGCTAAACACTTAAGTTCTAGTTTCCGCAGATGATAATCTTGGCTACCAAGGCAGGAAACTGTGCTCTGAATAATAACTGAATAAAAGCTATAAAGATGCAACAGTCAGGACCTGTGCTGTGCACAACCATTTAAAACCCATTTCTGACAAACAGCTTTCCCAGGGGGATCACCCAGTAACATGGATGCCAAATGCTGTTGGTTAATGTGGTCTCTCGGAAGGCTGGGCTGCTCACTGCCCCCCACCTCCCCAACTTCCCAAAAAAACAAACAAGAAAGCCTAACTTGACTATTTTCTTGCTGCTTTTTCCCTGTGATTTTTGTAGAGTTTAACTGGGAACTGTGTTTTTCCAATAGTATTGCCAGTAAAATTATAGAAGGACTTGTTTGTCTTTACGTTGTACTTGCAGTCAGGTGGATAAATCAGCCAGGTGAGTTTCTGTGTAGCCACCAGGTAAAAAGTGATGTTTAAGGGATATCTTTCTACATAAAAAGCTTTCAAAATATGTGGCTAGTTGGAATTTTTTTTAATCTGCTGCAGTGCCTTTGTGTTGCCGTTTTATTTTTGTGGACCGGGTAAATGAATTTCACAAACAGATTGCTGATACTTTAGTAACAAATCATTGGGACCTGCTGATAAAGTATTTTAGTAACAAAGCAGTGGCATCTGGGGTTCATCTATGCATAAATGCAAATGATGAAGGAATTAACTCCTGAAAATCAGGAATCTAAAAAGTTGGTCTGGCTTTTTTTTTTTTTTTTTTTTTTTTTTTTTTTTTTTTTTTTTTTTTTTGTGTCAGCTCTCACTATGTCTATGCCTGGCGAAATAATTTACTATGTGAAGTACAGACCTCACTTGGTTGTTCTTCCAGGCTCTCAAAAGTAGCAGAAGATACCATCAGGAATTACTTCGAAGCTCGTCTTGCTTTGCTGGAGCCAGTCTTTCCAATTGCGTGTCATCGTCTCTGTGAAGGGCCAGATTTCTCCACGGATTTTCACTATAAGCCCCCACAAAACGTGCCAGAAGGTAGGAGGGAGGCTTGTTGTTGTGGTGGGGTTTTTGTTTGTTTAAAAAAGGTAAAACAATGCATTTCAAGTATGTCTCAGAGTCTACTATGCAAAATTATTTTTGTAAGAAGTTGCTGTAAATTATGTGAAAGATGCTCTGATCATGGAGCATGGGGAGAGCAATTACACTTTGATGTGTCATGGGTGGAGTTTGTGTGTATCTTTTTCTTAAGCTTTTTTTTTTTAATTGCCACATACTCGGCTTCTTTCTGTTTGTGGCTTACATTATGAGTGACAAGCATTGTAGGAAAGAAGTGGTTGGAGTGGTTTACTTTCATTCTTTCAGGAATTCAGATGCTATACTCTCTTGCTTGGCTTAGAATTTTTATGTATTAAAATGAGGCATTTTGGGTATGTGAAGTTGCTGCTTCTTGAATTTCGGTGCAGTTCACAAGGATCTGTAATTGACTGGGCTCAGTTTCCTGTTCTCTTGGCTAGACCCAAACCACATTAAATTCCATAACTCTCTGTAGGTAAACCTGAAGCCACAGAGGTGAACTGTGCTGAGGATTGCTGTTTCGATTCTGCATTCCTTTCTAGTAACCACATAAAATCATTTCTGCTGCCAAAAGACCTTAGCTTAGTGAGCAAGTCAGTTGTTTTCTGGATCCACTCGCTCGGGAAATGGGATTTTTGCATGTTGCTCTGAAAATCCATTGGGATTTTGTATGTACCATATAATGGTGTTTTTTAAATATTTTTAAATGTATACATATATTTGTACCAAACTGTCTTCAAAGGTTCAGTGTTGGCAGTTCTAAATAATGGGTCTCGTTTCAAATTGATGTGACTGAATTACTTTTTTCTTTCAGGATCTGGAATTCTTCTCTTTGTTTTCCATACAAATTTTTTTGGTAAAGACGTCATTGCTCGGCTTTGTGGACCATGCTGTGTACAAGCTGTGGTTTTAAACGACAAATTCCAGCTCCCTGTTTTTTTGGTAAATCTTTTCGTATAACTGACTGTAAAACTACTTTATAAATTCTTCATGGAGCAGCCTGGGAAATCTCAGTGCTGTAATTTGGATTTTGAGTACTGTGATGAAGCATTTTTATATCGTCATATGGGGTTTTTTTAAAATGAAACTTACTTTTCTTTGTATATGGAGAGGACTACAAGCCTTGCTCATACTAGATTCCATAAAAAATTATGGCTTTAAAGGCTGGACAGCCTGCTTCTCGGTTTGAGCAGTAGATTCGATTAAATGCCCTTGAGAGGTCTCCGCCAACCTCAGCCTGTGTGTTCCAGGACTTCAGAACTGCGGGTTTGAACAGGCTGGTGACAGTTCTGAATTTAGAGCTGTGTCACTCTCAAAATCATAAGTCTCTCACATTTTTGACCCAAATAAATTCTTACATATTTTAACAACCTGCCTCATAGTTCTAATGAATAATTTCTGGAGTTTTTTCAATCTGTTAAATGCACCACTCTGCACAGTTTGAAGTCCTCTTTGTTTTCTCAGTGGTTGCACCAAAGGTTCTTTGCAGTATACACAACGTTCTTTAAAAAAAATGCACGGTGAAAATGTTGTGTTCTGTGAGTCCTCTCACAGTGCTCTTCTTCTATGATATCCTGCCATTAACTTTGTCCATTTTCTTTTTCCTTTTAGGATAGTCACTTTATTTATTCCTTCAGTCCTGTTGTAGGTCATAACAAGCTTTTCATACGGTTCGCAGACGCTCCTACTGCCAAGGTACAAACTGTTCTCAAAATTAAATGTGCATGGTAGTTAGTTGTACAATAATTTTTCCATAGTCTAGATCCTTATAGTTGTGCGTTGCAAATATAAAACTAAGGATTTTCCACTGCCTCCTGATCCCACTTCCCATCAGTTACAGTTCCATCCTGTGACATTGCCAGAACACAGGAACATTGCCAAGGGTTAGTTAGCTCTGTTGTAATTAGGTGTTTTATGCTGCAGTCAGAGGATAAACTAATGTTACAGCTAAACATTTTCCCCATCTATATTGTGAATTTAATGATTAAAAGATACACGGAGTGTCCTTTTTTTGCATATAGATGATTTTGCTTGTGGTTGGAAGTATTTTCCAGGGTATGCACTCAGCTTTTAAATAGTCTGTACAGTCTGCTGCATTTACAGGTGGCTTGAGCAATATTACCCACTACATGTTGCAAATTTACATCAGTAAATTTTCCAGATTTTCAGGTTTAAAAGTTACACTCTTAAATTTGTTTTATTGTGCTTTGGGGGTTTTCTTTTCTTAAGGGGAAAAAGGTGTATTCAGATGGAAGTATATGTCTCTGTCTAGTTCACATTTGGGGCTGACTTGTTCAGACACCACCTCTATTCGACTGGAGTCTATTTACAAGCCATTGATAGTTCAGCAGGGCTACTATAAACTGATTTTATTAAAGACTTTGTAAATTTTTTTTTTCTTTCTCAGTCAGTAGCAATTGTGCCTTTTCTTGTGCCGTTCCTACATTGTAAGTGCTTAACACCATAGTTACAGATGAACAACGCTGAAATGAAACCTCTGTTTGTTTTTGCAGTTAAAGCTGCTAATAGGAGCATACAGAGTGCAGTTGCAGTGACCTCCAAGCTGCGAGCCTGTGGAGTGGACTGATACTTTTGGATACACTTCTGATTCCTCTGTTCAGAGACTGACCAAGCAGTTTGGAACTTTTTAGCACCATTCTCTTATGACTTGGTTCCCAGCTCACTGTTGCTCACTGCAGTCTCGTAGGAAAGTGTGTTGCAGAGCAGCTGAATGTGCTGCAGTAGTGGGGCAGGGTTGTCAGCTTTTGTACTTTGTACAGATGTAGATGTAAGTATTTGTGTCGATACATATAATTTTGTTTTTCTTTAACTTGTGGAGTCCAGACTGCGTATTTCAGCTTTTCCACAATGTGGAATGGTGCATATAAGAACTATTTAAGGTAACTACAGGAAATGTCTTTTTTAATAGAAAGATCTTTTTCACTTGTAAACTAAAGTTTTCTACTTACTCTAACATTTCTATGTGAAATGCAGAACTGTCATATTCTTGGAAATTACACTTTAAAATGACTGCATTAGATTTAACTTTGAATTGCTGAGGGCTGTGTTCTGCTTTAAAACTGTTCCTGCCTCCCAGTGAGACAGCAGTTGTGCTTAGAGTGATTCCCTTTGTTCATGCCTGCAGACTTAACCCCGTTAGCTCAAAGACATCTGAACAGGCTCAGGTCAGAGAGAGCTGCAGTCAGGTTCCTGGTTGTATCAGTGTTTAAAGCGACTTCTGTATTAGAGAAGCAGCTAGTAGTTTTATAGACATCTTAACTTTCGAGGTCTTTTAGGTGACATCTGGAAGAACAAAGCTGAAAACAGCAAACCAGAAAACGTGTAACTACCTTCAGTGTGGACGTAGTGCTTTTTCTAGACAGGAAGATACATAGAGAATTTCAGGTGTTCTCAGCCTGACAGATGAGAACATGTATTGTCCTTTAATTCAGAAATTCAGTTCCTCAGTGCAAAGAGCTGCTATTTTTTTTTAATTATTATTATTTTATTTAAATGACCCATTTTATCAGATGACAGCAGTTTTGTAATGGTCTTGTGCTGTAAAATACAAATGTTAATACTTCTGCATGGAGTATAGAATATTTTTCTTTGTAAATTAATTAACCAACATCTTGAAAAGTAGGAAAAAAAGAAAACAAGAAACCTAACCAGATTGTGCCTTTGCTGTTCTAGTTGCCACGTGTAGTTTACATGCCACTATGTGCCTATATTGTTAGCAAAGCTATTGTGCATAAATTCTTAATGTATTTGAGTATGCTCATCATCACAATAATGCAGATGTGTGAATTATCCTTCAGAGAACTGTGACTCCCTAATATAAAGTTCAATTAAGCAGTTTTTAATTTTTGGTTTTGAAAGTTTTAATCTTTCGTATTTAGGAGATGCCAAATGAGTAAGGAAGAAAGGACACTTGCAATTTTGTGGAATGTCACATTAAGCTATATAAAACTAGAACAGCAACATGACATAGAAATACTCATTTCTGTTTTGATTTTGAATAGTTGCTTATTTTTTGCAGACAGTATTGATGAGATGTTAACAAGTTTGGGTTTTGTATAGACTTGGTACCTCCACCCCTGTGAAATATGTTAGATACCTCACTTTGCCAAGTGTGAACACCTGAAATGCATGAGCAGCTCTGTCTGAGAATCAGGTGTGTCACTGCCAGAACTTGGGACTTTGTGTAGTTGTAATTTTAGTCACTGTGCATAACCCTGGATGATGAATAAGGAAAGGGGACACTCAGTGTTCCCTCATGCTGGAGTGACAGTTTTCATGTTTGTGGCTCCCCTCCCTTGATTACTCTGGCACTCCACATGGAATATATATACATGGAATACAGTGTGTGTGCTCCTCTGCTGGGGAAATGGTGGAGCCCTCAAAGCGGGGATAAGAGGTTTTTGAACAAATGTCCGTGATATAGATGCTATTTAGAAACTGTTGTACAGTCTAACCTAAAAATCGTCTAGTAATGCTCCAAGAGTTGATATAGCAAGCAGTTTTGGGGGGTTTGCTTTGTCTTTTCTCTTGAGGCACTGGCGAGAGAGGGAGGGAGGGAGGTCTAAAGGACATGGGAATAAAATTTGATTTTGGGATGCTTTTAAGGGATGGATATTTTGCAGCTATCTTTTAGTTGGCAATATAAATTCAGAATCCGTACTGAAGATGCGTAAAAGGCATATGAAAAGCTGTTTGAAGCATGTTTTTGTCTTTTTTAATCCCATGGCTAAAAAATGTTTTGGTGGACAAAGGCTCAAGAGAAGGTAGCTACAATAAAAACCAATTTTTTAGGCAATGTGGTGAAATGCTTTGAAGTACTTGTTCAGTTTGTTCTTGCTGCATCAGCAGCTGCAGTTCGTATGAACTGCAACAGCACTAAATGGTTCTGAACACTGGGGTTCATTCTCTGACCTTGTTTCATCACCAGCACTTGTGTTCCTGGCTCCTCTCACAGGTCCTGAGGATTGGGGTGTGATGCAGCTGACTCTGTCACAGGTCTTCTGTGCTTTCTGCACACATTTTTCAGAAACAAGATGGGTTTTGATCAGTCTGAATTTAAGAAAGCTGTTCCAGCATGTGGAGGAGACAGCACAGAATGCACCTGCCACCTTAGCCAGCTGGGATTGCTCCAAGTGCATGAGGGCTGTCCCAAAACGTTCTGTCTGTCTATACTTGCACTAATTCTGTTAGTGCCCTTTGCCTTCCCATACAGTACTGGGAAACAGCTGTTGTAATGTCTTTTTCCATAGGTCAGGCTGTCAGAGTGGTGGCAGCCCCAGAGCACGGGAGCAGTGATGACCCTGCATGGTGCATTCCTGTAGCACTGTTTAGTCTGTAATGGAGTCTTGCTTTTTAAGAAGGCAGAAGAACTATAAAGGCCACATGGCTACTGGTGCAGCCATGCACTGGGCACCAGTGGGCACGCCCTGGGGAAGATATTTTTCACCATTTGAATGTCTTAAAATGTTTGAGTGAGTGAAGGACAAATATAAGTTTGAAAAAAATCCTAAAAATAGCCAACAGACACCACAGACTACAAATTTTGAGGAGGACTGAGGCAGCAGGGAAAATGAAGGTTTAAAAACAATCTTTAATTTTGGGGAAGAAAAGCCCAGTTAGGCCTGTTACAGCAGTTGTATGTCTTACACTGAACACAATTATCCACATGGGAGAAGAGCTGCTCTCCCAGCCCCAAGCAGTAACAGCAGAGCCCCAGCCTGTAAAGGCTGTGCTGACACTACAGAGTTTGGTTGTTGTTTGTTTTTGGTTTTTTTTCCAAAAGGTTTTACAAAGGTGGGTGACACAATCCATCTGGAAAAGCTTGCACAGGACATTTAAAAGCTTTGAAAGGTCCCTTACTTTCCTGCATCTGTCAGATCTATTTTGTCAATATTGGAATAGTTCTTTCTATGAAGAGCCAGGATCAAGATCCCTAAAACCACAAGACCAGCTCCCCTGCGTGCACCCTTCCTGAAACCAAACGATTCCCAGAAACACCCCAATGGTTCCACAGTGCAGGGAGTCCAAGTAAGTACAGCCACACAATACTGACCTGCACTGTTTTTATAAACACTATGATGCAACACTTTATACACTGAAACACTACCATGCACCACTAAGATGAGTCTGGCTCCACCTTCCTACCCCCTTCTCTTACACAGCTGGATTAAGAGTATCTCCTAGCCCCCACCACCTCCTGTTCTCCAGCCAGAACAAACCCTGCTGCCCATCCCCATGGCTCGTGTGCTCCAAACTTCTGGTCATCCCAGTAGCTTCCACAGGACTTGTTCCCAGTATATCTTGTCTTCAGGAGCACAGAACTGGTCACAGTGTACAGTGTTCCAGCTGCAGTCTTGGACATGCTGAACAGAGAGGACAGATTGCTCTCCTGCCCTCGCTCAGCTGTGCTCTTCTGATGGAGCAGAATGTGGTTGGACACCTTCATCTTCACTTGTCCTTTAGGGCCCCAGATCAGCCTCTGCAAAGCTGCTTTGCAAACAGTCTGGGCCCAGGATAAAAAACTGCATTAATTCAGTTCCCACCTCAGACTGTGCATTTGCCTTTTTTGAACGGGGTGAGGTTCCTCTCCAGCCTTCAATTCATGTTCACTGCCTTGCTGATTTCAGGAAATAGAAAGTAAACATCCTGTGAAACAGTTTTACAATAGCTACAGAAACACTGAAAAAAACCCTGGTGATATGTTACAGGCCAGTGTTAATTGCATCACATAAAAATTAATTTTTCATTATTCATTCATGGTTTTTCATGTTTTTAGTGGGCTACATTAAGACAGCAGGCAGTTGTAGCATAACTTCCACCTCAACGGGACAGAGCTCAACTGAAAGATTATTGCAGCTGTGATCTCCCCTATGGTTAATAACCCCAATGCTGTATCCTTCCAGTTCTTTTCAGCTGGCACTGGCTGAGATAATTTTTCTCTTGGTAATACAGAATACAGAATACTTCTGTATTCTTCTAAACTATTGCAGCATAAATCCAATCCACACTACTGTTTTTTCTTTAACCTCCACCCCTTGTCTATTTTTTGACATATTTTAGGGCTTGAAAGTATTTTCTCATTCATTTAACTCTTAAGGCTTTTTTTAGTCCCAAAGCAATAATTGAAACCAAGCAGCAGTCTTTTACTATATCATTTACTCTGATTCCTTTTGTAGCATATACAACCTCTAATCCTTTAATCAAACACTGTTTCCTTAGCACTATTTCTAGGAAGAGAATCTGCTTCCAGTGCAGTCTAGATAGGGTGTCAGTTACACATCAAAGTTGGCCAACATCAGCTTTCCTATGGAATGCTGGACTTGGCCTCCCCCTGGGTACCACCGTCTGTGCCAGAGGCTGAAGACAGTATCGTCACAAAAGCTGTAACTCCTCATACAGGAAGAAGTCTCTGGAACCTCACAAACAGACATTGTATTCACGTTCTTCCAGTGTGTCTTTTCCAAGCTGGGACGTTGGTGAGGACACATCACCTCCAGGCTGGGTCCCTTCCTATCATTTCAAACAGCCCTTTTTCCTCAGGTCTCATAGGACAGGCCAGTCTGTAAGCAGAAAGAAAACAGCTTTAAGTGGGAGTGATCAGTTCACCCCACTCCACCATTCAGGCACGTGTGACAGACTTAATTACTGTTTTATGAGATAACAGCATTATTCGTGTGTCCAAGAGCACAGAGAGCAGTGAAGAAAAAAACTACATGTTAAGCACAAAAATAATACAAAGAGCCCAATAATCAAACACAAAGGAAACTGGTACCACCACAAACATAACAACCACTGTTAAGTGCTTTAGCAGGTGACAACAAAATTCTCACCCCGATGGTCCTTGTAAGTCCAAGGTGAAGAGCAGCATTTTGCACATCATCACTGTATAGCAGAAAGCCACCTTCAGTTCCCAGGGAGTGCAGCCACCAGGGGCTTTCACTGAAACCTGATGCAATCAATGGAGAGGAACATTTCAGGAAGTTAAGTACAATTCAGGCTGAGGAGAGAACTTTTAAGTGATAACTTCATTGAAAATGCGCTTTTGTAATCAAAGTACAGCACATGAGACAGCAAATGATAGAGCAATGCATTAACAAATACAACTGGATAAGGAGCTGACAAATGCCAACACTTTCCCAGACAGCTCTTCCCCAGAAGTTACCTGGAATGCTTTGTTCAGGAACCCCAGCAGCAGGCAGCCTGGGCCAACACTTTGATTTCCTAGTGCATATCCTGATATAACAGGACTGTGCACACACTTATTTCAGAGCTGAAGAGGGGAATGCAGTTGCAGTGACACATGGAGGCCAGCTCCTGTCTCTACAAATAATGCTCAGCAACAAGGTCAGGAAGATCCAACTGAGGTCACTGACTTGGCTCACCACTCCCAGTCTTGTGCATCGTTTTCACAGTTTGCTTTGCATGCTCTGCCCCATATACAATGTAATCCACTCACATTTTTATCTAATCTTCCCTCAATTTTAAGCACTGTTTTATAGGCTATTAGGCTTTGTCAGCCAAGTTGACACTGCAGTCTGAGGTGCACACGCACAAGTGAGTAACCGGGGAAGAGGAAGAAGGGATTTTATCACTCCACTGAGACAAGGAGTTGTTATTTAGCCAGTCAAAGAAACGCTTGTATCTTCAAGGAACCTTGGCCATCCGCTTTTCCCTTCACAGGAAGGAAACTGGAAGTTGAGGACAGAAAAATTCTGAGATGCCTGGGAAACCTGCCAAACACAGAGGCTCCCAAATCTTTCTCTTGCACAGGATCACTTCATACATGGGAACAAGCAAGACTGAATTCCCAATGGCTACGTGGTCAAGACAAAATGTCCCCTGAATTCATCTTGCTTTACCAGTAGAACTTGCACATCTCGGTCAAATCCCATCAGTGTTTAAAACTGGTATTTTGGAATTTCAGTACTAATCAGAACTACTGAACCAAGCTGCATAAAACTCCCTTCAAAGCCTTCTTATCTGTCAGTCCCACCGAGATGCTGCCGACAGCCAGGGCAGATGGCACCACACAGCTGTGTGTGCTCTGAACTCTACCCCAGGTTTTACAGAGCACATGGACACAGCCTTCCAGACCAAGCCTACTGGCTCATGCCAAGGACTGTTCAGAATCAGAAACTACTATGTTGGTCCTACAAGCAAACTGGATTCTGAGTGCAGTGTATCAGTAACACCCAGTAGCTCAGACACAGCATTGTATTAATGTTGCACTGTGAGTTTTGGATGTAAGCCACATTATGACTACCCAGAGTTTGAGATGACCTCTAGAGGCTGTGTACATATACTTCAAGCCCTTTAAAAACATATTAACACATAGCAGGAATTATGCAAGGAACTATATTACCTGACATAAAGTATTAGATGAAGTGGGGAAGCAGAACTACTCTACGTCAAATCACAAATCTGAACAAAAAGAAGGCTCCTAATTTCGGTAACTGCTGAATAAAGCCCATATCCTAATACGTACCTTATACTAAAACTTGGGTTACGATTCCCTTTCGTGTGCTTAAGATACACAAGGATTCTGCACAAGCCAGTCTTCATCTGCATTTTAAGATTTTAATGGTAACCTAAAAAATAAGGAGACAGTAAATAACTATGACACTTCAAACAAACTAGAAAATACACCCATAAATTACAGAATTATATAAAAATCCATTTATTCTCTACCCACTGTTACCATTTGTTACTACACAGATTTGTCCCCCAATTTTAATTTAATTTTTACTGCCTTAGCAGTTAAACAGCTGTTCTAAGAACGTTAACAAGTTCCTAGATTTCCATACTTCTGCTTGGAGTAGATTAAGTGCAGTTCTGCTCCAAGGAGTCCCAAGTCATTTTCTAAAACACACATACTTCACGTGACAGAAGACATACTACATGTTGTCTTCCAGGCCTGCCAATGCACTTGGCCAAAGTGACATTCCATCTTTGCCATATTAGTGCCACTACAATAATCAGTATCCCTGCACACATCACAGAGTCACTGAGAACTAACTGCTCTCTCTGCAGCCTCCTCCTCCTTCCACAGCCTCCTGTCGCTTCAGTTACCGACATTTGTAAGGGGCAAAACTGTGTATCAAAATAATACAACTAAACTGGAGTGAAATGTCCCACTATATAATATAACATCTCAGAGCAGAATGGCATACAAGTGTCATTAAAATACATTTTAATACTACAAGCATTTGATACAAAAGTTTAAGACTTTTTTGATGTTACAACTTCTGCAATAGATCTGCTTGTATTTGCAGTAAGTGCAGTTGGAAGAACAAACAGCTAGTCCAAATGTTATTTTACTCCTATTACATTCAATAAATCAAAATTACTGTAATTCCATTAAAAATGCCGAAATAAAAGTCTTAATAAGGGTACGCATCTTGAACTCCGTGTCCCTCCTCCCAGAATCATGTGCAAATAATTATCCAAAGTGTTTAAACTTCAACAGCTCCATGCCCCAGCCATTCAGGCTTCAAAACAGCTCTCACCTGTACACACACATTCCCTCCTCCCCCAGTTAAAATCACCTCTTCTCCATAAATACCTCCAACTTAAAATAACACGTGAGCACTGCAAGGTTTCATAGGCTTAACACAATCCACCACTCAGGCACAGAAACTTGTTGCGGAGCCCAGGAGCCCTAATGAAATGTCTGCAGAGAGGTGCCTGGAAAGATCCCCAGCACAAAGAGGTGAAGAACTTCGGATGTTCTCAGATAAAGAGTTTTTAAAACAATTTACCAACATCCTGAGGTCCTGTTTGATCATAAAACTCGGCACACCCTGCAAAGTATTTGTTAGAGAAAGAATTCCTTTGGAAAGCCACACATAGGTGGCACCTTTCAGGCTAGCTTCACTTCAGTAACACCCCCAAAAAACAACTCAGAAGTGACATACGTGTAAATTAGAACACACAGCCACAAACATTTACAATAAAAGTAACATTTACCTTATCAGACACAGCTGAAAACAGGCTGAGACTTGCAGCTCAGAATAAATACAAAGTTGGCACAACTTGTGAGTCCTATTAAAAGTGCTATTAATTTACCAATTTTCCCATTTGATTTCTTTTCATCTACCCCAACTCCCACTCCCATGGTGCAGGTTGCTATCTATCAAATTTCAGAAGTTCCATTTTCTATTCTGTACTGGATATTCATCAAGATGGGTACACCTTATTCCTAAAGCAGAAATTGCAGAGCACAGCCCACTAACCCTTTCTAACTACAGCTATAATTTTGCAAATGCCAGGATTAAAATCACTTGGCAGGTCAAATGCAGTAATGGCCACAGTGATAAATTGTCTGTCACAGGGTCCAGGCTGCAATTGTTATCTGGACAAGCATTTAGTGTCCTGGGACATTACCTTCACATGGTGAAATTGATGCAGCTATCTTAAAGGGAAGCTATAATTACAAACTGCACATCTTTCAGTTTCCATTTTAATATGAAAAAAACCACAATAATTAGTTCCCCCCCCATCAATGAAGCTAAAGCAACCATAGGTTTAACATAGTCTTTCCAGTTTCTGTAACAGCCAGTCTATATTACCTACTGTTGGCCACCTAGACTTACTGAAGAAAAATCAGTGAACCATATTCTTGGCAACTAATAGATATTAGTAAAAGTTGTAGGCACATAAATCTGGTATGTTTTTGAAGACAGGCCCTGAAACCAGCCAGTAAGACTGTTACAATGTGTGGGTTTTACCAGATCTGTGCCTCTGCGCTGTTTCTTCATGATTCTCTCTCTAAAAAAAATTAAGATTGTATTAACCTATATAAATCCTACTGTTCATGATTAACAGCACTGACTTTGTTAGACCTGAACCTTTGTTAGACCTCACAGCCAGTGATGAAACATTGATTTCTAAGAGTGAGCAGGAACACAGCAAAAAGTTATTTTCAAAGTAACAGACTCTGAATTTTGATTCATATGATAAAACTCCTCTTTAAATTAAAGCTCAAACTGGGTATGGTGCCCAGCAAAATGAATCTGGAATGAATCTAAAAGGCTAACAGCATGATACACATGCCTATTCTGAAGAGAACAGATGCATCACACATGAACTGATACTGTGCATATATTGCACCATCATCAAGGAAAATTGTCTCAAGTAATAACAAATATTCAGCATAACAAGGTATCTGCACTACTGTCTGTCCAATAGAGAACAGCTGTGCAGGACAAGTCCAAGCTGCCAGCGCTGCATACTGAGCAGGGACAGCTGTGACACTGCAATACCACAGGACAGTTTACATTTGTCTTGCACATTCGTGTTGGGCAGCTTCATTGGCTTGACTGACACAACAGGCTTTGAGATTTGTTTGGTTGGGGTTTCTTTGGCTTCTGTTTCTTTAACAGGATTTTTGGTGGCCACTATGACAAAGGGCTTCCCCCCTAAATTACCCTGCATTTCCCCCTTTATTCCAGGTCTGCTTTAAAAATTACCTAGCAACACACAACTGTAGTGTGGGTAAATTTTGAGTTCCACTCAAGTGACCATATGGCATTTTGCACCAGCAGGCATAAGGTATCGTTTTGAGAGTAGCAGAACCACTATTCATCACACAGAAAGGAAGAACTCCAGTGCTGAGCTGTTCTCAGGAAAACACACAATCCCTTGTGGCCACTTATTTGGGGTTTCCAAAGGGAACCCGAGACGATCCGCAGAGCTGTGTTCATGTTTGCTTTGTTCAGGTTTACCTATCAAAAGGTAACAGATAACAATGTTGGCTGCTGACATACTAACAGAAGACAGTGCTACAAACATTCTTAAATGGTCAAGCAATCTTATCCTCCCCATTCATCATCTAGTTTTCACTTAAGTCTGGCCAAACCTGCTCATCTTAATTGTGAATAGCCCCTGCTAAGGACAGCAAAAACATCAGAGAATAAACTGTCACCTGGCATCACTGCATGGCTGCCAGGGATTATAGGAGACAAACTACAATGTAATTTTCCCCAATCTCGTGTTTGCCAAATTCTCCCTGTAAGAGTATATACTTGCAGAAAAGTAGTAGAAGCAAGTAAGCATTTAAGGGAAAAAAATTAATATTACCAAATTCAGGCTCCAAAGGAGTATTTGGGTCCTAGGACCTAAATCTATTTCACAACTTTCAATTTATAAGGTGTAGGGTACCTGAAGTTAGCATGTTACACGGAATGAGGAATGTGAATGTAGTAATACTCCTCTTCTGGATTTAGATATCAAAAAAGAACGAACAGTGGCACTTTCTAGTGGCCAGTCAATAAACCCATGCCAGTGACATCACTGTAATCCAGGGACATTTGTTCTTCTGTTTTCCCTGGACTGCAATACTTCACCATAGAGAAGTTGGACTATTTCTTCAGTATTTAGGGAATGATGACCATGTCTGAAAATATTTAAACACAAAGGACAAAGATTTCACCTGAGCAGTTTCAGTGAGGTCTGAATTCAAAGATACTGGCATTTGTAAGTACTTTGTAAAATTAATAAAAATTGTTCATTTACAAGTCATTATGTTCCTAGATAACCATGCATTTAAATGAAAAGGAGGATCCCTTTTTTCTGTAAAAAAGATTCCTCATGATTCCTAAGAGATTTGAGCAGCAGAAGGGAATGAAGTCTTTAACTTCTTAACATCACTGAGGCTTCTATCACACAGTATAATTAAAGTGTTATATATATATAAATGTATATATTACATTTTTTGCAAAATATTGTGCACTGCCAGGCTGCAGTCAAAGCCACCAAGACAATCCTATATGAAACGGCAACTCAATCCTGTATTTTTTAATACAGCCCCCTCCCCTATACTGCTGACATTCCAATATCAAGGAAACTTCAGCCCCAGAATAGCTGGCTACTCACTGATTTTCCTAATTAACCACCCTACCTATGTTGTTATTAATGCAGCAGAAATGCCTTCAAATGGTCAGATTTCTACTTTCAATGATTGTGTTCGTGCTGAGCAGTTTAGAAAAACCTCCAAGGAACAGTAAAATTTTCCCCATTCAGTACTCACATGCCCTGTTACGTGGAGGTGAAGTTCTGAGCATTTTGTGATGCTTTCCATTGTCACAAACAGCTAAAAAGTACAAAACTGTTGAAGAGGCAAGGGAGTAACCCTTAACCCTCATCATCTTTCACCTAAAAATAATGACGTATAGATGTGACTTCACAAACAAAGAAAACTCAAGAAACCTGACAGATCAAAAGCATCCGAAACTGCTGCATCACTCAGCATTGGAAGAAGCTACAGTTAAAATTTCATGAGCTTGTTTTGCGAAGTTCTGTAAGCTCTGAGGTCACCTATCACAGAAGCTTACAGAATCTGAAACAAATTTAGAAAAGTCTGCTTGTAAACAAGTCAAGTCAGCAGAGCTAGCAAAGAATTAAGTAGTATCAGTATAGCTCTACTACTTTAACAGAAGTCAGGATACCACTGTGCAAACAAGTTTACAATTATGCAATCTGAGATAAGAGAACCACTAAGATTTTAGAGACATTTAAATATGCATAATTCTATTAATATCAATTTAATTCCAAAATGTTCTTTTAAAGTCGCAAACATTAGCATAGGCAAAGCCTGATTAGAGTTTTCTCAGATTTTAAAGACTACAGAAAAACAGCATATATTTGTATTATATAAAAATACTTAGATATAGTTGAGATGTGATGACCTCACTAGTTTGAGGACATTCTGCATCTTCCAAAAACTAAGGGGGAATCTGGTTTCACAGGAAACTTCCTAGACTGTGTATAATCCAATTGTCTCTAATTAAAAGGTCACTATTCCTCAGGAATTGTGTAACTCACGGATACACAGCTTCTGAAGTGTTGCTTGGCACAATTTCACACAATGTTCCCCATTCCCTCCTGTAGGGTTCCTTACCTGTCAGTTTTGCAGCAGGTGCCAAGTTAGGCCAGGGTCCTAACCTCCTCTTCCAAAATAATGACAGCAGAACTGATTATCTTTGTGGGGCTAAAATCTCTGAAGCTTTAAGACTGTGCTGGGGGAAGGGTAGGGCAAGATGTGGTCACACAGTCCTGATTATCAACAACTCAAGATTCACTCAAAGAGCTTTCATCTTTGATGTGCTTCGTTTGAAAATGTAAAATTTAACAATACTACTCAATACATACATCTATATTGAAATGAAACCTAGTAAGGAAGCATTCAAATACCTAAGCATGTAATAGGGTTTAACACATAAAGTTTAATAAAGTCAAAACTTTATTTAGACAACAGAATCACAGACGGGTTAAAGCTGGGACCTCTAGAGATCCTCATCTAAATCCTTGGCTCATGCAGGGCCACCTAGAGCCAATGCCCAGAACCATGTCTCCAAGAGTGGAGACTCTACATCCTCTCTGGGCAGCCTGTGCCCGTGCTCAGTCACCCTCACAGTAAAGATGTGTTTCCTGATGCTCAGAAGGAACCCCCTGTTTTTGTTTGTACCTAAAAGATCTGGTACTTCATTGAGGCAATTAAGTAACCTCCCTCCCGTGCTAACTCTGGGTGACAACTTCTAATTCAGATTACTCCGTAACAAGTGCACAACACCAATTTCTAGCATCTGCCACAATCAAGTGGTAGGAAACAGCAAGTGTTACATTAGATATGAAATATACGGGAAATGGAATCTTATTTCAAGACAAAGACAAGGGAACAGCAGGAACCATAATAAACTGCAGGGCATCCTGCAAATGCTCTGTCGCATATTGGCCCGCTGACTTACCTGTTTACAAACAAAACCACACAGCAATGTTGAATAGAGAACCATTTCTCACAAAAATTTGTCTTGGGGAGAAGAAAGCATTTACAGATCTGTCTCAGTATGACATAACTAGTCCTTGCAACAAACCGAGCCTGCACTTGCCCAGTCTAAGCAGATCACTATTCAGACCAGGGCTAAAAGTTGAGTGTAATGCCACCAAGGAACCTGTGAAAATTTTCAGGACAGGGTAAGTGGCAAACTCAACCGCATAAAACCGAAGAGCAAAGATTCTCTACTTGCTACTACTGTACAAGCTCCGTCGTCTGGCAAGCTGCGACTTAAACTTGTTTTTTTGTCCTCCCCTTGCACAACTGGACATACTGCTGATGCTGCACTAAAGCAGGATTTATCCCAGCTCCTAGTACCGTTTCTCATTCCTTATTTTAGTGGAAGTCACTACTACCTGCAAGATAAAGTTATTCTTCCTACCCAAAATGAATAGCTTCCTCAGTGAATATCAAACATTTTTTAAAAAGCATTAAGCCTTAGGTCTCATACACAGAGCAAGGGAAGCACCTACTAACATGTAACAAAAGAGGACTGAAAAGCACTGTAATAGCAATAATTTCAAGTTTGAACACCGGATCAGGCATTTCAGTGAGTGTTAAGAATGTTATTAACCCTTCTGCCATATACCCCCCATAAAAGACACTCCAGTTGGGTACCATTTCTTCACTTCAGAGCAGAGTACAAAGGCCTCAATGATGAAACCCCTTTGCACAGGACTAAGCCAAGACCACATGATAAGAAACAGGTAATTTCCTTTTGTTATCATCTCACATGCAAAGGCAGTCAGTTGACATTATCTTCAAGACTAAATATTTTTAATCAAAGGGACTGATTCTTGGTACTGATTTTCATAAGTGCTCATTCAGATTTCAATATGGAAACTCATACTGTAATTCTCACATTAAAAATATTAATTTTAAAATAAGTTATCAAAATTATTTCAGATTACAAATTTGTAAGTATCAACACATTAATGAGACAATGGTTACAAACACAGACTAAAACATAAAAGCTGTTACTTCAGTTACCTGTTTGTGACTTTCGATGTACACAAGGAAAAAACATCCATTCCAACACACAACAAACATTATTTGCAATGTCTTGAAAAAGAAACTCCACATAAGCAAGCAGCAGCTTCTCCAAAGCAGTCCACATTTCCAACTGAAGTCCTGCACACCGGTGCATCCATTTCTTTGAAAGGTTAAAAGAATATCTACCTGTGATAAGATTCTTTCACACTACTTTTCACAGACCACCTTCAGAGGTCAGTTTGTTCTCACATTCTGCTCAAACTTGTTCTTGCCTTCTTGTAACTTTATTTCCACCTTATTTAACAACTTATTTTGCTCAATTTACATACATTCTGAGCTCTGCAAAATCTTGCATTTGATCAGCATCTGACTGCTTGTATGCTCTCACAAGATATGCTTATGCATGAAGTTTGAGTGATTCTAGTTTACACTAAGCTGTGTAAGCTAAAATAAAAGCAGATATACACATAGTTTAAAGGTGATCCTTAGAACATGGAGGGAGCAGTTTTCATATCTTTATTACAAGTTTTCATACCTTTATTACAAAATTAGGGAATAAGAATCATCCAACAATTCTGTTCCTGTAGCACACCTTGAATTATTAAAGGAATTTGTATCATTGACAGTAAAAATATAAACAGTTGGTATTTTTTTTAAATTTTCTACGGTATTTCTTAAGTCTCTACTCAAGCTTGCTCAGATCAATGCCTAATTGAGAATACCACATTTCTAATTAAAGAAAAATAGTATTTTGAAGTGCGCTGCAATTCTGAAAAGGTGTAAACTAAGACAACTGTAGCTGGCAAGAGCTAATGCTGATTTAAGCACCTCCTGACTATACCACTCTGGACCCCCAACTGTGGTGGCTGTCTCCATGTAACTGATATTTGCTTAGCAGGAAAGATGAAAACTTGAAAAAGCATCCTTGTAGCCATAAAGGAGCAGGTGAAGCAACTGCTGAAACAACCAAAGGCATACCATATTCCAAGTACTGGGAAGGCTGTGGCAGTCATGCAGCTGTACACACCCCCACACATCAGACAAGCTGCCTAAGATATTAACTCTCCAACCATTCAGATTTATCACTACGGCAAGATAATTATGTTCTTCATAAACTTGAATCCTGATAACTCTGTTCTTGTTTTGTCACAATCAAGGCAAAGATGGCATTTTCCTGCCTTAAGAGCAGGACCAGATTTGGGCAGCACCTGTTTTTATGCAGGAGCTCTCTAAACTTGTAATGGAAGTCCTCTATTGGAAGCATCGGTACATAAGGTATACATATTTGGACTGCAGCCCTTTCCCAGAACAGTTTTGTTTTGTATATTTAGACCTTTCCCTACATGTCACTAACAGAGTTTCACCTCTTTTCCTTTAAGGTTATGTGAAACAAAACCTAAAAATATAAGAAAATATAGCCAACTCCGCAGTAACATAACTCTCCTCCACATATTAACGAAACACAGGCTTTCAGACTTACTTTGTCCATTAAAGCATGTATTTTATTTGAATGCTTACACTGAACTAGTTTTATTTATAGCAGAACTCTGAAACAACATTTAAGAATTTTAGATGAAGTCCCTAAGAGTCATATTTAGGGTTTTTAATTCTATGAGAGTCTCTGAATTTTTAGATGCAGCAAACTGAAAGATGGGATCAAACCACATCTTCCTGTTTTTCCACAATATTATCTCCCCATCTGTAAATCTACGAAGAGCACTTATCTACCTTTACTTTTTCATATTAGTATTTCCACACACCTGTGAGTTTAGAAAGGATAATTATTAAGTTCTCATATATTCTGTTAATTATTGTGTATTTATTTACACAAAAGAGAAACTTTGAAATTTAATTAATTCAGAACAAAGTCCTTTTTTTTTGCCCCGTTAGTGAGAGACAAATTCTTTTTAACGACACAACACATTAAGAATACATAAATGATATTCATATATTTATAAAACAAATATGGAGAGATAAGTAACAACCTCCCAAATCATATAAAGAACTGTTTTTACTGTGCATCTGACATCTGATGTTTTTCTTTTAACCCATTTCCATCAAGTTCAGAGTTAGAACTCTCAAATAAAGCTTCATACAGCTCATATCTTCCACATCATAAAGAAAATGTAATGCTTTTACAAGAGAAGAAAACCTGGAATACACAGTAAGAAACAAAGCCTTAAATGGAATGGGTTAGGATAACCAGAGCAGGCCAGTAACAAGCTTCAAAGAGTAATGATTTGGCCCAATCCTATAGTCAGTATGTCACCTTACATCCTCACATCCCTTTTAAAGCCTTGCAGAAGTTTCCAGAACTTTCACCATAATCATAACAGAAGGTTAGGGTTGAGGCACAACATCCTCAATGTCTAACCAGTGAAAGATTGAGAACTCAAGCAAGACCTTTAGTATTTGGCTTCCTTCACATTGTCAGTTTAAATATACAAGATTGTTTAAAAATTTTGATTTTTTTTTTTTAAATTATCATATAAAGAAGATTATACAATACCAGTTTTCTCAACTGATGCTTCAAGAATTAAGCAACATACATTAATTAATCCTTTATCTCCTCTTCCCTCAAATATCTAGACAAACACTTTCAAACCTGTGAATACTTCTATGACTACCACAGCAGTAAAGCAGAAATGCAAATGTAGTATCGATGTTCTGGACAAAACACTGGTATGCTCAAGATCAGCTTTTATCCAACTAGGCCTAAAAGCACAACATACTACTCGTAAGTACCAACACTTCAATTACCCTGTTTCTGATATTCATATTACGTACCATCATCTCCAGTAAAGTACATGTAGCTAAAGTACCAATTCTATTTTTAAGATGCTAGCAATGAATTAATACCTGTAACTGGATAAAATAAGACAAATTATATTTCTTATTAAGTCTCTGTAACAAAGTTTCACGCAATGGTCCCAAAGAATAAAAAATGCATGCCCAGTAACATAATGCAACTCAAAACAAGAGCATGATTTCTCCACAGATTTGTGCTTTCTCTGCCCCCCACCCCAGGGGATTGGCTTACTTTAACTTAGTAGTTAAAGAGTTTCATTTTAAAAACTATGAAACTCGAACTGAGGGTTTTTTTCATGTTTAATGCAACTTGGGGCATTAGAGTACTATTCAGAGCAAACATCAAGACATTTGGAATTAATTTACTGTCTTGTACACATGCTTGGGATTAAAAGCAGATGGAAAGTAAACACTTTTTTTTTTTACCTTTAATATTAATACTGAATTGTGCCCTAAGCAGGAAAAAGTCTAGAGTAATCATGCAAGAAGTATACCAAGTGATTTTATTCTCCTGAATCAGCTGCCATTTTAGAAGCAGTACGAGGCATACAGGATTTCCATTTACTCTCCTAATAAACAGTTTTTCATTACTTGCTACTTTTTCCCCATATGCAATAGAAAAAGTGTATTTTGCTCAAAACATGCAGGGTGAACACAAAACAGAAAGCAAGCTTAGCAATGAAAAATTCTCCTAAACAAGTTACATATTACAAAACAAATGCTCTAGAACTCCCATTCTACACTCACTTGCATTCATCAACATGACTAAAATATGAAGCTGTACACAATTGTGATGCAAGAATGACGGTGAACTTGCATTAAGTAATATTACAAAAACTACACAAAGACTAACATGGCAACAATAAACTGACTTATATCCCAAAATGGTTCTAAAAGCATAGCCATCCCAACTAGCAAGTTGACATAATTTTCACTTTTCAACCAGCAATTCAATATATGACAGCTCTTTCATACATTTTCTTTAAAAACTCTATAAACATTCTCTTTTTGAAATGCAGTAATCGCACTCTTCACACACTAAGGCAGAAACTTTATTTGCATTATTTGTCACAGCTCTGGTTCTGAAAATGTCAGATGTGGAACTGCTACTGATACAAAACTGGAAGTTCAAGAAGCACAATGTTCCAAACTGGAACAAAACTGAAGATGAACTGCTGTTTCCTTATTACAGTTTTCCTTCTGTGCCTTCTGGAAAAGGCTTTTGAGGTTGATTAGAACTGGAGCTGCGGCTTACCTTTCACATGCTCTTTCCCTTAAAAGCGAAACATAATATATGGAACAGCACAGTGCTATTGTGTCAAAGAATGAAGAATGTTAGCATTTTAAAAGACAGTATTTCCCATCTTTTTAATTGCAGTTTACATATTTTCTTCAAAGAAAAAGCACATGTGAATAGTCTTGCTTCTTTAAAGCAACTGTGTATAGCACCTTTTCTGGAGAAATCACGGAGAACACTATTTTCCGTATTTTACTGGCTTGCACGTAACCTTCTTGGCAACTGCAGAAAGTGAACAGACAGGTCAAGCTCACACAAAAAAATCTGGCTCAACATTTTAGTGCACATTTTTCCTCTTAGACCAATTATCACTCAGAATGCAAAACATAACCACGTTATTCATATATCTAAAGTCCTCAACATGCTTATTTGTTCTAAGATATATATTTGTTAGAAGTACTGAAGATAAAATCACTTAATGAGACCATTACATTCTGTGTCTACAGCACAAACTAAGCTCTCTTCGCACAGTTATGAAGAGTCCTGCTCTACTGCCCGCTCCTTGCTCTTCTTTCCTTGCACACCAAAATGAGAAGAATCATAACTCCCCCTGGGTCTCCTTTACCCTGCTCACTGCCTGGGCACAGGGATGCAAGGGGGACACAGAGCAGGCAGGAAGCAGGACCGAGCAGCAAGGAGAGCAAAGGGCTACTCATATCTGCAGCAATGCATGTACTGAAGTATTTTAAATATGCACAGAAGTATTTCTAATTTTCCATTAGCATAAAAATATTTAAAACATTTGGAAGCAGTCTGAAAGACTAAATCCAGCTGGCAATTCAAAGACTGCATTCTACAGTACTGTGATAGCTGGTTTACGCAGCAGGGATTTTTCCTCCAATTTTACACTAGATAAAAATACTTAAAGCTTAGTAACAGCACTGCAGAATAAATCCCTTTAGAGCAAAGAATGAACAGTAATGGAACTTTTTTTAAAAAAAGAAACACATTAAAATGCCCAGAACATCAAGAGCAAACAGATGCAAAAAGAATTACAATAAATCCGTGTGGTTTTCACATATTTTTAGATTTATTACATTTCCTCTTCCACCTTGCTTAAGCATTTAAAGAGGGAAGACCTGTTTTGCTTGGGGGTGGGTTTTGCACTGAGATTTTCTGGCTTTGGGTTTTTTTTGGGGAGAGGTTTTTTGTTTCGGCAAGGATTTTTTTCTTTCAAATATTCACTGATAATAAAATTACATTCCCTGTCACACAAATAAAAAATTGGTAGCAGTGAAATTAAGGCAAAAAATTAATGAAAATACCTTAATCCCGTCCCATCATTACTAATAAATATGTACTATTTTATTTTTCTTTACCATGGTCTTCTGTTTGGTGCTTCTCTGTCTGACACAGATGTAAGACTGGAGTTTCACTGGTTTGATGAGGGGCTACCAATCTTAAAATCAGCTGTTTCATACTTACGACAACATGATGTGTGTATGCTGTATACAGTTGCTGTATTCAGCCCCAAACCAATCCCTACAGAACAACTTCATGACAACATAGAAGAAACACAGTCAACTGCAGTGACCCCACCCTATGCCCAAAAAATATTAAGTATTTTTAGAACAATAATTAGTTTCAGTTTTTCTGCTATTCCTTGGCCATCTCCACAACACTACACTCAGTTTAAAAAATCCAAGCATGAATGCACCTGGTATTTCCACCTTTTCCATTAAAATTTAGTTGGTTCGTGGTTTCCACGTAGAACAAGATTTCAAGTTACTTTTGTGAAACTGCTGTAGACATAAAATTGAACCACACTTCTCCCATTTTATTACATTACTTTATTCCCTCTCTCCCATTTTTTTTTTCAATTTACATACAGGACCCTTCACACTTATTCCTGTTCCAGGATCTACACAAGATTTTTTCACTTAAAGGCAAGAACAGTATCTTTATTCTCACTGCAATTCTTTCAAGTCAAGCACTTAATGTCCCGCATACAATTAGCACGTCAATTCAATCAAATTATACAGCTATGCTTTACTCTACAGAAATTGAAATATAAAAGCACACTAGTAAAACTAGGAACAATGGAAGTGCTAGACAAACCGTTCACCAAAACAAATGGAAAAACCTTATCAACATATGTATGTAGTAACACAGTCAAGTTCTTTTTGAATCCCATACCTCTCATTATGAGTGTTTTGTTCTCTACTCTAGGGACCACACACAAATCAGTTAAGTTTGTACTCGAATTTACAAAATTGTTTTTTTTTTCTTTTAATGTGATTTGGGTACATAACAATGGTTATATGAAAGCAGGGGTTCTTCTGATGGTTTTACCTGCACGTATGCTACACTTATCTCTGAATTTAAATTTTTTTGAGTAGTTCCTTTAAACAGGGAAAAATGGTTGCTGTTCCAAACTCTTTTCTGAAGAAACCCATCTCTTATTGCTTTTAAGAGTCAGGCTGAGGTCATTAATAAGAATACCTCCAAATTACAATCTTATATAAATTTTCATAGTATTTTAAGGAAGTTCAAGATGGAAAAGACCTATTAAATCTATTCCACTAAAAACTAACACATTAAGGGTTTGTTTCCATGCATTTAAAATCATCAAAAGTACTGTTTTCATGAAAATTTAATGTTCTGTTTTATCTATTTAGACATAGGTAACTTAATTTTTATAAACTTCAGTATTTCATGGAGTACTGTGAAAACACACCTGAAATGCCTACAACTACGATTTTTTAAAAAAAACTTCATGGAAAAAACGCAAAACTATTAACAAAACACCAAACTGGTATTCCTAGTTTTTAGTCAACCCTTTTGTTACTAAGTTCTCACAGTTCAATATGTGAATTTTTAAGAAAGCAAATGCTTTTGGGTTACTACATTCCAACATTTTCCACTAAACTACCACTGAATAGAATCATCTAAAGTAGTAATGTCCAACCTCTATTTCCCATAGACCACACTCACTCCCTCCTTACTGTTCACAAATCAGGGAAGTTTGGACAGATATTCCCTCATGCTACAAAAGTGAGCTAACAGCCCAAAGAAAGCATCAAATCCCAAGATAATTCTGCAGTGAATGACAGCTCAGTGCCATTATTAATAATTTCAGGGCTCCTGAGAAGACAAAATTTCCCCCAGCCTTGGGCACAAGCACAAGCTAACAAAAGATGCTGGATGCAGACTCTAAAACCACCTACGGATATGCACCACTTCAAGTCTTGGGAATGGGATTTAGAATAACCCCTTCACATTTGTGGTACAATGTAAACTGACTCCAGTCACTACCCAGCCTTCCCTGCCATTTAAATAGTTCAATTACAGTTTATTTTGACTTCTGAAGGGAAAAATTATGATCCAACTTGTTGTAAATATACATGAAATTATGTAAAAAAATTAGTTTCTGCAACATGCTTAAGTAAAATGAACCTCATGTCACCAGAGCACACCACTCATCTGCTGAACATCTCACCTCCAAGCGTATTGTTTTTCTTTAAAAGGTCTAATGGGCTTTGGTTTTCACTTGAGAATCTGCCTTTAGATGGGTTATTTCAGCATTTTTGAGCCAAGTTATCTCAAGGTAGATTGTGACCGTTTAGCAGAGTGTAGTTCATCAATGTCACTGCATTTTCAAAGAATATGCAATCTAACAGATTATTCTACATCTGACATCAAAAGTGGAAAAGGGAGAAAATGAGTTTGGTATAATGTTTTTAAAATATGACAGCATATTTTAGATCAGAATGCTCCTCAAAGGCAGCATGCTATAAAATTCTAATGAATTACAGTTAAAATTAAATTAATGCAATATTTAGTCCATAGTCTTCTTGCCTTCTTTTCTAGGAAGAATCTCCATTTTATAGTGTCTTTATGTACAACTGGGTAAAATATAAATGGACAATAAATGAAACAACTTTAGGACAGGAATTTTCTTTCTAGGTAATCCATAGTAACTTGTATATTTCTTAGGAAATAAATACAGAAAAGTATATTTGAATCACCACAAAGTTTCCTAAGACATCAACATGCTTTATCTAATGAGCACACTGGACAGAACTACAAAGATAGTAACTCAAAACCAAATGAATTTTTTATTTCTTAAGTGTCCAATTGCTCCCTTTCAAATACTGAAGTGACAAATGCTAATGCAGTTAGACAAGCCAGATTCTGGTGGTGGCATGTTTTCTTTAACTTAAATGGAATCCTAAAGCTTTGTTATTTTTCGGTATTCCAATTGTATCTCACATGAAAATTAAGCAGTTTAGACTGAAATTTCAGGAATAATGTAAAAGCTCAGTAGGTATGTTAAAACGCAAGTGCATTGTAGCTGTCAATTTCATATACATTCCATACTTATTTGTTTTATCGCAGGGTACAGCTAAGAGAGCCAGGACTTCATTGTGCTTTCTACTCAAACAGAGCAAAGGTCCTTAAAAACTTAAGTACATGCGTACACAGAAAAAATTATAAACCCATCAACCAGATGAGAAACCAGAAAAATCAATCACTTTGGTGCAAAGGCAAAACCTTCAAGAGACAACACTGCTTAGGAAACAAACTGAGACCATTCCTTTTTTTAAGGAAATGAGGTGTTTATTGTACAGCTAGAATCGGTTACTAGCACATTTGGCAAAATGAGAAGCCCTCCCTTTAGAGCTGAGCTGTGTGCAATCAACTCAGCCAGGCAGCCCTAAGAAAGCTTTTATTAAGAGCTGAATTTGGCAGTGTGTCATCGGCTACAAAAGGCATTCTTCATGAAATCTTTAGTGTGCCCCAAAATCAACATTTCAGGATTTACTTGTTAGGACTTCGTTCATGGATATTTTAGAGATTTCTCATGCAGTAAGGACAGCTGACAAATCCACTGCTACCATGCAGAGGTTTACAGGAAGGGTAGCTTACAACTGTGGAACCACTAATATTAATTAAAATCTACGATAACTGTCAAATACATACATACCTCCACTTGCTAGCAAAAATGCAGTACAACAAACATGCACTTAAAATAGCATGAAGCTGCAAGGAAAGAATGAACCACTTTCGTAGATTTGGTATGTTTAATGTATTTCTGAAACACATACAAGACACTACAAGGAGGAGCTTATAATATAATAAACAAAATACACAGAAGTTAGCTAAAAGGCCTGAATGACACAGCCTTTTCCTTTGAAAAAAAAAAATATGAACAAATCTCTTGAATCTAGTCCAGTTATATTTAAAACATGTTCCTTGTACAACTTTACAGTTTAGAACTACCAATTCACACCAATGCTTTCTCAGTTCCCTAAAAAATGTCATGGACATGGCCAGAAAAGATGAGAAAAAAAGTAATCTCATATTGAGACACCCTACTAGACATCAATGTAAACTGCATTTTCAACTGAATGCAGGATACCAAAGCAGAGAGTTTAAGTAGTTGCTACATGCAAACACTGGTTTACACTAGTGAAAAAAACAGAAATTTCCCCAAAAGTTGAGTTTTAGGACTAGCGTGCTAAGTAAAACCAGTTGCAGTTTTGGTTGTGGTTTATTTTAAGAACGAGTGCCATAATGTGATACACAGATCAAGTAGGGGAAAGAGTATTTCAGACTCTGAGCATAACTTGCTATTTTATTATACAAACTATGAAGTGTAGCACGTATCTCAAATCAAGCAAAAAATGGTAACACTAGAGAGCAAAAGGCTTAGCAGTTACAGATATCACAAGTGAGGACCTACACATAACTCCTGTATTCTATGGAAACAATAGTTATCTTAAGTCCTATAACACTGGCAATTTAAGTAACAGTGTACTTCCAAAATTCCAGCAATGCTGCAATTTTCTTGTCGTTTGCTCAATATTAAAGCCACCAAGACTATCACTGCTGCATTAACAAGTAACACTTACATGCCTTCTCTGCTATGTGCACCCCATGCTCAGCTATATATACACCATTCTGATATAATTAGGGCACCAGGTTATCTCAAATCAGTTTTTAATCAATTTACCATTAGTATTCATGCAGATAAAATTAAGTCATTTCTATCTTTGAAAATGTCAGTGAACTGATAAAACCGGTTCTTACATCCCTACTTATTTGCCGTTACAGGAATAGAACCAACAGGTCTTTTCCATCGTCTTCCATGACTGACAGAATCAGAATCATAACAAGCTTCCTAGTCGACTCAGTCAGCAAGTCTCTCCTGAGTTGGGTACTTTTCAAATTCATCATTCTGTAAAACCTTTATGAAGAATACTCACGCAATCCTTCTAAGTGCATATTACTCAACTATAAACAAACACTTATTTTCACTAGAAAACATATATTTGCTTCCTTATTAAATAGTTATTCATTGATAACAGATGTGTTTCTATTGAAACCAACCACTGGGAAAAATGTATACTTTTTAATCCTGATGCACTACACAGTGCAAGGCTTTAAAAACCAGCTTGCAGAAATGTCTCCTTCCTCACAATGGCAAGATACTTTAACCATCACCAGAACACAGATGTCACAACAAATTGTCTTCTGCATTAAGTGTGGTTTAGGTAAATTCATTCATTTGTTATGAGTAAAGGCATACATGCATATTCCTTTCCAAAGTTTCTTTTTTTTCTTTCCCAGGTTAAATTTTCTAAAAACTTGTTTAACAGATATACTCTGTTGATAAGCCTACTGTGACTAAGTTTGCAACGGTGCACTGAGATGCAAGGACACGGTATCCTTGAGAACACTTTGTATAAAATTTTATGCTCTTCCAAAGTCAAAACAAAAGCAGCTGTGTTGTAAGTTTTTCATAGTATGTACTGCACCATGCAGTTTAGCTAAACAGATTCACTATCAAGAATGGAACTTTCCTGACACATAGAAACTACGTAAGAATGAAAATGATGCCACTTATAATTAAGCACAAAATTATTCTCACTCAGTATTAGTAATAACATTCCCAAAATACTTTCAAGTGATTTTTTTATTGTTATCAGGTAACTGCACATTTTACAGCATAGTCACACATTGTATTTTGCTAAAGTCACAAACACATTGCCTTACATAATGATCCGCATCATTTCTGCTCTATACTACAAAGCCTATGACTGAATACAAAAAAAGTTTTACAAAAGAAACTGTTTTAAAGACTACAATAACAATAGAACCGTTTCCAGATAACAGCTAAAATTATAAAGGCATATACTGTATAGTTTTACTGGAATTTCTAAAACAGTAAGGAATGAATTCAGATTTAGTATCTGCGACGCTTGTTAGGTCCTTCAAAGTTGCCCCCTGGGTTTCCTCTACCAAAGCCACCAGGTCCACCACTCACGGCACCTACACCACTCATTGGCGGCTGAGGAGTTTCAGAGCCCGTCCTACTAACCAGAGGTGAACCCATCTGTGATGGACCTCCTTGAGGGAATCTCTCATTATGCTAATACAAGTCCATTTGGAATATGCCAAATATGAGTTACAACAAAAAGCACAAGTGATGTTGTCATGGAGTTCAGCAGATAGTCCAGCAGAATCAGGATCACACATAGAAGGAAGAAAGGAGCAATTCAATTAGTTATTATGGGAAAAGAGCTGGAAATTAAAGAGTGCTAATGTTATGCTCCAACTTTTTAAAGTAAATTAAAAATTAAAAGCAATACTTAAGACCAACTCTGGTGCTAAAAGTAACTTCATCCTTACAAGCACATCTGAAGCAATATATATTCTCTATGTAACAGAGGAGACAGCAAACAGTTTTATACCTGAGCCCTATTCTGCCTTAAATACCAACTACAGTGCTTCTCCCTTAAAACAATTAGACACAGAAACATCTGTGGAGCTGGGAGCTGGGAGGATCGGCTTTTTTATTTCCAGATAGAGCATATTTATTCTTTTAATAGCAATATAACACGATGACTTCCATACCCGCATATCTGTGGGTACTTCAAGTCCATGCTCCCTGGAGTCAGTCTTTTAAACAGCACGTTAGAAATCTTTAGTTAAGACTTTTAAAACCCTGTCCATATAAAATTACATTAGTCACAAAATGCATGACTGGACTATGCTTAGTTTAAAAAAGCTTCATATGTATCTAAAGCTTATTCTGAAATATCAATCTAGGATAAAAATCCAGTTAATATTCCACATTTATTTTCCTTAGCTCTGTGCCTAATATTAATAAAGGTGTATACAGTTACACAAATCTATTTGCTTAGCACTTAAGACCTAAAACAGAAAACATGCATCTGAGCACTTACAGTTCAGTATTTATGTAAGTGTTTAAAAATAGAACCCCACATGGTGAAATTTAAACTCAACATAACATAAACCATAAAAAGCATAGATACATGGTACAATCAGATCTGGAAATAACTCATCATTCACCTGTTGGGGACAGTTATGCTTTCAGAAGAAATTCCTTCTGTATAGAGATCTACATTAACTGCCCAGGTATTCAGAGTTTGACAAGGACATTCAAGACCAGCACTTTATTTGTATGCCTGAATCAGAAAAGAATTTTTCTGAAAGCCTAACTCCAGAAAAAGCAGCAGAGCTCTGCAGTTCTGAAGTCTGCTAGTTCACAAATATATTACTAAAACCAGCATTAAATCTGTAAAGATAAAAATATATGTAACTTAGATCATGATTGTATATATGTGTTTAACACTGAATAAGAGAAATGTTGCTTCAAGAGCTGCATAAAGTACAACTACTGAGGCAAAATCACTACCTTTAAATCTGCAGCACTGGATAAATCTGTTTAAAAATTATCTTTCGCTCCAGCCAGCTTGTTAGCAACGGATATGAATTTCAACAAATAATTTATCACGTACTCCTGATCATTTTTACCATTTCACTTTTGGGCAAAAAGTAAAGTCCTCTTTCCAACAAGAAAACCTTTCTCCAGCTAATGAGAAAACTTAGTAATTAACAACCTACAATAAAGTACATGGGGGAAGCTACTTTGAAAATGTTATGTTCTACGACAATCTATGTTTCAAAAGAATGCAGTGGAACAAATAGATTATTACAACTTTCCTCTTCAGAACTTCAGAAAAACATTCCATTTAAAAAATTAAATTTTTATTTCTGGTCTATAAAGAATGGTCTCCATATGCCTCACTGGAAATTAGCTGTTACAGTGTTTTAGTAGAGAGCTTTCACAGGATCTTTAAAGTGTCTTTCCAACAGCAATAATACAATAAGGCTACGCCTTTCTGTAGGGGCCTGCTCTCCAAATTAAAAACCCTCAAAGTCCAAAACTAAGCAAAAAAGAAAACCTAATTTGTCCTTCAGAAGCATGCAGAAGAAAATGGAAGAAATATTTTTTTAAACATGCATTTTGAAATGTCAGTATATTCCCTACATTTCCATGCCTGGAATGACTTTTTGTAGAAAAACAACAGTTTAAGTTAGATACCATGATTTACGATACCACGTTCTTTTCCGTACACCTCTTTTTCAATGTCTGTACAATCACAAGAGAATGTTCTAGGGGTGACCAATAACACAGTGGTCTACAGTAAATGCATCTCCAAAAATAGTATTTTGTGAATAGCATCTTCCCTACTTCATGAGCAATTATACAACTGATAAAATGAGTTGGCTCCTATAACATGAAGTGAGACCCTCTCCTTTTTAATTTGTAAAGACCAGATTCATCATGTATTTAGTGCAAAATCGAAATCTCATTTTTCCTCTAAGGAACAAAATTTTTTGTTCAAACTTCATTATACAGACTGCTCAGTCACAGACAAGTACTGTTGAGAAGGCATATACAAAAAGATGCAGCTACAAAATGCTTCTGTGTTCCAATAAAACTATAACAGAATCACTGTTAATACTATATACTCCTTTATATCACACCACCAGTAACCCAAATATCTATTAACAGAATAGTATTGAAAAAATATGTAAAAATCAGATTTTAAAATGATATAGTTGTTTCTCTACATAAGGCATTACAGCTAGGAAAAGTAACTGGCTATGAGAACAAAGCAAAAATGGCTAGTGCTTTAACTGCATCCCAATGGCCTATCGCCCTTGATTAAAAATTCCAGATGCATACAAGATGTTCTCTACCATTCATGGCAATTGGGCAATACAATTTTTCCTGTATTGATACGAGAGTTATACCCAACAGCTGTTGGCATACTGATTTTCTAAGTGGTGTAACTACTGTTACAATCTCATGCATTTTACAGTGTTAGAAAAGAAATAGAGAGAACACTGAAGTTCCTTCAGAAAATTAAATAGTTTACACAAAGATATCTTCACACTACATAGCTTTCAACATTTAACTGTTCATCAAAACCCCTGACAAGCTAATTCATAGAATTTAGTTTTACAAAAGAAAAAACAGCAAAAGTCTAAATTTACAAATTACCGTTCCTAAGGCAAGTAGGATTTTCATAGTAATGTAAAAAAATATTGCCCTTCTGTGTTGTAAATTATTTGTATGAACAAGTTTTATCAATTACTTTTAACAGATTCAAAATCTATAACGTTCTTATTCAGCGTGAAAATACCTTTGGTAACAAAAATGGGCCATGAGACATGACAGCTATTCAAAGTAATTAAATTTGTGATACGTTACCACTGTTCCATTATCTGGCATCATTGGTGTTCCCATATTTGCAGCTCCTTCTGGTCCCATGGAAGGACCAGGACCCATTGCAGGGCCAGGTAAACTTCCTCTGTTGTTCATATTCATACCCATCATTGGAGGAGGGCCTTGGTTACCAGCAGGTGCTGGGCTAAACGCATCTATGCAAAACAATCTATACTTAGAGCTGTCCTATCTTAATTTTACAAGAACAAACAAACAATTTACAATATTTAAAAAGCCAAGTGTACAAAACTTCAAATACTCAAAATTAAAAAAAAATATATATTCTTTGAGACTGTACATTTATCTCAATCATCTGCTTTTAAACAGATTCTCAATAATCCCTAATATTTTGCATTACATAATTTGCCTCTTGTTTGAAAATCCCAACGTTTATAGCTTTACAGGTGTACAGTTTCTGTGCAGGAACTGAAGCATTCATATAGCATATATATGCAGTAAACACACACCACAAATTAGCAAAAATCTCAGGTCACTTTACAGATATTGGCACCTATAAGGCAACTTGGTTCTTTAGGGATCACAACACATGAAAAGTACATTTTCAAGTACTCTTCTATCATTATTATTTTAATTGTATATAGTGTACAGTAAAAGCAATACCAGAGATGGTACTCAGCTTCAGGATAAATTATTTATAATACAGCATAAAAAAAAATCTTGCAGTTAGCTGTAATTTATTATGGGAAAAGTACCAGAAAACTATGGGAAATTTTGCTAGAACTGAAAGCGACACAACAGTCTCCTCCAAAATGATTCAAAGTAAGAGGTAGAAAAAAGCTTGAAAACTTATTTTGAGGAGATCATTTAGCTATAATATTGCACTAGGAAACACCATTCTGCCAGTACTCATTAACCTACTCAACACGTAGGTAAAAATGCCTTCATAACATTTTCTCCTGCGGTTATAAGAAAGGAAAAAGTCTGATTATATAGCTCACATTTGCCATTATGAAATATCAACTTCAAGACTGATGATGATTTGTTCTCCTTCCCCCTCCCCCCAAATAATCCATTCTTTCCAATGAAAATCCATTTTCATGGAAGTGTGCATCCAAAACTTGATAATGGAAGACGACATATCTTTGGAATCTAGCCTACACTTAAAAGTATACACCATAAGAATATAAAGAAGTTCGATTTGTTGCTAGAATAATAAGCTTAATATTTTAAAAATAAACCCTCTCATTTCTCATCACGACTGTACTTCTTCAGTAACGAATATACGAATGTACATCATGGTAAGCAGGCCATTCAGCACAGAGTACTGTGACTATCTGCAGGTGTGCAAAATTACATCTGTATTGCCTGCCTTGACTACACATATCACAACAGTCACTGAAACCATGGTGTCCGAGATACTGCTGCTGAAATTGAAGACCTGGGTTTGATCATTATGCCAACTGCAAACTGTTTAGCAAAAACAATCCATGCAACACAGCAGCACCTGCAAAGTGCTGAACAAGTTTACCAGAAGAGAGAAAAATCCTGTAAATTCTGAAAAGCAGAACTCCTTTGAGCATAGTAATGAGAAACTCCCAGACTTCTCCCTATGACGCTAACTCAAAACAAAGGTATGCTCAAGTTGGATGCTTCTAACCTACCTAACACATGTGATTAGTTCATATGAAGCAGATAGAAGATTATGCTGTAATTCAAGAGAATTACCCCAAAATTGCTTTTTAGTATCATCCATTCAGTGGCTAAGTAGAGAAGAAAACGGAGAAGTCTAAACTGCCAACATAAGAAGAAACCTTTCTTTTCAGAGGCTCTTCCTAATCTGCAGGACTATTATGATGGCAGTGATCAGTGCAGGCAGTAGTGCCACTACCTAAATGCTTAATTACTTGTTAGTGGCTTATCAGCCTAATTAAACTGAGCCAGCTGGCCACACACAGGTAGCATCACTTATCTGTTAACTGCAGCAAAGTTCTCATGCTCTGTATCATACAAATGCACCCATAGTGCTTCTAGGGTGACATAGAGCAACCTACAATATGAGACCTATAATATTAATCCTGTTTCAGAGAGTCAGCTCTAACAGGAGGAAAACTACAGCGTAACACAAGGAGAGAGTGGTGCCCTGCACACTTTCAGCAAGAGGCCACTACAGTATTTTAGGTTTAACTCAGTAGTCCTCCAAAATCCTCCTAGCTCCAAAAGAGACGCTAAAACCTAACAAATTGATTGCCCATTCTATTTGGTGGGACACTGATGTTAGCAGTTAATTTACAGCATCAGGTTTAGTAGCAGATGGAAAGCCATCACCAGTGTTCATGCAACAATGCACAGACACTAAAAAAAAAGAAAAAGTTTTTTTCTGCAAACCGGAGGGCTGAAAAAGTACATTAGAAAGGTCTGAACTGCATATACCAAAGTGTGCCACAGCTGGCAACATGCCAGTCAATAATCCTCATCAATGCAGAGATAGTTCCCCCAAAAAGTTCCTTTCTTTCATACTGAAGTTTATAAGCTGCACTTAGTATTACAGATCCAGCTAAGTGCTATGATGAGGCATACGGATTCTCCCAGAACTTGTCACAGAAAACTGCAAGAAGGAGCAGTTCTGCACAAGTCAGCCCAACATTTATTAAATCTGTTCCAGAGTTACTCTGCTTTCTAATAATATAATGCAGATATTTCCATTACTGAAGATATTCCAGCTCTCTACTGTCCCACTTGATGAAAAGTTGCAAATGGTACAGGCAAAGGTCAGTTAAAAATAAAGTTACAATTCTGACAGCAATGTTGAGAACGGATGCTAAGGTCAATAACTAAAGACCTACTATTTAAAGGTCTACTGTAAGATTTTGGGGTCAGATTATTTTGGCTGTACTCATGTTGCTAAAATACTGAAGAAAAAACAAAATCTCTATAGTGAGCTAACCTAAAATCCAGACACTTTATTTACCTATTTGCTTTGATATTTTGAAATAGCTGTTCAGAGCTACACCAATTTCTTCTGGAACTACACGACTTATTTCTAAAAGTATTAGGTTTAATAGCTAGAAAACAAGACCATGAACATCACTGTTAAGCATTAAAACCTGGCAAGAATTGCAGTAAATACACACTTAAAATCTGGTTATAAAAAGTGTATCTTGTGGATCTAGACAACTGGCACAGTATCGATATTTACGAAGTCTCTTAGTTAAATTTATCTTCAAGTATGCTGCAATGATATGCAAAGGTACAGCTATAAAATAAAAAAATTAGTCACAATTTATGCTTCAGTTCATTACTTATACATAATTTCACAATGTCTTCCTTTAGAATTATTTTTAAAGCTTTTCATCATCAGCAAAAGAAAAGGCCTGTTTCTATATTGTAGCAATAAATGTGTCTCAATTAATAAAGGTGTCTCAATTAATAAAGGTGTCTCAATTAATAAATGCAAGGAAATGGTGAATAATGTA
>JAWWES010000001.1:42728017-42740673 GCA_035583135.1 Lophotriccus pileatus
AAGGGGAAAAGAAAGCCATAAAACAAAGAACATGTATTAAAGTGTACTGAAATCTTTGAGAAGATCAGAAAACAAAAATAAAAAGTCCTGTTGTAAAAGCACTGTTTACACAACTCGAAAGCTTTCCAAATTACTTCTGTTGCAGGACTCTTATACAATACTTCAGAACTCACTAATGCAAATAACGCTCAAGAAGGCCCAATTCTTCTGAGTAATTTGCTTTCAGAAAAATTGCTATGATGGCAAATACAGAATTATACTTGCTAATTGCTTTAGATAAAAGCATTAAAAAATTTATTTCCTCACAATTCCAACTTATTTTAATGTCAATTGTAAAAAGCAGATCTACACCAAAATACTGAATTCAGTTTTCAAATGATACATTTTACATTTAATATAGTATGGATTCTCCCCCTTTTACAAGTATTAGAAACCAGGTTTCTTGAGTACTTGAGGTGTATCATGCGCAGTGTTCTTACACCTTTAACACCACTGATACAGCAGTCTAAGTACACAGAGAGCTGCCAAGATGATCCTTCTCATTCTTTTTAACTTATTAGGCTATTTTAAAATTTATTGTACAAAACCATGAAACCAAATGTTTTGAAAAGAAACCTAAGAATTGATACAGGACAATGTATCAGATGCAAATCCCTTCTCACACCAAAAGGAAAAACACAAATAGTCATAAAACGGACCTTTTTTAATAGACAAGGCAGTACCACTTTTTTTCCTGAGAAACAGGCTTTATAACTGCAGCACCCCAGAGAAAATTAAAAATTTTGTCTCCAAACGATGCAACAGTCATGGTAACAAAGCTATCAAAAAATTATGGTATGAAATAAATATAGTATGGAATATTTTAGAACAGCAAAAAGCAAGATACCAATGAAATATTAACATGATAGACCACACAGTTTACAAGTGTCTGTGGCCAGGAGATACACTTCTCAATTAACATGGGACTATTTACTCCCCTTTCAGCTAAGGAATGATGACCACAGTACTGCCAAGACATGGCATTCAAAAATGCCTTAGCAAAAAAAAGAACACTTACCCTATAAACTTGCACTCAGTAGTTTAATTAGCACTTTATCTAGGTTGTGTATGTAGAGCAAAATGTAATTCACAGTGCTGTTGACTCTCATTTGTTTTCATTAACATGGAAACCAAAATTGAGTCTCTATCAGATGTTGTATCTGTCAAAACAGGTATGACATTTCTGTACCTCTTACTAAAATTCCTTACTCCCTTCTAGTATGGTATATTTTATTCAGTTCTTTCTAGAAAAGAAAAATTATTTCTGAAGACCTCATCAGGAGGTAATTGTAATTTACTGAAAGATACCTATATTTTAATTACATAAATCATACAAGGTTCTAAAATTGCTAGTTGGCAATCAAAATTAGAATTGGGGGAATAGTTCTGATTGTGCATTATTTGTCTTTTCCTCAGAATGTCTATTTCACTCCAGTGACTAATTCACTGAAGTAAAGCTGCCAGCAAGATGTTAAAGTAATAAAAGCCTTCTCCTCTTCCATCCACCCTTCCTGTCACCTCTCCTTCTTTGACTTGTTCCTCAATTAAGATCCGCATGTAAGATCCAAAAGTTACAAACTTCTGTTTGTAACAGTTCGTTACAAACAGTTTGTTTTATTCCATCACATGCAGTAATAGTAATTTCAAATTAAAAACACTGATTTTTCAAAATTCAAGATTTCTGTGTATTCCTGAACACTGCAGTCTACATGCAGAGCTGATCCCTCCTCTGAGCTGGGCATCATACTAGATGATTCCGGAGATGTCTTCCAGACTTAAGTACTCAAAAACTCTATGAACTGAGTGATAGCTCCCACCCAGGAGTTTGGAAAAACGTAAGCTCTCCTACCTCGCAGAAAACTACACAAATATATTAAACTAGATAACAACTAAAACAAATGTAGCTATAAAACATATAGCATACAGTAAACTATAGAGCTCTGATTTTAAATAGGAAGCCTAATGAAAAGAATTTTCACTAGGTTAAATAGCTATTCAATCAGAGCTCAACCTCCAAGGAAAACATCCTAAGAAGGCTAGAGGAGATAGAGGAAATTTACTCCTTAGTGACTCAAGTCATGAAAAGAACTGATGGAGAAGACTCAGTAAGCTAAAACATAAGCATAAAAAAACCTATCACATCAGTAAAACCACGAATACATACTCCATGAAATACATGCAGATACATATATTCCAGTAAATGCTACAAACAGGAAGAACATCCCTAATGGTAGTAATAACTATAATGAAAGCTGTTGACAATAGGTAAAAAAAGATCTGATTTTCCCTTACAGAAAAAAAAAAACCCCAACATTTATTAGTCCAGTGCATTAATTATTTCAATAAAACTGCAAAGGAAGCATCAATTTTATTAAGACAGCGGAATTTCTCTTAAAATTAATTAACAGCAAAAGTATGGGAATGTATTTGGGGAAAACCTCCAGGCATTACATCTTTGCTTTCTGCTTTTAGTTCTGAGTACAAGAACTCTTCTACTTTTGGGGCCTCATTTTCCTTCTGGATCAGTTGCTGAGTATAGTCCTCAGCACCTAAGTCCCACAGAAAAAAACCCTCCAACCAAACAAATGTCATTAAAGTACTCACAAATATTTACTATTCTAAGCTGAAGTTATTTTTTAAAAATACAAAAAAAATTATACCTTGAACCATGTTTTAAAATCACAAGTGTATTTTAACAAAAACTAATACTAAATTCATATTAAGGTGGAAGACAGCCACCACAACATATTAAAAGCATCAGTCAATATACCTAACAACACATACCAGTGTATTTTACAGATTAATAAAGAAATGGGAGAATACTCCATTATTTAACTTCACTAACTACTGAAAAGCTTCTCAGCACATCACCTAACACTAACACTGTAAAAGACAGAAATGGATTGCAGTTTTGTGTGTGACACAGAGCACACATACACTCAACACTATTTTACAGATTTAGAAGAAATGGTTTTCAAAAAGTTACATATTCTCTCACATTCACCTTAAGATCAGCCACTTCTGATCTTTACAGAATGGAAGACAGTTCAGGATCTTTATTCAAGTAAAGCTAGCTTCTACTTGCCAAAACACACAACCTGCTGTTTGGGTTTTTTTGACAGTATAACTGCACTAATATTACTCACATTACAAAGACCTTTTAGGGGACACCTCACTAACCAGCAACATGCAATCCCCTGAAGCAAAATACTATTTAATACATAACAGCCAGCCACTGGGTTAATATTTTAGAGGTAAACCCACCTAGTGACCCCTCAAATTTGTAAGCATCAAGGCAACTGAAAGATTCCAGAAACTGAAATACATTTTTACTAAACAGTATAATATAAATCCCATTGTACAAGTTGGCATTAATCTATAGCAGTTGCCAAGTCCTATTAACACAATCTGATTACAAGTATTGAAAATATTAAAGAATGAATAATAATTACATTACTATTACTCTCAAAATGTTATTGCAAGAAATACTTTTCCTTAAGATTAGTTTCAATGTGATTTGTAAAATTTTTAAGTTTTCCTCAAAATCTAAACTGAAGGACAGCCAAGCCTCTCTTCATAAGAGATAATCCAGACCCCTAGTCATCCTTGTGGCCTCAGCTGGACCCTTTCCAATAGCAACTCATCTTTCTTGAACTGTGGAGATCAGAATTGAGCACAGCACTCCAGATGTGGCCTCACTAGGGCCAAGTACAACCCAAAAATTTCAGTCAACCACAAGTGGCAAATACCCTAGAGTGAAACCCATCTGCAGTAAAAAGTCACTCTCACTAAACTGTTCAAAAACTGTGACGTTTGTTTGTTGTTTTTTTTCTAAGTTTAAGTTTAGGATAGAAAGTAAACCAGATCAGGAAAACAGTCCAAAATACCTGCAACTCTCAAACTGTTAAACTTGAGAATTGCAATCTTGTACAGTAAATAGATAAAAGCCATTAACTAGAATAAAAGCACAAATAACTGTATTTTCATTCAAAAGCTTATGTGCCTTTTAAAGATGTTTTATAACATAAGCTGCAGTGGCTTTGTTTTATACAGAACTCATAGTTTCAGAATGCTGTATTACAGGTCAAAAAATCAAATTGCAATCCAGCTTGTTAACAAAGAAAAAAATAGTCTAAAATAAGTCATGATTTACCACAGAACCTACTTTGCTGATTACAGAACTTGGTCCCATATTAAAATTTGTGTCTTTTCTGCTTCATTATTTTGTCTTGCAGTTACTTGCTGCTGTTTCTCTGAACTTTAATACTGCATTTAAACCACTGCATTAATATGTCATTATTTCTGAGCTTTTCTCCCACCTCTCCCATTTCCATTTGCTGCAATACAGTAAAATATTGTATATACAGTGTCTACAAAGTAAAACTGACTAAAAAAGTGTCTCATTTTCTTATAACCTGTGGAAAACGTTATCCACCACACAAAAAGATTAAACGTATACAAGAAGGTAAAATCAGGCCCCAAACAAACTGCATATATTCAGTAGCTAGGAACAAAATGCGGGTATTTTAATTCCATGCCTCTAGTCAATCACCTTTACATCATTTATATCCAGTAAAGGAAAATCCTACCATGTCCCCTCACTGCTTATGAAGCACTCTTTGGGGATGTAACTGCAAAGAAGGATGCTTTTTCCAAATGCCTTTGCTGTTGATTATTTGAGAGAAAACAGAAACAGATATTCTGTCAAATTTTCCCCTTGATATTAACAGTTAACACTCACAAGAAAGGTCAAAATCTGCTTCTCGAATATTTTAAGGTAAAATTCAGAAATAATTTTTCACAAGACAAAGGTGCTTAGAAAGTAACTACTGTTAACGAATCTGGAAATCCTTTGAAAAATAAGAGATAAGAATATATTAATTTTCTTAATAGCAACTTTCTCATTACAACATTCTGTCAATTAATCTGTTTCTGCTGGAGTTAAGAGCCACCTTAGATCCATGGAACCAATATATGAAAACGATTTCTCCCATTTCTATTAGCTTAATTTTTTCAATGACAGCAAAGAAATTAAATAAATTTTTCAAAGGCACTTTACTATTTACTTACCCACAAAACTACTCTCTGGGAGAAATCCAGAAGAAGACCATCACATCACCAAGTTCACAACTGAGACATGTAATGCAATTACATTACATTCACCATATATTCACATCTTCACAGGCATATTAGAGAATTTTACACTGCATCTTAGAATTATTCTGGTTTTATTTGAGCTAAAGAAACATCATGAGAACAGGTAAGTATCAAAACAGACTTCCATGGGAGCGTGGAGTATACCTTACTTTCACAGAATAGATTGCAAATGACTTAAGATGCACTCCACAATTTACCCTGGTGGGTGTGGACTTGAAGGGCTGCTTAACTGATAACAAAGACTGGGCTAACTGTACCGTCATGCACAAATGCACTAAAATACTTAAATGAAAATCAGGTGTTATAAAACAATGCTGCATTTTAGATTTCCCAGATGTTAAGTTTTACTTGCACAAAAAACAAATCTACACAAATACTAAAATAGAGTGAACACTGGATTGATTCAAAACAACTTTCCCCCAATGATTCAAAGATGAGATGTAGTGAAAATCCTCAATGTTTACTTAAAAGAAAAATTAATCACGTAAGAATATCCTTTATCATGAAGTGTTTATGTAAAAATCTAAGTACTTCTTAATTGAAGTGTCAACCATAGCACTGCAAAATCAACTTAAAACACTTTAAAAGCAGCACTACTTACAGTCACAGTGCACTAAATCTGACTCTTTGACAGATTTTTGTACTAACGATTTTTCCTCACCAAGCAGATCCTAGATATGCTGACTAAATTGTAACAAAAAAAACCAGTCCACTTGCAGTTGCTATCCTGTAACTCATCTGAGTTCCCAAGTAATGATAACATGCACGTATTTGCCAAAAGGAAGCTGAAAGCCAAAGTTTTTCAATGCTACAAAGAGGTCCTGTAGGAGAAACTTCTAACAAAGAAACAGTGTCTTTTATATACCTTACAGATGTTGCTTACAACCAGAATAGTTCAGCTTAAGATTTTTCCAATAAACTTTTGGCCTATCCACAAACACAGCACATAAAACATAGAAAAACATGGACTGAGAAGCATCAGTGAGACTTTCTGGCATGAAACCAGGTTCCATAATTTTCCACCTACTAGTTTTTACGACCTGTAGGCCAGTTACTGTAAAACTGGAGCAACATGAGGTAGACTCGAATGAAGACAGATCTTTGTTCATTTATTTATTTGAATAAATGAAGATCTGACAGAGGAAAACAATACACTGTACCAGGCAATTCTAGCACTTGCATCAAAGTTTAAGAAACTGGTCATCTAAACAAATCCAAAAAAGATTAAGAAACATTGCTTTCTAATTAAATACCCTGACCCAAGTCCACACACAGTAACTCTTCAGCTACAGAGTCTGCTTTCATCAAAAGATATCCAACAAAGACTAGTATTTTATTTATGTAATATAGACGCAAAGGTCAGAATCATGTTAGGGACACAATGGGGATCACACTCAGTAGGGACAAACAAAAATAGCTGGTTTTATCTAAACATAAAAGGTCCCCTATAGTTAAACAAATGTTTAACTATAAACAAATTCAGAAAGGATTGGGGGGAACAAAAACAAAGACTCGATAAGTAAATAATACTTAGAAAGTGTCATAAAAACCAGCACCACATACAGAAGAGAAACAAAGCCTCAATAACCTAATTTCATATCTTTTTTCGTTATTTTATGTTAATATATTTAGAAGAGACAACTACCAGCTATCCTGCCACAAGAAGATACACAAAACTGCATTCAGGAACTCCACTAAAACCAGTGTGCTTTGTGCCACCTACAAAACAAAACTAATACGAACACTTTTTTATCCTACACAACTCTAGGCCTAAATTAGCGAGCCAGTAGGCACTGCAGTAATGGTGACACATTTTTTCTGTAGGGCCTGTTGTGACAGGACAAGGGATGATGGTTTTAAAGTGAGTAGTTCAGACTAGATGTAAGCAAGAAATTTTTTTACAATGAGGGCAATGGAACAGTTGCCCAGACAGATTGATGGTGGATGCTCCGTCCCTGGAAACATTAAAGATCAGGCTGGACGTGGCTCTGAGCAACCTGATCTAATTGAAGGTGTCGCTGCTCATTGCAAGTAGGGTTGGACTAGATGGCCTTTAAAGGTCTCTCCCAAACCAAACCTATGTTTCTAAGATAACGTTCAGGAAAAATCATCTTTAAATGGCAAACAAATATATTTAATTGACTCTAATTGTTACTTTCTACAGAACTCCCCATCTGAAAAATTACAAAACAGCTCTACCAAAACTGATCTTTTTACCAAAACCACTACTTCTGAAAAATGCTAATAAATCTAACACCTGACCTCTGGAAAATTCAAGTGTATTTGATGGAAGACAGAAGTATCACATTCAAAATTCATTTTCCTCATGGAAGATACAATACAAGCACTAGCTCTGGTAATGAGATAAACCTACTCTCACAAAAAGGCCTGTGAAATATTCAGGAGAAAAATTATAAATATTTTAATTAAAAAAGCCTTTATTCTGGTATCAACAGACAGGCAACTGCACTAAGACAAGTTAATTTCTATGTGTCAGTTTACTGCATTACTGGTATTAAGATTTTCTGCTCTGTGACACCCACCAAAGCAAAATGTGAGTGGCGAAGCAAAAGGTCACACTAAAAAAAAAATTTTTTTAATAATTTATTTTTTAAAACTAAAAAAATAACCTGCTTGGAAGACACTGTCTGTAAGAGACAAACCAGACCTACAAACAAGCTTTCCTCAAACTATGCAACAGACAGACCCTTTAACAGGTTTCCTCACACCAAAAAATACTATTTCACTTATTGCTTCTTGGGTGTTTTCCTCTTTCTTTAAACACAGACCCTTTGAATAAAGACAAACTTTTCTAACTGGAGGAACTTATTTTGGCTGCAAGTCTCAATGCCACCAAGTAAGATCTGAGGATTTAGACAGGTGGATGAGTCCAAAATAGGTACCAAGTAGACAACTGAAACTGAAAGTTAGTTTCTTCTTGGTCTGGGTAAATACGTGTACAAACTCCAAGTCAAACTTAACTCCAGTAGCTGAGGAAGAAAAAATGAAAGTTATTAAGGCAAACATTAATTTTATCTTCTTCAAAATATATATGCTATTTATCAAACACATTACAAAAGCCTCATTCTTACTTGTCAGAATATAAAAAACTGAAGAACTCCATATTTGAGGAACTTAAGTTGGATAAGCAGGGTTTTTTTAAATTGTGAGCAGTAACAATTTTTGGAAATAATATTAAAATATAGAATATAGACTTATTAAATCTGCGCTTTAATACATTTTATCATTTTATGATAACATTGTTATGAAACAGGAAAAGCTAAGTATTCAAATAGAGGATACTACAAACAAGCATACCAGATGCATTTGAGGTCTTTCTATTAATAATTGAACAAAAATGTCATCTGCAAAAGCTGAGGCCTCATTAAACATCAAGATTGACAAAGACGGATGACATTTTGCCATTACATATGAAACATCTCAAAGGCTTTTAGCTTCTTGATCAGTCTTACTAAGAGAAAATAAAGTTATACACAAAAACCAGATAATCTAGAGAACATGGAAGAAAAATTCTTTATCAATTACCATAGAAGAGAACAAATCTGGAAATGCTTAAAAGCATAGTGCAACACCTAATTTCATGCTAGAGATTTATGCACATTTGATAGCATATGAAGGTACAAAAATTACTTATGAATAGTCACCTGTTCTATTTGCAAGTTCACATGAAGTACATATTAGTATTTTCTAAAGCGCTTTGTGCAAACATTAGAAAATGACTGCAACAGATTAAAAGATTAGTCTCCTAAATGTAACACACAAAAAAATTATCACATCGCCTAAATACTCACAGTTCACACACACAGAAATACAAAATTATAAATTAAACATTGCAACAATTACTTGCTCCATTACTGAAAAAATTACTTTAAGCAGCATCCTTGAGACACAAAAACTTAATATAGAAAGTCAATTATGAACCATCCTAAAATGGTCATAGAATACTTACAATCAAAAGATATCTCATTCCACAAATAGCTTCAGTTTATGTATATAAGCACGTAATATGGTACAAAAAGATGGCTGAAGTTCTGCACTGATTTTCATGCAATGTCTTTGCATACTAAAAGCAGATGCCAGTTAAAATAATATTTTCTGACAATGTAATTAAAGGCTGAAAATAATGTATTTAGTTTCTGAAAATAATACAAACTGATATTATAAGGCCTGTTAAGAAAGTATTCTTCTTGCCTAAAGTAACGAATTTAGTATCTAAAGCACAAAGGAACAGAAGAAACACATAATTTAAGAATCGCTCCACTGGTGTACATCACTGCACTCCTGCAAAAATAAAAATAATTTAATGCTACTGCCAAAACTAGGACCACCCACAAAACCACAAACTGCATATTTATAAACTGCTTGCTCAAAGGCCTATGGCATATTGCTTTATGCATAGGAAGAAACTTGATCACTGAAGTAAAACCACTGCCAAGAAAAGCAGGAATGTTTTGTCAGGTTGGCGTATTTTAGTTCTATGTTTAATGATCTGCCTTTCTCCAAGATCGTTTTGCCTTAAAAGGCTTTTAAAGTGTCAAACATGAGCTACTGCTTCCACAAGTATATATGCTGGATTGAAGTAAGGAGGTAATTCACGTCTCCCAACCATGCTCTACAAAAGAGCTTTTATAAGGCAGCAAGAAACAGAGACTTTATTTATACAACCTCACAAAACTTCACCAGCATCAGCTTCGCTAAGTACACTAGGCTGTCAAGATAAAATAACCAACATTTATTATTAGAAAACAGATCAAATTTGAAACGATCCTCGGAGATTTTTTATTAATTTCACTGGGTATCTGCCTTAGTTTAGAGTAAGGTAGGAAATGACTCTGTGAAAATTCAAACTGCTTAAACTACTGGAAGTTTTGAGAATAATACTATTAGAAGATGGGATAAAAATACAGTTCTATTCACTTGAGAGGCACAAGGTGCAAAAAACTACTCATGAATTACAGAAGTCCAAGGAAATCTGACAGTCTTGTTTCAAGCATGTTTAATGCTTAACTTGCACATGAGCTTAGAGGTGAGGGAAAAGACATGCCTCAGTAGACTCCAGAACAGTAAGAAATGGAAAGCTACATTTATAAATGTAGCCCCGAAGAAGGACAAAACTTTTAGAACAAAAGCTAAATATGTTGTGAATATGAAGCTATGAACTTCACTCTTGTTTTGCAATGTGCTTTTTTACTCCCTTGCTCTCATCTGTCTTACAGTTTTTGATACAAGTCCACTACAATCTCCACCGTTGAAGCAATCTCCACTGCTTCAGTGGCTGCCACTTTATGCCGATACTCATACAACATATTTGAGCAGCAGTGCTCCTGCAAGAAAAACTGAAGGAAAGCAAAACAACATCTAGAAATAATTCCTGAAAAGACTACGAGATTAAAAAGAAAAGTATTCAATACACAACATCTTACATGAAAGACCATGAAGCATTCAGAAGTTTAAACTCATTCCACAGGAAACAGTCCTTTACATATGCAAGTTACACTTGAAAAAAAGAGGAGTTTCCATGGAAGGAGGAGGGCAAGGACATCCAAAAATCTCAACTGCCTCTTTAAACTCCCTCTCATCAGTAAGAAGAGCCGTAAGTTGGTACGGCAGCTATTGTTTCATTAAGTACAATACCCACCTATTTCACAGAGTTAAATCTGTGCACCACAAAACTAAGACTCTTACATATTTTGGTCTCTATTGTAGATACATGAAAACTATTTTAATATACCAAATCCAAATCACTCTAAGTTGGTGACATGAATAAAAGTATTTCTTGGAACTGGAATTATTTGGTAAAAAGGCTCCGACTGAGATTTAACAGTGTAAATCTCAGCATGCAATTCACAACTGTTAGTAACCATTGCTTGTTTGAATAATTAATGTATTACCAGCACTCAGAAGTACTTTTAAAAATAAAATACTTGTGCTGTTGAAAAATAAAATACTGCTTTCAATCACCATCAGCAAGATCCTCTTTCAGACAGAGGAATGTATGCAAAATAAAAATTAGCAAAATACTACAGGAAAACAAGTTTCCCAATTAAGGTACTGTGAAATCTGAATGCATATATATTGAGATATAACAATAGATTTTGACTGACTTTTAGAAAGTAAGGGGAAAACTCTAAGCAATATCTGTTTTTCAGTAATTTATCTGGCAGAGATCACAGAACTAGATTAGTAAATTGTTTAGGCATCACTAGGCTGCCCATCAGATAAACAACCAATGCAATCAAATTTCTAATGTACATCACCAGAAACAAGAATGCTTCAGAAAAGGAAATCCTCCCACAGAAAATATTTTTATCATCTGTAACTAAGCAAAGTAACTGGTCACTGCATTAAACTTGATTACAAGATGCTTTTCAAAAGTAGTTATACTTAAAAGAAACAAAGTTTAATGGCTTAGGGAAAAGATACAGATAGAAACTTTCAGTGGGAAAACCTAACACTGCAACCCTATATGAGAGGTTCCAATTCTGGTTGTCATTGCACTTACCATTTATCTTCCTCTTTTAGACTGAACAGTAAAAAGGGATAGAATATAAGTGAAGGAAGCTTACTTTTCAAAGCTTTTAAGAAACAAAAACAAGGATTAGAAACAATTATTATTGTCCTTCTAAATACATGGTTGGCAGGAGATTTTAATATGTTATAAAGATTATGCCAAAAGAGTTTATCAAAACCTGATATGGTAAAAAACTATCCAACAATATAAAAGAATGCAATTCTTACCAACAGCAAACTTTTTAACTTTTAAAATAGAGAATAACTTTTTCAGTATATGTACAATGGTAATCTGAGACTAGAAGTAAGTACCAGATGGAATCTGTTCCAAGTAAATAAAAATTAGTAAGAACAAATAAAAACAAATCAGTTGTATAAGAAATTCTAAACTGAAAATGGACTTGATGTATCATTTTGCAATCTCCATAGTTTACAATTTTTGTCTGCTGCAAAATGCAATTTTTCAATTCCCATTCACACTAAGTACAGTTATCTAAAAAAATGTTGTAACGAACACCTATAAAATGACAGGTGTGCTTAGTCACAGAGCTGCCCTGATTAGAAACTGCTGCTAAAGAAAGTAAGTAAACACCTAATTTTCAATTTTGTTTCGTTTTTTTAGTTTCAAAGAACATCAGAAGTAAAACATACGTCAAAACATGACCAGAATACTAAAGACTAGTCTACATAAAAGGTTTTTGTCATATATTATTGTATATCCCACTTCAACTTCATATGACATTTAAACACAACACCCATACTATTCCTTTACATATAACTTTCATCACTTCTAGTAAGGCTGTTATTGCACAGACACAAGTATATATTATTGCAGTGCATAATTAGTTCTACGTTGTCCTAGTTAAAACAGCTGGGACCAATTCATCACTGGATGGGTGTAACCCAAACCTGTGTATTCTATAGCCTTC
>JAWWES010000001.1:42740773-42775249 GCA_035583135.1 Lophotriccus pileatus
AATTGTTATTCTGACTTATAATCTCTCTTTTGAGTTGAGTTCATTTCCCCTGCTGGGTAACTTTTAAACCAGCACATATGTGAACCCAACTCGGTGGGGATGCTACATTCTTCCAAACTATTCTTCCACCTTTACCATTCCCCTCCAAAAAATTCAACATGTAGAAGTCCCAAAAATTGTGCTTAGTGATTGAAGTGCTTTCCATTTGAACCATTCCTCTTCCCTTCTTACCCTACATTTTTGCCAAGTCCAGCACACCAACTTGGAACAGTTTCTGTTTACATAGAGTCTGGAACTTAAAAATGTAGAAAAGCAAAGAGGGTGGCCAAACCGTGGCAAGCAATTCAAGCACAGAGGCTAAATAACATTATCTCAAGACAGATATAAGAAGAAAAGTAGTAAAAGCTGCAGTGGCCAACTTTATGTTTTTCCCCAGCACTCGAAGCTGCAGAATATAGGCCACAGCCTCCTAATAGCAATGGAATCTGAGGGAGCTACTGCTAACCCAAGCCTGTGGGTTGGCTCCCCAGCTTCCTGCTACTGCAGTTCTCTGCAGCGAGAGCACGGGCGTCACACAATAGGCACAGGAGGATTCTGATAGGTAGCTTAGAGGGTCAGAAAGTCAGGTGACCCTAAAAGATGGTACATTAAGATACTAAGGTGAAATGAAATTTCACATTTAGCAGTACAGAAGTCATAATCAATAAGTACTATTTCTAAATTACATCAGGCAACTGTTATATGCTATTTACCAAAGTATGTTTAATAATATTTGGAACACACTAAAGGACAGTACGAGTTTTGAACTCCTGGTCTTCATCGGCTCGAAAAAAAGACATGCTGAAAGCAATTTTCTTTTACAGTGTGAGCACTTACAGAAATAAGTGACTGACTGCTTTCTGATCCAAGTCCCTCAAGACACAGCGTGCAAAATCAACTGATACCTGCTAGTTAAATCAAAATAACTATTCTGCTTTCTCCCAATCTTTATTAAAAATACTAAGTGGCAGAGGATGGTGAAATATGTCCTGCCAAGAGCAGGAAATCATTTATTTTCTAGCATTTCTTAGGATGCCTCCGAACATACTTAATAAATTCTTTCCAACCATACAGAAAATTTTATGGTATAGAATATAAAACAGGTATTTCTTCCACAAAAGCAGAAAGTAGCTGAGAAATCAGCAGCTCATTTTTGATTTATGTATCAAGTTGTACCTGTGAAGGGGAGCAAATTTCCGTCCTGCAGACTACAGTTGTTATAGTAACAGAAAAGAGCATTGTGTGAATCGCTTATTCATTGCTTCCTCACTAAGAATAGCTGTAACAGTAAAAGGTATCCTACCCACATGAAACTAAAGCATTCGCAACACAGGGTTGCATTCATTTAACTGATTTGGCTGGTAGAAAGTCATATTCCTTCACCAAAACAGATCATCATGAAAATTTAGAAGCTGACTCCTCTGATACCGCCATTTTGCTAGTCCTGCGGAGGCAGAGCATATCTAAACACTAATAAAAATAATGTAGAAATTATAGGAGAGGACAAATTTTTCCCTACCTTTATAATCTTTCAGTCTCCTTTAGTAAAAATTTTTATGTTTTCCTCATCTAGTTTTACAGTAGGTTCAAAAGAAAGAGTGATTTTAGGCTCCATGTGAAATTAACACTGCCCATTTTGTTTCTGGATTATATTATTCTTAAGGTAAGCATAAACCCAAAAAAGCAATTCAAGCAAGCTTAACAGCATGAACTGGTTTAAAATCTAAACCTTCAGGCAGACTAAGGCACCTCCTCATGGAAACATCATTGATTCCCATCCCCTTTCCCAAACAAAAAAAAGACAAATTATCTAAACACCTTAAGGTAACTGAGGTGTTACATCACCAGCTAGTAAGAGAAATAACAGTGATGTCATCATATAAGAGAATAACTACACCACTGAATATGTACCGCTTCTCTCAGGAGAACGATGGAATTCTAAATTAAAAAAAGAAAACATGAAGATGGCAATTCAATAACTAATACAACAAATAATACAATAACAAAATTATTTTGCAATTTGGACTTTCATCATAGAATTTGACTTACGTTGTCCATGAAATTTGGCTTAAATCCTCCCTCCTGCTGACGTCGTAATTCCTCCTGTTCCCTCTGACGCAGCATCTCTTCTTCACGACGCCTATGTTCTTCTTCATGTCTAGAATAATTTTCAAAAATTATGTCAACTTAGTATCTTGAGTTGTTCATGCTTGTACTCATTCTCAGGACATAAGATCAAGCATATAAACAAAATTTGCCATTATTTACTTTTTTTATACAGTGTAGGGCAGTAATCTACTCCACTTGATGAGCCTGAATATTATTGAAGTATTTTTAAATTTTTTGAAACTGGAATCCAGGTAATTGCAATACCAGTACATACTATATGTAGTCGTTCAGGTACATACTGGTAAGCAGGTTAAAACTTTTTAACAAATCATTATGGATTAAAACATTTCAATACTGCCAAGATTACATTTTTAACTCTGAGATGTGTTTGTGTTGTTCTTTTTTATTAATATTTATTGTGAAATTTAACATAAAAAAATAAAAACCTAATCAGCATGATAATATTATGTCTATTTTCTTGAATTTTAGTAGAGACATGAAAACAAATATTTACAATGTACCAGAACATTACTGTCCAAAATCCCATGTCAGACTATAAAACTGCAATGCTACAGTTCTATATGCAGATCACCTGTCCATAAATCTTAGAAGCACGTTCACATCTATTACAGCTATGCTGCAGTGACAAGGTTAAAATAAATATGAAACAAAAAAGCTATGTTAAGACATTTCTACGCTATAAAATCAAGTAAAACTTGAAACCATTCTTTTACATTAGCGTTATATTAACATTATCAGAAACAGCACACATTATCCTTTTGAAAAGCCAATTTTTAGCAGCAGAAACATGTCTATTCAGTATCAATAGCAAGCTCAACCAGCTGAAGTATCTAAATCCATGCAGGCCTACAGCAGCTGCATGCCACACCTTTGCACAGTATAAGACAAAATACCTCAATTGTATCTGTTTGCGTTTTTGAAGTTCTTGATTTCGAAGTTCTTCCAAACGCCTCAATTCTTCTTGACGACGCATGAGATCTACCAGGATTAAAATTGTATTTAAATATAAAAGCTGTCAACCAATAGTGTGGCAATGTAAAAATTGTTATTACTGTCAGATTACAGTTCTAACATTCAAATTTTAAACAAATTCATCAATAAACTCATTTCTTCGAATAAAGCTACGAAAAAACAAACTGGATCTATGGTTCACAAAGGCAGAAATGTACAGGATGGGCAAAGCCTCCACAGCAGGTCATGACAACAGAAATGTGAAGTCTTCAAAGAAAAGGAGAAAAACCTCACAATCCCTTAAATCACATCCTGGTTTTACACCTGAGGCAGAGCATTAATTTTCTCACAATGCTGCATACTGCTGAAGTCACACTACCAAGTACGCTACACTTAGTACACTAAGTAGTAAAATATATATCTAGACTGACTGACACTCGCCACTACCTACTGCAGACCACTATACATGGCACACATCAGAAAAAAAAAAGCTATATGAATTTCGGTGCATGAAATCCAAGCCTCCATCGAGATTTATCACATGACTCTATAGCAACTTAGAAATCACTAATATTTTAACTCCCACCAGAAAGGAAGAGCCATAGCCTCTTTAAAAGCACTTAAAATGCTCTTAAATAGCAGGGCACAACTCACAGTTATTACTTTTGCTGACCAGTCACATTATTGATTCCTGCCTGGAAATTTATGCTTTCTTCAAAGACTACTACTTCTACCTTCCATTAGGAAGCAGTTCTTTGTCTTTTCTATCTTCAGAGTATATTGGCCACAAGACACTATTTACAGACACCACCCATACAAACTATTATATACACATTTCTCTATGTGTTTCTTCGCTATATTAATTAAATAATCTTTTTAGCTATGCAAATCACTTTTCTCAAAATTGCGTCAACATAAATTATTATAACTTAAAATTTTACTTTAATATCCCAATATTACAATGACCAGTATATTTTGCCCAAATAGCATGTATTTATTTTCATTTCTAACAAAGAGTATCAGATTTTTACACTCACAACATCCTTATTGACATTAGAAGTCCTTTCTCAAGCACATTTTGGAGGATTGCTTTTCCAATCTCTTCTGCAAAATTAACACATTTCACACTTGAACAGAGTATGACTACATTGAAGATTCACTCAAATCACAAAGTCTGAGGGCCACTTCTTTCCAACAGTGCTTGCCATAAAAGGCCTGGCCACTGTTATCCTGATACTTCAGGAATGTCACAACCACACTATTTTTCCTTTTAAATAACCTTCAGAATATTTCAAAGTGCAAGTGTACTCTTCTTTTAAAATAAACCTTCAGGTTGCTTCAGGGTATTAGAGATGAAGGACTGACTCATTCTATACTCAACACTGTCCACTGCGGGAAAAGATATTTCCTTTTCAGTTCTTTGCTCTTTCAATTTTATGTAGCATTCCCTATTTCTCGTGCACACTGGCACAGGATTTCCTACTTTCTCGTCATTAGTAATTGCTACAAATTTATCATTTACTGCCCTTTGCTCTTAAGGTGTAGCACACTACTTTTCCCACTGTTTTCTTAATTTTTTTCCATTGCATAGTTGTGATTACTGCCTTTGCTGAAACTGTTAGTATTTTAAAGTTCAACATAGCAATTCATGATTCAGTAGCACTTGACAACAGGAGAATCTTGGCACAAAGCCTTACGAGCCAAGTGAAAATACTGATACACAGGTTTAGGCTATGCACAGGAGCCATTCGTATTAAAAGCTCTGCAATTATGATAATTCTTTACTGACATATGTTGGACACAGGCTCTTCCTCTGAGCTGAAAAAATCTGCAGTAAGGCAACTGCGGGGGGAAAACAAAAAGCCTCTGCACTTTCTTATGCTTTTAAAAGGACAACATCTTCATTTTATCCTCATTCTTCCACATAGCAGACGGAAGAATGTAAAAGTGTACTCTCACCTCAGAAATTAATCCTACAAGTTGGAATACCAACTCCACAAAGACTTCTAAGCAGTTTTGGCTGCTGATTTTTCAGGTTCTAAAAATGGAAACTAAATGCCAAGCTTCCACTAACTGATATAAAAGTTAAGCTTCTGCTTAAATTCAGTCACGCTTTCCAGTATTTTCATAATCGATTTAACCATCATTACGAGAGAATATTTATAAAAGTTTGACACATACCACCAGTATGTAGATCAGAAATATCATGTAATTTACTTACACATGGAAACACGTATTCTGCTTTACAAATTACTTCTGACTCAGTCTGTCAAAACATGACACTTAAAAATGAAAAATTACACATATCAAAAGAATGAAATCTACCTTCGGTATTAATACCACACCACAAAAATCTGAATACTTAAACCAACACATTCTAGAGTTCAAGTCCTACTAACTCTCATAAAGCAGTTTCTACAAAATCTTCACCTGCAGGAGCGTATGAACCAGTAAGCTCATCCTTTCATCTTCTTTTCAGCTCCTACATAATTAAAATATTGCATTTCATATTTCATAATAAATAATGCATCTTTAAATCTGACTTGGTGCATCAGGTATACAAAAATATTCATTCTAGGTTCTGATGCCTTAGAAGTTTCATTGCATCTTTCTTAAAAACCCCATGATGCAATCTCATTAATATAATTAATATTCTTGGCATGGTATAAATCCCTAACCCCCCTATCTCAGAAAACATCTGCAGGTGAATAAGCAGAAATCTAATTAGCTGAACAAAATTCCAAGTTATTGGTACCAAGAAAGTACTCCGCTAACCAAACTGTGAGGGGAAAAAAAATCCTCCTCCCACATTAACCGAAAGCACATTTCCTCACTGGAATATTAGCACCAAATGCATTTATGTTCTAGTGGTTCTTTAAAGGAAGCAGTAATTCTCTTCCTTTTCCATATAAAAGCGGGGTTTTGCAGATATTCCAAAAGAGGAATATCTTTTCCTTCACACTGTACTTAAAAGACACCCCAGCATCTACAAGACACACCTAAGCTGTTCTCCCATGTTTTACCATCAAGAGCTTTTCTGTGTTAATAAACAGGCTGTCACACTGTCTCACTTAACATAATTAAGGCTTGATAATTTAAGAAAAAGTAATCCCTAATCTTGCCTTCAAGTACAGGCAACAGGTGAATGAATTCTTAGAAAATGAAAGAGTATGAGTTCTAGAACTAGACCATTAACACTATTAAATATTAGCATTTAAGTAAGTCAGTGGTAAATTTATCCAACCTGTATCTTCAGCACTGAACCATCTTAGGAAATATCAATCACACAAACACACAAAATTAAAAATATATGTCTAATTGGAAAGGGAGGGCTGTCTGGTGTGTTCCAGGCATTGCTGTTATATCCTATTAACACGCACATTCCTCACCTGTAAGATACGCCTATGCTTACATACAAACTAAACACTTTAACATTTTTTCTTGGAAAATAAATCAAGACACAATGTGACAGTTGTTATTTCAGGTGCTGCAAAACAATTTACGATGTTTCTACGCTCTATACAAGATCTTATGCTTTCTATGTTATTATATATATAAATTATGTTTTTAGTAATTATGCTCTGTGTAAGACCTTATAAAAACAGCATGGCTTCACCCTGAAAGCACATGTGCCTAGTCAGGAAAGACAGGCTAAATAAAGTTTTTCCTAACGACAATTTTCAGTTACAGTACTTTTAAGAATACTGTATAAAAAATAAAGTATGTTCCTTTAAAACTCCTTCCCAGTTATGGAAATGTTTTAAAGCTTATTTTAGAAGACTCTGCATTTACATGCAATATATTCAAGCATTTAAGATTCTCTAATTCCACCAATTTAGTGACTACTCTAATCTACCTCGTATACTTTCAACTTGTGTTCAAGTAAGCAGGAAAAACATTAAAACAAACCAGTCCCACACAGGGAAGTCATACTATTGACAAAAATGTCCCTTTGTAAGTTTAAGCTTTAAGTAAAGCCAAGTAACTGCAACAGACAACTTCTGCCAGTTAACTGAGTTTAGGTTTCAAAATGCATCCACTACTTAGAATCTCATCAAGTTCACATCACTTTGAAATGACGAGGCATTCTTATTCAGTCTATCAAGCTACTTGTACTATCTTATGATATAACACTCTTAGGGATGAGAGTTTTTTTAGGTAGCCATTATCTCCCTTCAGATTTAAAAAACAAAAACCTTTAGTACTTGTCCTGCTACTGTTTTCTCTGCCCAAGAAGCGCAAGCTTCACCCTTCTCCACTTGTAAAGACAAGGCTTGAAATCAATTGGCTAGAGGACTTCTTGCCCCCAACTAGGAGAAGACAAGGTGTTCAAATAGTTACAAAAAAGGGATACATAATCTTAAAATTTGAAGAACAACAGAAATTCATGTCAACTGTGTGCTATTTTGAGTTGTTACATACATATAATAAGACACATATCAGACTTCTCAGCCGGGTTTCAAAGGAAAAAAAATAACATTAGCTACTGGAACATTTAATATCATACTAGAGGTGTAAAAACAGCTACAGGTACAAGCTATCTTTTTTTTTTCCTGCACATGACTGACAAATAGTACTCAGTCCTATGTAGTACCATAAAGAACATCAAAAATGGAAAATAATCTTTACTGATGAGTGTGAAGCTACCATTCAATTACTTTATACAAACTACTTAACGACAAATTTAAATGAAGAAAACAAACCTAGACAATCACCCCTTTCTCAGCTTCTTAATTCATTTCTGCAAATCACTGAGGAATATGTGTAAGGAGAAATATTATCTCCTTTTTCAGTTAAATGCATTTAATTAAATAGTGGCTGGCAAAATCTTCAAGTATAACATACAGCACTATATGCTGCACAAAAAAAAAATCTGTGACAAAACAAACTTAATACTAGTAGATTATCCAATATTACCTTGCCTCATCAGCATTAACTGATGCTCATGTCTAGCTGCTTCCATTTCTGCCTCTAGTTTCTCTTTGGCTTCTCTAATGTTCCTGTCGACCTGTTCACGTTGTTGCTTTTCCATCTCATCAAGAGCTTTCCACCGTGAAGCATACTCAAACTCAAATGTTCCAGGCTGAGCAAAACGGGGAGGCTGCTCTCTTTCCCTAATAGAAATTTTGCAGTTAAAATGTACAGAAGGACACATTTAGATCAACAGGTGCAACAGCCAGAGAATGTATAAGCGAACACTTCAAGTGCAGATCTGACTTTACATCAACCTGTCAGATAACTATGTTCCAAATCAGACAAAGCTTAATTCAGCTGTTAAGTAACAAAATAACAGACACAGTTTTCCAAAAACTGCCCAAATAAAGATCTGTCCAATTTATTGAAGACAAAAAATTCGTATTTACATCGGTAAAAATACTAAGTTGCAACAGCAGTCAATTCATAAAACCAGTTATTTAGATAACTATCAAAGCTTACTAGACAGCTCAGAATGTTAGACAGAATCTGTACACATTAAAAGGTGTCAACATTTTATTTCCTATTCTAACAGTAGTACTGTACCTAACAGTCACAAATTTTCAGGAAGTGGTATTCTACAGCCTTGCCAGAACAAACATTTTAGCTTCAAGAAACATGATTTTTAATGGCAAATTACAATACAAAAAATAAGTATTTTCAGATTAGATGACTTCTACCTCCTGATCAAGAGTCACTTTCTCACGTCATGCTGAAAGTTTTATCTGAACTGTGGAAGCTGCAAAGATGTACACTCCATTGACTTTGCAAACAGTTAAGGGGCTGTTCAGAGAACATAAAAATCTGTGGGTACACAAATCTCTGCAGGATTAGACCACACCCCTAATCCATAAGAGACTACAGCTTGTCTGGCAACAAGCTCCTACTGACTGCAGTGTAGGCCAAGAATCTCTCTTCTTTAAAAACACATAGAATGTAAAACCAACAAGCCAAGTCTGAGTTTTACTATGATTAGGAAATTCTGGGAAGGCCCTGTTTAATCCTTTGACACAAAACAGCATGACATACAAAACACTACTTCCTGCTACTCAAACCCAACAATAAAAATTAATGAATATTTATCAAGGTAACTAAGTACATAAATCATGTTTTATAAAACAAACCTAATCACAACTTACTTGTGGTACTGTTGTGTTTTTTGCATTAGTTTCTCTGGGAGTCCATCTTCATCATCAAATTGCTCCATTGGTTCTACAACAACAGGCCGGGGTGTTCTGGAAAACATTTTCAATATAATAACTGAATAATAGATCAACCAGGTAAAGTTATTCTAGCATTTTGAGGAAACATTCCAGAAAGCTATTATGTGCTCTATAATTCCTGTATCATGCCTTAAATCACAGAATTTCAATGAATCCCGATTTTAAGAATTACCTTTGAAAATACTTGTTTCTATGCCCAAAACCAGCTGTTCAGCCCAGAAACCACAACTTACTTGACACAGTTCTGTTTGCTATGAAAGAAAGATTTTTTTTTAAATATCAAAACCATCTACAAACAATTAGAATATACTTAGGAAGGAACTACCTTTTTGTTTACATCAGTGAGGCAACACAGGGGCCATGCTTATACTGCGAAAGCCTCAATTTGAAAACAGAAAAACACAACCTAATCTGATATTTCTGCAGACCTTTAGAACCTAGTTTTGAAAGTTTCTCTACAATTGAAAACAGCTTGGTAATTTTGCATTAATATTCCAGTGATAATTAGAAAGACATTTCTGCTTAAGTTTTTTAAAACTCATTCTTTTAACAAACATACACTCACAAATCAGAATCCTAATTTACCTTTGAAAATCGCATCCTTGAAATGTAGTAACCAGAGGCAAGTATTAGCCAGTACTGACAGAGATAGCAGTGTAAGAATGCTGAACTGTGTAAAAAGCTCTCTGCATCAGTACTGGGAGCAGAACCTACAAAACATACTTTAAACTGCTAGAAACACTATTTACAAAACACCAGCACTCATTTATTACGTTCCACATCTTCATTTCACTTTGCAGATCATAACCCACCACTCTGGGCATCAAGTCTAGATGAAAAGGCAAAGTCCGGAATCACAGGACATAACTCAGCAACTGTTTCTTCTGATGCTATCTGCATGGCAATTGGCGACAGTTCTGCTTTTTAAATGCAACTGAACTGTGGCGCTAACAAGTTATGATTCAAAACAATTGGAAATCTATAGACGAATGTTTCAAAAGTCTAGTTGTGATCCATTTAACTCATGAATTTAGAGATTTTCTTCTGATCGGGCAAAGAGTCTTCAGCTAATTAATGTGAAATTTTAGACTCTGAAGCAAAACATAAAAATATCATGGCAGTAGAGTCATGCTAATTATCTTTGCACCTGTGCTTTAGGGAACATGTCAGTCACCTAAGCATGAAAAAGATCAAGTGGTCTTTATTCACTCAGGCCACAGTTAGATGGTCAAATCAACTAATCTATCCAGCTGGTAAAACAGACTACTACCCCTCATATCCTGGCTTCTTCTTCAGTGCCACATCTCTCATGCCAAAAATAACACTCCTGTAACACTGGAATAGATTAGTTCCCCTGTTTGGCTCACCACGCTTCCATTCAAATACTAATGCCAAGAAAACCCAGGGGATAAGAACAAATTGCTGACACTTCCTGATAACAGCAAAAACCTATTGAGATTGAATTTACTATGTAACTACCAAATCGGTTTAGTGGCACACGAGATTTATGAGATTATCACAAGAAATATGAGTTCCAGTCCCCTTATCCACCTGCAATCTCCTCCTGACAACACTGCACCTGACATTAACAAGCACCATCATGGGCTTAAACAGACCAAAATGAACCTAAGAAAAACTGAATGCTTTTCTGTTGTTTTAGCAAGTCCAAGAGGCTTACAGAAATATCATGAAGTTCTCAAGCAGATAAAAGATCAACAGCACAGCCAAGGCAAGAAAAGAACTACAAGTTTCCCAATTCAGTGGCAGCAAGTTTCCAGACTCTGCAATCACAGCCTTATTTTCCCAAATGAGAATTAGAAAAATAAAAACTAAAAAAAATCGTGACTATTCATCATTTCACATAGTCTTTCAAAAAGCATTTGAAAATGTCACTTGTGAATGTGAAGTACAGCACTGAATAACTCTCTTCAGCACATACAGAAATAAGAGATGCAAGAGAAGTTCTGCAATTTTCAGGTTTGCTTGCCCTTGAAATAGAAGTTTTCCAGAGATTATTGTTATAAACTCTGCAGAATCCCAGTCTTTATTTAAAAGCAACAAAAAAAATTCTAGTCTTACAAACCACAAATAAAATTTTTGAGAAACATTTTCCTCTGTCTATGGAAATATTAGCAATGTTGTGCACTGATTTGTCAAGAAACAAAGAAATATTATTTTGTCATGTTGTTACTGGGATCAGGAAGACTGTAATCAATGAAAATTAAGTCTCACTAGAAAATGCCCTTCTATGTAGAGAAGTAATATTGCATGTAAGCAAGAAAACGCTAAATTTTGCTCTCAGACTAGAAATCTTATCAACAGTAAGCAGAGAAAGATGGTTTTCTTCAAAAAAAAATCAAAAGCATTTGGAGTATTCATGTAAAACACCTTATTTTCTCATCTCATGGCTTTCATAATTTGAAATAATTTGAAAATAAAATAAGAACTAGGAAATGCCCATGAATGCAGCTTTTGTTCACACCATAAAGATACAAACAAATTCAAAAGCCTGGGAACTTACGTTGTTAGTAAGAATGCCCCATCACTGCATCTTTCTAGAGCTTTTCGTGCTGGAGGTTTTGCTGCAAACTCTACAAAACCTTTTCCTGTAGCTCTGCCACGATCATCTACTACAACAACCGCTCTTTCCACTGGCCCGAATTGAGAGAATGCTTGTTCCAGCAGCTCATTAGAAACCACAGGTGAAAGGTTCTTGACAGTTAAGGCAGCTCCATGTGTAGCAAATCGAATTCGAAGTGGTCTGCTCTTCAAAATAGTACCATCAAGTTCTGCCTTCGCTATTTCAGCCAGGGTCCTAGATTCCTTTATCAAGATTGAAAATAAAATTTATGAAATATTTTATAAGACAACAGATGCCACTTTCACGTGTCCCCCCTCGAGAAGCAGCAAAGTTGTTTTCTTTGACTTGACCACACTGGCATGAGGGTCATTCAACTTTTTTTCCTCTCTAATCAAAAAAAAAAAAACCACCGAAGTTCCTGTCCTCTGATTGGGGGGAAAAAAAATGATTTATTCTAAAAAATGACACATGCACTAATTTTTGTTGCACATTTGAGGACTTAACAAATTTCCATTATGACAGTGCTGCCCCATAAAGGCTTTGAGTAGAGCTGAACACCTTATGCTTTTTCATATTTACCTACTCAATGCTTATATTCTACATCCCTAGCTCCACACAGCAGGAAACAGTATTTTCAAAGATTACACTACAGCATCTAAGGTGGTTTGGGTTGGCTTCTTGTTTTGCCTTTTCATAAGTGAAAATATCACACTTGCTCTCAACGGATGTCCAATTCAAATTTCATCAACAAATGATGAAATCACCTTCTTTCCTCATTTTTTCTCACTTTTATAGGCTTTCTGCACCCACATCCACGAGACAGTGTGCATGAACAACTGCTTTTTCTCTTCACCGAGATTGATACCTGCAATCCCTTAAAGGAATTATTCTTTAGATCTTTCTCCACAGTTCAACTGACTAGGTAAGCTAATACATATACATTCCATGAACATAATGGAAAAGGGAAGCTCACATAAAAGCTCTAGCTAATCTATATTACGTACAAAACTGAGTAATGGCATGTAAATATAACGCAAATCCTCCGGAAAATTGCTATTTCAAGCTGGGGAACTCTCAGGGTAAAAGATGTACGGCAGAATGCCGCAAGCATTTTAAGATGACAACCAAAAAGAAAAAAATTGCTAACCAGTAAAATATATGGAAAAAACATATTTAGAGACACCCAAGGAACTCTAAACCTATTCCCAGAATGATATAAACAGGTGCATTCTAGACACGGCCGTCATGAAAACCAATACTGCATATTAAATTGACATTTTAATACAATATCATAAACTTCCCGGATAATTCCTTTTTTTTCGCATGCTCACTCGGGCATGTTTGATTAAATACTGTATTACCCCTAAAAATCCAATCTTATCTGGGCACAAGTAATTTAAACAAACCAAGTCCCATTCTTTGCAATTCCGTAATTGTATGTTCTGTTTTCACAATGTGTGAGCAGCGGTATTTCGAAACAATTCTGCCCGGTGCCGACGGGTGAGGCGGGGGCCGAAACGCCAGGGGCCGGGAGGGCTACTCAGAAAGCAAGGCTTTGGCTGGGATGTAACAGGGGAGGGGGGATAAGGAAGAGGAGGCGAAGGGACCAGCGCTAGCAGCGAGAACGGGAGGCAGACACTGCCATTTTTTTACACCCGCCGAAAAGGAAGGAAAGGGGGCGGGGGGCAATGGACCGAAGCGTCCCGCTTGCAGAGACAGCCCCTGGGCCACGGGGCAACCACAGGGGCCTGTCCGGATTCTCACCAGGCGGATGAAGCCGAAGCCACGGTCCCGATTGATGAAGACCTCGCTCGGCTCCCCGTAGCGCTCGAAGAGGCGCTTGAAATCCTCCTCGGTGATATCAGTAGGCAGATTCCCCACGAACAGCCGGCAGCGCTGAGTGTAGCTCTTCTCGCCAGGTTTGAGAAAGCTCTTGATATCGATGGTGAACCCACCCTCCTGCTCCTCATCTCCGCCACCTTCTTTGCTCGGCGCCAGCGCCATGGCCGCCGCCGCCTCACTCTCCGCTTCTAGGCCCCGCAATCCTTTCAGATTGCCGCCGCCACCCCCCACCATGCCCAGCGGCGCCGCTGGGGAGCTGTTCTCGATCCGCACTTGCTTCAAGTTCCTATTCGCGGCCATATCCGCTCCTTCCCCGCCGGTTCTCCCTCGGCTGACGCGGATCCCAGCTCGGCCGCCGCCGCCTCCAACCCTCGGCCGGTTCAAAATGGCGCCGCCGCCGCCAGCCCCGGCGGGTTGTACCGCCCCGCGGAAGCCCCGCCCAGAGACACGGCCCCGCTCCCGGCCGGGGCGGCGCCGCTGCCGCCAGTGCCGCTCCGCTGCGCCTCCTCCCTCTCGGCCCCGGCACACGGGGCTCCGTCCCTGCCTCCACAGAGGCAGCTGTGTGCCAGCGGCTGCGCCGCCTGAGGGGCATAACCCGCCCGGAGGTTCCCTCGGTGCGTGGCCCGCCCGCCGGCGCAGCCATGCTGTGTTGGAGCGGTGGTCTCTTCAGCCCGCCCCAGGCAGACGGGCCCCTCGGTGGGGTCTCTCTCGAGGGACAGGCAGGTGGGGTGCCCCGGCGGGGTGACTGCTCGCTGCGGAAGAGGGAGGCAGGCGTGACACGACAGACGCTGAGGCGGCTGCAGGGACAGCCGTGGGAATCACAGAATTACGGAATCACTTAGGTTGGAAAACACCTCCGAGATGGCCGAGTCCAACCTCTTGCAGAACACCAACGTGCCAACTGGACCATTGCCCCGTCCAGTCTTTTCTTAAACACCTCCAGGAACGACTCCACCACATCCCTGGGCAGTCCATTGTTATGTCTAATGTCTAATTGCCCTTTCTCTGAAGAAATTCCTCCTAATGTCCAAACTAAACCTCCCCTGGCAGAGCTTAAGACTATGACCTCTCGTCCTGTCATTACTGGCATGGCAGAAGAGACTGCCCCCACCTGGCTACAACCTCCTTTCAGGTAGTCATAGAGAGCAATAAGACCACCCCTGATCCTCCTTTTTCTCCAGGCTAAACCCTCAGCTGCTCTTTATAGGATACGCACTCCAGACTCTTCACCAGCTCTGTTGTCCATCTCTAGACATGCCTCAGCACCTCAGTATCTTTCTTGTAGTGAGAGGCCAAAAACTGGACGCAAGACTCAAGGTGTGGCCTCACCAATGCCAATTACAGGGGGACAATCACTTCCCTAGTCCTGCTGGCCACACTGTTTCTGATACAGGGCAGGAAGGACCACCCGGGCACTGTGGTGGAGCATGGGAGGACCTGCAGATGCACAAGACAGGAAAAATGTACACTGAGGCAGATGCAGGAGACAAATCTCAGTGAGGAGAGGCCTTGTTACATCTGCTGCTTCTAGAACAATTTCTTACAGAGCAACAGCTTTCATTATAAAGGGGATGACGTTCTTCTGAGAGGTGTGAAGTCAAACGTTTCCTTCCTTGGGCACCCCTTCTTGTAGCAAAGACTGCCTATATCTCTCATTTGCAGCACAAGATTATAGTTTGCTCTCCTGCTCACCTGTGGGATGTCCACTTGCCTGGTTTAATCTGTGTGCTTCAACCAGTAGTTCAACAGGAGCATAGTTTCTCAGACAAAGAGCTCATTAGTTTGCTGGGTGCCTCATAGAAAGCCCGATAATCTATTCTTGGCTCAGTAATTACTAACACAGTAGCCTAAGCACTTTAGATGCCCATGTAGCTCTGCATCACGCAGGGGAACACCTGGACAGTAGAGCAAGACTTAATGAGAAAATAACCATATGATTTGTTTCATTAACACAACAATAACACTGAAAAAGTGCAGACAATCTCATTATGTTAATAGTTACTTCAGCTAGTGCATGGCATATAGTGTTCTTTGGAAAAACCGATATTAAGCATGATATTCAAGAACAAGTTAATTCTACAACAGGCATGAATCTGTCGCTCAGTGGTTTCCCTGTCTGCTGGGGAATATTTAAGTTCCTCTGTCTTGTTTTTCCATTTAAGGTACAATAAAGATCTCAGTTCTTTTCTCCTGTCTCTAATCTTGTACCAGGACCCTGAGAAAACACAAGTTCCCAGCTTTATCAGCCCACCTCTTCCTGAAGTAGACTCACAGGTGTAGGGCATCAAGCTAAATCCAGATTTAAAGCTCTGAAAATCAGTAGAGGAAGGATATCTACTCATAGCAAAGGCAGGAAGTCAGGCAGTGTAGGAACATGAGGGAGCTATTAATAGTCCCTAAGGCTTAATCATCTTGACTGTCCAAAGAGCTGTGGTTTGTAGTATATTTAGGATTCAATAACAAGTGTTAAGACATAAAGGAACTAACTTAAAACAAACCAGTAACTTTCTAAAATGGGCAAACATGTAAAGGGAGTGAAACATATGTTAGAAATTATGTGACTATACATTGTAGATGTATACTCATCAGTAGATGAGAAAAGGGAGATGTGAACGACTCTGCTTGATAAGTTTTTGCCAATGCCATGTAATAACACTGTCATGGCTTTCAAACACAGATTTCCAAATCAGGTTAGTAATAAAAGCTGTAACCATCTAAATATACAACCATAATTTCACGTGTATTATAAAAAAGTCAATAGGAAGAGCAAGGAGTGTTTCCAAATTCCACACTATTCTTACCTTTCTTTGGCTGAAGCAATGTCTCAATAGAAAATGATAGTGCAGTAAAATAGAGCAATAAAATTCCCCAGAAATAAGAAAATCATTGATGTATCTGAAAAAATATGTATTTTGTAGTGTGCTCATGGATTCATACATGATCTTCATTGGTCAGATTTGCAGTATAACCACAATGCACCTACGTGGCCTGTTAAAATTTTTTTGTGGAGGACCTATTTGCACATGCCCCACAGTCAAACATTTAAGGGTAATACACAAAAAGAACTCAATATCTGCTATGCTCAATCACTCATGTTCATTTACATATCACTTCACATTTTACTTATTCATCAGAATAGTTCATTTCCTTTACTGCCCAAAGTCTTTGTGGCTTTATGATTGTTACACCTTGCCACTCCCACCAGTTAACAAGTAAACATTTTGAAAGTAGACAAAATGGAACCTTTGAAGTTCTTGATCCAAGGCTTTCCTTCTGCTGTAAACATCCGCTGACATTTTTATGATTTAACTAATTCCAATTCATATAACGGGAAGAGTTCTGCTAGACTGTTCCAGCCACTCTCTATAAGTTTGGTATTGTTATATTTAATATTTTTAATGCAGTTGAACTACATGAAAGTAATCGCAGAAGAGTGGGGAAGTAACAATTGTGATCACATGGTCATTTGTTTTCACTCTGTAATCCAAGCAGAAAACAGGAGCAAAATTGTGAAAATCACAAATATTTTTCATTTTGTGTGCTACAGAGAAAAGTTCTGTTTGGTGTACTCTAGTGTTCATGCTGTCAAGAGATTTGGGTGTTTTGCCAAAACACACACCATCTAGCCGTGTGCCATAAGAGATACAGCCAGAAGCAATTGACCTAGCTTTTAATTTTCTGTATCATAACATTACTTTTCTGCCAAATATCAGCATCCTGCTGAGAATAAGGAAGACATCAGACCTCTAAGAGAAAGTCATGACAGCTTTTTTACTGCAAACTTGTAAATACTACACACCTTGATCTGCAAATAAAAATCCCAAACTATTTGTATTTACCCTTGAACAACTTCAAACTGATTGCCTGGGTGCCAACACCGCAGTCCTGACATCTGTGTTAGTGCTGAAGCTGGCTTCTCAACAGGCAGTTGTGGCTTACTGCTCAACACATCTCTTGAATCCCAAGTTTACTTCTTGTTACTTCCTAAAATCTGCAATGAGTCACAATTAGGGTCAATACTTGTAATTCAAGCTACAGTGGTAGATCATGACAGAATGTATCAGGGAGCACCAGAACTGAGAGGTGAATTAGAGTCATGGAAGAGGTTGATCCATGTGAGAGGAGAAGGGAAACAAGAGAAAGCATAAAATTCTGCCCTGAAAAAGAAGGGAGTGGGAAAGGTAGTGATTGACAGCCTGAGACTGGGATCCTATTCTGAAGTGCACGGCCAGGGAACTGAGGTACACCTCTGTGCATGACCTGACATAGGTGGGAGCTACTGCTGCTCTTCATCTCTCACCATTAAAGGCAGCATTTGCCTTCAGTTTTTCTCATGGCAGGATCAGGACAAATTAAGCTTGGTAGGTAGGTATTGGTCTCCACTACTGAGCTTTTCTTACAAGGTTCAGTTGGCTAAGAATATTAAAAAGACTTGCTGTCATAGCTGCTCCAGCGAGCCTGATGGTGTAAACATAACGGTGTGAAGGAACATTGCTTAATGCAATCTGAAATAATGATGCCTACTTTGTAATCATCTGAGGATGACTTCATTATGTTACTAATAGAGTATTAAGAGTGGTTACGACTGTCGTTGCAGTGCCATCTGGTGACAAACACCGGAATCATCACTGGAACTTTAATGGAATAATCCAAGCAAAAATAAAGATGAAAAACGTACAATAATATTATCTCGTTGGTCCTAGATGGACAGCACGGCTTGGATTTTCTATTTTTAAACTTGGTGAGAAAGCCTCCTTTCTCTGTTCTCCTTTCTTAATAGTATAATTCAACCACATACCTTCATTGTTTTTACATGGATTGAAGTGTATGTGAATCACATTTACAAAATCTATAAATCCTAACTTCATATGGTTAGTAGACACCTAAATACATGCCATATTAATAGATTTTTTAATGTGAATTAAGTATTTCAGTATTTCAGAATTAACCATGGATGTGTAGTCAGTATTATTCTTTAAAACAACATTGGTCTCAAGGAAACAAGGACTGAAAATATATGAAAACAGATTTGTCTGTGAAGGCACACTTGCCAGATGGACATTTAAGCTCGACAAAGTTACCTGACTTTTCCAAGGCATACAATGCGCTCCTTTTTGAATATTTTTCAGCATATTCATTTATATTCAGCATATAGTCTTTGCCTATTCTGTACAAGAATGACAGTTAAATACTAGGGCAAGCAGGAAGTTAAAGCCCTAAAGCATCCCCCAAATATATTCAGTCCTCAGTTTATCTCTAAACAATCATTTGATGTGCTGTCAGCACATCAGGCAATAGAGCTCCACTTGGGCATTCAGTAGGATGTGGTAGATGGCCAATGGGGGGGTTTGCTGTCTTTTACTCCAAATCGAGTCTGTCCCTGTGATACCCTCACCTGAGGAATTTGAAGAGATTCTTCTGCAGTTTAAAATTTTTCTCTCCCTAGTCAGCCATCTTTTGTGCAAGTCTTGACAGCTTTCTGGTATATTGCCCATCGAAGTGGACTTGAGCTAAAATAGTAGGCTGAACTCAAGTAAATGAGACAGGAGCACATATTTCTTGCTCCCAGCTCATTTTAGGACTAAGGTAAAATTATCTTGTCAAGAAAGATAGCTCAGCTACCAGGCAGGCAGCTGAGAAATGTAACACACTGAATCATGATAGTAAAATTAACAATAAACTTTTAGCCTAGTGAAAACTTTAATGTAGACCCACTTTTTTCCCCCAACGTTGTAGTCTGGTAGTAGTCTGGTATAGCCCATTTTATCTCTTTTCAGACCAGAATAAAGAAGGCCACAGGCTCCCCAGTTATTCTCTCAAGCAAGCTTTAGTCTCAAAGTAAAAGAAAGGGCAGTTTAGCTCGTTCAGCAAAGGAATACATAAACTGCTCTACATGCCTGCAGGTCAGGCAGCCTTGCAGTGATAGCATGGTCTCAAAGAAAACCTCTTGCACTTAAAGAGAACCCTCCTGTAGCCAGCCAGCTTCTATTCCTGTTGGAATCCCATTGAAGCCTAGTGGCAAGGAACTGTTGCCCTGAGTGCTTCCCTGCACCAGTGACCGATTAGTTACAGGGCAGAATAAGCTGCTCCCACAGGTCAATAGTGCTCCTCACGCTGGATGACAGCTACTGCAGGTCACTGTTAAATCTGTAGTGTAGCAAGGTTGCTTCATTGCCCAGCAATGAAGAAATCTGTTTGGAATTGTACTCTCCTATATAGAAATTTAAGATATAAACAGCACATTTTACCAGCTTCTAGATGAGACAGATATATAAGCTCCTTTTTGGTTTGGGGTGTGGTTTGGTTTTTTTCCTTGGTATGTTTTTTCCTAATATTAAGGACTGTAAAGGGAATTAAACTAGGGTTTCTGGTTATATGTCAGACCAAACAAACTTGATGTGAACACTTTTAACACATCATCTTGTGACCCAGGGCCACTTATTTAAGTGACTGTTTTCAAAAGCACGTGACAAAAGCTAGAGACTAAAATCAGTGGAAGCCTTAAGTACTTACTACTTTCAAAAATAAGGCTATTTTTTATATAGGTGTCTATAAGGCACACAGTCTGCAAAATCTTGATCTTCTTAATATCTCTGTTTCTACACTGGGGAAAATGTTTACGTGCTTCACAAGGGTAATGTAATGTAATATGAATTAACTTTTTAGCACTCTGAATTCTCAAATGAAAGGAACTCTTCAAGTATAAATTCCCAAGATTAGTAGCATATTATCACACACAGAATCCCAGATATCCTATGGCAGGAATGTGAGCAGGACAAATCCCCAAAGCAAGTGATGTTCATTAGGTGTTCCAGTTCTGAGAAAAATTGGGACACTGTGGTCATTTTTTTTAATCAGGCATCAGACCAAATATACTGCTTTGTAGGAACAGGACTGGAAAAAAAAAATTAAAGCTAGATATCCCTACCAGAACTCTGCAAATCAGCTCACGTGACCACCTGATGCTTCCCAGAAGCATCCTCCACACAACCTACTTTGCCATGTACAAATCAAACTACATGCAAACCTATCAGCCCAGAGTGTTTGCACAGTGGGACACACACGTGCCTGATCCTAGCCAAGGATGTGTGTTTACTGGCTAGGGATGAATGCCTCTATTATATATATATTATATATGTATGGGAAAGAGCATGAAACTTGAAAATAATGTGATGATGCAAAAGCACCTGGAACCCAGTGGCATTCCAGGTTCCTGGAATGTCCGAAGTCCTGTGTCCAATTCCTTTGAACATAATCAAACCTGGAACTATAGGGTCACAAACAGTTGTTAATTCAGCTTTTTGAAGATGACCTTATTTGGTGAATACTCAACAGAGAACTGCAACCAGAACACTCGAGATACTTTTTCTCAAACTAGCCCAATCCTGACACACTGTGCTGAATGTGATGGATGCAGAACACAGTGAGGAGAGTGTCCTCAGATACGTGCACACACTTTCTAAGATATCAGGCATCAATGAAGCCCTAAAATAGAGAGGGAAAATAGACTGGCTGGGGTCCAGGTGTGAAGGGACTCTGCTATCCCTGAGCTGTTTATAGAATTGGTCTGGTGAGAGAAGGTTGCTTATAAAAACTCAGTAACTTGATGACTTTTACCTGTGTCAAATAATATATCCTTTCTCAGTATTTCTTATTGATTCAAAGAAATTAGGAAATAATCATGTCCTTGTGTTTATTTTTCCTCTTCCTTTCTCACATGACCAAGTGGAATCTTTATATGGTTTGATCCTGGATGAGGTTACCTAAGCCTGGCTAGTGGCCACACTTAGACAAGGTACCATGCATTGTAGCAGAATGTAAATAGTTTTGCACTGGATAGAATTTGAGCACAGGCAAAATTGGTCATAAAGGCAGCTGGAAGACTGAATAGCAAATGGTAAGTAGAGACCTGGAGTGCTGTTAGGCAATTTTGAGCCATCAAGGTGCCTTCTTTCAGGGACTGAACTGATTAGCTTTGATTAACATTGACTTGGTAAGACTGAGTAGAGAACAGATTCCCTGTTTTCAATTAAGAACAGCAGAAGAATCAGGAAGATTATATTGGAATTAAGACAAGATAAGGCAAAGGAGACTCTGCTATAATCAGAGAAACAGACCTGATCTTAGGTACACACAACTAAGCATCTGGTGAGTCCAACCGTCACTTTGTTACACTGAAGAATGCCAAAAGGCATCTTTCCAAGCTGCACTGTCATATGAGTCACAGGAGAAAGCTGCAGATACAGGTCAATAATAGGGACAGAAAGGAAAATAACTGGAGAACGGTGGCATCCAGTCCACCCATCGAGACAGATAAGGCCAAGTCTAGAACACAGATGATAGAGAACCAAATGCAACATAATCTGCCCTTGTGTGGAAGAAAGAAGGTGCATGACTGTGAAGTCAGATAATATGAAGGCACCCCCAAAATGCCAGGCAGTGGAAGGATTGTGGGAAAATTTATTTCCAAAGTCAAGAACACTAGGCATAAAGAACGTTAACCTTAGTTGCATTTAAAACACTGGGCCTGGGGAAAGACATGGCCCCTGTTCTTCTTGGGGCTTTTATCATCCCTGGCCCCTCCTCTGTGAGGGCCTTCAGACAAAGACTTATCTTTTTCTCATGCCAAGGAGAGCTTTTCTGGAATGCAGGAGGAGAAAACACCTAAAACTGTCTCCGGGAAAGTTGCTTCTTCCAGGCAGGAAAGTCTTCCTAAGCGAAATAAGCCCTGATCTCCTCATAATAAGTCTTCTACTCTTACAATGAGCAGTGTGAGGAACCAGCATGTGCCAACTTGCAGAGGAAGTGCACTGAAAGGATGAAAGTCTTCAGCATGGCAACATCACCCTCACTGCTTCCTGTTTCTGCTGCTAGTGGGAGATGCCCAAGACAGAATGCTGGATGATGGGGAGGTGGCTGGCCAAAATACCAAAATACTTTGAGGGATGAAGCTATTACCTCTGGCATGGGCTGTAGACAAGTACCCTCCACTCCAGGCATCAGTGAATGTCCCCATAAAATACAGAAGGATGAACAGTGTTAAAAGGAAAAAATGCTGCAATAAGCACAAAAATTGCCAGTATTGGAGTGGACAGCAGAGTGAGTTGGGAGAAGGAGCTGGGCTACACAAACAGCAAGAGATCTAGTTGCACTTGCAGTAAGTGGCTAGATTGGTTTTGAAGTGGGAATTACTTTCATGCATTTTCATGTATGTGTTACAAAACATGCACAATTCTCTCCTTTATTTTACATCCCTACAGCCTTGCCTAGCATTGCACGTTTCTTATTCTAATCTCCTATCATCTTTTTAGAAAATGTGCTACCATGGGTTACCCTTTAAAATACTTATTTAGCACTGATTCTATCTTGTTTAATTATTACTTTATTTTCTGCTATAACTGGAGGTTTATCCATCAGCAGAGGCGGGCACATAAAGTTGCCTGTGAGGAACTCATGAATAATTGATCCCTTCCACAATGCCAGTGCCTCTTCTTCCTGAGATCACAGGCTAATGTGTTTTGTTCTGCCATTTTCCAGCCCCATGCCATTTTTCTTAACGGATCAAGATCATAGTCCTGCCACACCAGCAAGCCCAGCCCACCCTCCAGCCCCAAAGCCACCACACTCTCCAAATGGAGGCCTCGGGGCAACAGCAGCTCCATTCCCTTTGAGAACTATGGGAACTGGATGCCATTTTTAAAGAGGGTGCTGATCATTGCAGCTTCAACCTCTGTGCAGGGTGTGCCTGGGAAATGGTTGTCAACAGAGCACATCCCCACATATAATGCTGGAAGGATGCGGTGATAGATGTCCCAGTGGTTTTCAACAGTGCAGGAGTCTGAATGATCTTCATTTCCATATTAGGGCAAAATTTAGGAATAAGCCTACACATGGCATAGATAGCCTTCAACACAATCAGTTTTAACTTGTAGGCTAAGTAATTGATTTACACAAGCTTTTACTGATTCATACACAAGAAAAGAGCATTGAAATATTCAGAAGTATATTCTCTTTCTTATGTATATAGTAAATGGATGTTCACTCTACACTGATCCATCTGTTCATGGACATGTCAGGGCTGAGAGCTGTCTCCCAAGACAGGATCCCCTCTGCCAACAGGACTAAGCACCACTTACCTTGATGATGACTTGTACAGAATTTCCCAATGTGTATTTGCTCTTACAGGACACTTATCCAATGGGCAATACATTTGAAAGATAATAATGTCATTTTTTTGTTTCTTTTTCAATTTATTCCTTTTTATAGACCACATTCACCATATCTTCAGCAGAGATGTTGCAGTCATCCCTGCCCATCCATTGTTGCCTAGTGATACCTGGTGTCTCAGTGACCGTGTGTTGCTCTGAAAAATTGGTGGTGGACATGTCTGTAAGACTACACATAATATTAGCTACAAATTGATACTGTTTAGTAAGACAGCAGTTGCCAGAATGTCGGCTGAAAAATGCTGGGTTTAATTTAAAACTTTATTGCCAGATTTCACACTTTATACTTAGTAAGAACTGTTTCCTGCCAAGTGAACTTTGAGAAGACCATACTATGCAAAATGGGTGAAAAATGCACATAAATCTGTGAACATAGATTGCAGCCCATCCAGACAGTGCGAATGTTTAATCTAGAGAAGAGCTGCCTGTGAGAAGCACTGTATTTCCTGTTATAAAACATTATTTGTCATTTTCAAAATCAATCCAGGGAAACCTATCCCAGCATCCTCAGATGCAAATCCTTTTGAGAGTGTTATAAAAGTTTTGGTTAACTAAAGAATTAAAAATATATATTCCATATTCTGGTATGAATCTTTTACTTTTCCCAGCAGATATGTTTGAGGATCAGAGGAGCAAACATTACAAAAAGGAAAACTGAGTACTTTGGAGAAGTGTGGGAAAAGCTCACTTTATACAGAGGAGTGCAGTAAGGCTATCAAACTCAACTAATATTATTTTTCTAAACTTGTGGAGAGACATAGAAATGCAAAACTTGCTCTCCAGGTAGCTTAAATTAATGGATAAATGGTACAGATAGATCAAGCTTGAATGAAGTTTCAGTGAAAAAAATACCTTCAGAGATTATAGAGGTCTTCTTGATATGCAAAGTTATTTGATGTAGAATGACAAGAATTACAGTAAAAAGTGGTTTAGAGATCACCACTACACTGTCAGCTAGTTGTGCTACACAGTGAAATAATGGTGAAGGAAGAACATACTTTTTCTTGGAGACTAAAGCTGCTGTCAATATGGGGGATCCCAGCTGGTTCTGTGATCTGTTTGTTAGGATTTTGTAGAAGGAACATCTGTGCTTAGTTAAGGTGGCAACATCGGACAAGAGAGACTGTAACACAAAGTATGGATTTCCTGCAGCTAGGCTGCCCATTTCTTGGACTTCTGCTAAGTCACTGTTTTAGAACATGCGTGGTCGTGTGTCCAGTGATGAATTGTTTATGTGACCAGAAGGCCAATTGTACTCTGACATGTGTAGCCTGAATGTGTATAAATGTAGCAGCATTGCTGGTATAAAGTGTTCCTGCGCCTGTTCCTGTTCCTGGGTCCCTGCATATCACAACCACGTCGCATGTTCGTTTCTGCCCGCGACAACATGTCAACATTGACATTTTTATAGGAGCATGTGTTCTGCCTTTTCGTTTGTCTCCATTCAGCACGTTTAAAGATTTATATGGCAATGGTTACAAAACTACCTATCTGCCTACAAAGACACTCTGGTATACATACCTAGTATTCCAAATACCAGGTGTTCCAGACAACAGGGCTTTTAAAGTTACACATTTCTTCTTGGTTACAATTACCAATCCACTTCTATTCACCTTCCAGATACTTACTGGGAGTTACTGCAAAGTAAGAAATAACTGTGGGTACAGTGGCATAATATTACATATTCATTTACTCAACTGGAGCTGGTACATGTCTCCCAGTTTTGTGATTATTTGACTAGAATACATTGCTGCTGACTGTAGTTAAATATTCAATTCAATTGGTTTAATCTTCCCTATAGAAACTGCTACCATTACAGCTGTAGAACTGTTGTCAGCACAATTAAGCTTTCATCTATATCCTACCTTTAGTCCTGTATTTTTTTATTAAACTTGTTTGACTTGAAAAGTTGGACAGACTAGTTTTGAATCGTAGATGATGGAGAAAAAAATCCTGGTGCAGCATTGGCATGTAGTTTAAAACTGCTTCATCCTAAAATACTCAAGTTATATAGCACTATAGCCACTATAGTGTGATAGCCAAATACCTTGTAGTATCTAGATGTTAGCATCCACTCATTCAGAGGGATCTCTTTCTATCTGACCTTTACGGCAGGTTTGTATGAGCTCAGGACTGCATCACCTGGCTTCAACGTTTTTGATCCAATACTGTAGTCCTCAAAGTGGAGAATCACAAGACACCACAAGAACAACAATGGCATGTCAATGTCAAAGATGAATCATCACCTGCCCGGGCATATGGGGGAGAAAGGGGGGAAGGTTGCCCAAAGGTTTCCTGGGACTAATTACCATGGTAAAAATCACACACCTCTGAGAGAGAACATGACATAATAATGTCAGACCACCTCTGTATAATAAACTAGTCACCAGCTGGGGCATGTGCAGAAATGCATTGGTCAAGTTGACCAATGAACAAGTTTTGAGCAACTTCCTCTTTGTTGTAACTCATCTGAAAGCACCTCTTTGTGTGCAGAATGCCATCAAAGGCCAAAAGGTGGATCTCAGCTCTGTCCGCTCATTGGCAATCAAGCAGAGGAAGTGTGTCTTCAGAAACCAACAACAGGATTTAATGTGTATGTTTTGGTTTGGTTTGTAGTTTTAATGAAAGCACCCAAGTAACGGTTTCAGTTGCACTGTATATAGATTATTAACAAGAATGATTCTGAGCTAAAGCACTGTGAAAGTTACTTAAATAGGGACAGTTTCAAGTAAAGTTTCTTTCTCACAATAGAATGTGTCACATTGAAAGTCCATTGTTTAATCTCAGGAAGAAGGAGGTTTTGGTGTGTGGTAATTGATTGTATGATCACATTATACATCCCCCAAAATTTATCAATTTTCTAATGGAAATCTAAAATCATATTTAATTTTCTAAATATATAGTTTGATTTTGGGCAAGAGTAATTTACAGCTGCTAGTAAGTTCATTAGGAACTATCATGTATCACATTTGAAAATCAGCTGCTTATTCAATGTCTATCTTAATATCTCATTCTTAGCCTGAGAAATAACATGATAGAAAATCTATCTGATCTGAATAATGCATTCTAGAGTTTTTCTAGGACATTGAGAGTTAACTTTATCTAGGGTAGGATTAAATCATAGATATTATATCCTATTGCCTGCTGTCTACCTCCTGGAACAGTATTCTTTAAAAAAAATCTTGGACCTCTATTTAAAAAGCAAATTTCTGGTCACATGGTAGTGAAAGAAATACTGCAGTCATGAATTATGTATGACTGACTGAGCCTGTGTAATCTCCAAGCCCAAATAAGAAATGTGAGCAGAAACTACAACTTAGTGAAAGAACTCTGTGAACAGACACAAGAAGTCACAGATAACCTCTTTCAGACTAAGACAGATGCATAGCTTGGCTACAGAGGAGTATTGTCTATCCATATCTCTTCCTGCTCCTGCTTCTTCTCTGAAGGAGATAAGTATTCCTGTAGTCATTTCATTGTTCCTGAGAGGAGTCATCCCCCGAGGGCAATCCCCATTAGGCCTATCTGGGAGTAGATAACAGAGTTGGTGCTTAGGCACATGGTGTGATTCTTGGGGTTGTCCTGTGCAGGGCCAGGAGTTGGACTTCAATGACCCTTGTGGGTTCCTTGCAGTTCAGGATATTCCATGATTCTATGATACTCTTCTGCCCAGAATAGTGGGGAAGGCAACATCTGCCACCACTACTCCAGCAGAGAACCCACAGCAAAGCTAACTGGAACTCCATGTCCTGATATAACTTGACTGCTTCAAGGGCCCTAAGAATGTATGGAGAGTGTATTGGGATTTGTCAGACTTTTAGGCTGAGCACTTGCTGATCCCCACTGAAGCACAAGAAGGAGTAAGAAAAACTCTGATTCTTTGCAGCATAACAATTTACAAGATGATGAGAATATCTTCAAATAAATAGAACCCCTGAGTGTTCATGGTATCACTCATGAATCTTCAGTCTTCACCTGATGCTTAGAAGATGAACACCCCCATTTCTCAGTTCTCTGCTTAAATACTGTTCTAAATGACTGTTTAAAGACGTTTAAATCCTAGCACATGAATCAAATTATGATCAAATTGGAGTAACAGATTGTATTATTTTTCATGGAACTAGAATACTAAAGGGGTAAAACCTGCTGTAAAAGGACACAGATAAGGAAATAAGCAATACTACAGATAGTAGAGGGACATCTTATGCTGAAGATCTTTGTACCAAGAATAAAGGAAATATGAATGGGTGTCACCACTGTGGGAACTTATAGATCAGTAAACCAAATTTGTAGGTAATTGTGGGCATGTAGGCAAATGATCTGGAGAAACTATTAGATAGCAATGTAGATTATTATTTAAGCTTATTATTTCTTGGAAAAAGAACAGAGTGGGACACAGACTATCCAGTCTATGAAAACTTTTTGATAAAACATGAGAAAGTACCTTGAAGAAAGCTTCTACAGGATGTATTTTTAACCAACTGAGGAACTGGTTGAAAATGGCAAGTTAGGAGAACACCTAGGAAGGAGAGACTAGGAAATAGGAACTGAGGATTTTTGAGAAAGTAAAAGCAAGCATAAACTGGAGACAAACTGCCATTTCCTTAATAATGTACATACAAAAATGTGAACTCTTCTATTGTGTAGGAAAGACAGACCAACCTGGTTAAACCATGAGTTCTTCTTAAACAATAAGGAAACACAGAGAAAGTGCAAAGCAGGCCAAATTACCAGGGAAGAAATAAAAATATATAGCATAAATATAAAGGTACAAAACTTAGAGAGGCCAAGGCACATAAAAAGTATTTAAATACATTAGCAATACCATGAATATCATGAAAAGAATTAGCCCACTGACCAATACACAAGAAAGTTATCAAGACACCTTTCTTGTTTTAATGCCTTTTTTTTTTTATCAGCTTCCACCACCAAGATCAGTTGCAATCAGATGGTAGCAGAAGGCCCATAGTTATAGGAGTAAGTACTCAGCCAAGAATAAGAAAGCACAGATAAGACAATACTTTGAATTGTGTGCTCTCAAATTGCCTGAACCTGAGAAACCTCAATCTAGGATATGGGTGAAGTAGTTAGCAGCTATCTTTGACAAATTCTGAAAAGTAATGAGAGATTAGAAAAAGGAAAACATTTAAAATGGGGGCAAGATAAATCTGGGAAATATAAACCAATCAGTCTTTTCCTGTAAAAATGCTGGAACAAACTACTTATAAGAATCAGAAAGAACAAAAGTTACAGCCAGCATAACCCAAACCATAGCAAGCTAGTTCAACCGTCTTGTGTCAGGTTAGTGGGTCTAATAGATGAAGAACTGGTTGATGGTTTGTATACTGACTTAAGTAATAGTTTTGATATTCCTGTATGTGAAAGCCTAATAAATAATCTGGAGATACACGACCAAGATGAAATTACTGTAATACAAAACTCTACTAATAGTGTCATTATTGACTATTCCCTGTCTCCCACTGTCCAAGTGGGAGACTGGACAGAGTATTAACTGGAGTCCGGCAGGGGCAGGGTCCAGTATTGTTCATTATTTCAAAAAGCACCTGAGTAGTTAAACAGATAATCAAGCCTTGCACAAAAAATGGGAGAGATTTTATCTGTGTTTAGTCAGGATTAGAATTCCAAAAAGTAAATGAGAGAAATCCTTTGGAGAAAGAAAAGGCTTATAACTCAACAGGGAAAAGATGCTACTTTCAGGCAAAAATAATCATATGTAGGATGGAGAACAGTGAAGTGCTCAGGTGACTGTTTTGCAAAGAACAATGTGATACTCCTGGTGTATTGCCAAAATACAATGGTGTTACAAAAACCCCAGCAATAGTGGGATGGATAAACAGGAATACAGTCTACAAGACACAGGAAATAAGCACACATTGTATGGCTTTACAGACTCTTCTGATATAATGCTCAATTCATGGCATTGAACAAAGTTGTGCATCAACTAGCAAGAGTCCAGAGAAAACCAAAAGAATTACTAGAGCTGTAGAAAGTTCAGACTGAAAGAAATTAGGAATATAGTCTGTTTACATTTGTTCGGGAAAAAAGCAAGATTCAAATTGGATGTTAGAGAAAACTTTTGAATGGGTAAGGTGTTGAAGTGTTGGAATAAAATTCATGAGGTTGAAGAGGTTGTATAAAAACAAGGTAAAGTTTTAAAGAGCAGTCCAGGAATGTTAAAGATATCATTCATTTTGCATTGAGCTAAAGTAATGGGCTACATGACCCTGAGAGAGCTCTTTTAGTCTTATCATTCCATGTCTTCTCCACAACGTAATTAGTTCTATGAGATTTCAGCCCAGTGAAGCAGAGAATAGGATCCGAATTACTCCACCTTTCCAAACTGACGCCAAAATAAGTTTGTTTTTTGGGTTCTTTTCCCTAGTGAAAACTGCTTGCTCTGATGTTTTTAGCTGTAACTGTTCAGTCATAATATTTATATTATGTATCCTGTGCATTAAGGATTAGGACATCCTGGTGAGGTCTTAAATTAAGTCCTGCAAACAGTATTGATAGAGTGTGTTTCTACAGAAAGAAGATTATTGTGTGAGTAACTAGCTTGAGCTAGCTAGCTTAATACCATGCAGGAATGGGAGCACAGATTGCTTTCTCAAATGGCTGAATGAGTCATTTCACTAATCCACTAATGGAAGGAGGGTAAGAGGCTGATGTGTCACTTTGATACCATTTCCTTCAAAAGCAGCTGGAACTCTTCATATGTGAACTGAGCCATTGACACTTATTGTCTGTTCAGGGAATTCTTTGTGGGCCTTATTACTCTCACTATTTACACTTCTTTGCAGAGAATACTGAAGACTACTTCAGACATCTTTTGCACCTAAAAATACATCACAGTAGTTGAAATGGAATTAATTATTCATCCTCTGATCAGTATCTGAAAAGTGCCAGAATATTTGTCTGATGTTCTAAATAGAGCTGGTATGGCACACTGTCACAGGCTGACCACTTCTGATCACTCCATGTGCACAGACTGATGCAGAGTAATTAGCCATTCCCAAAGGTGCAAGGCAGTTTCTTTTATATGTATTGTGACTGTGATTCTCCTTGACTTTGTAGTTTCTATTTGCAGAAGATAGATACTACACTGTCTGTAATGACTGTCATTTTTACCAGTCACAGCGGTAAGTTTCCCAGGAATAACTGTTCTGGCACTTCACCCTATCTTTGGTATATTCTAAACTGTAATTTTAAGCAAATAAAGATGGAGTAAGTTGCTCACTTGAGCAAGTCCTTTTTCTCACTATAATAGCATCTATATTAGCCAGCACTTACACACTTCTGATTTCACGTTGCATCTCTTTGTTTCCACAGAATTCCATTTGTGCCATATACAACAGAGGAGCTGCTTCTAATTGTGAATCTTGATAATTTCACCTGCAATCACTGATGGCAAATGTGAGAAGACCATTACTCTATTGGTCACTACTTTTTATCTCTGTACCTTCATCATCAAGTGTTTGAAAATATTTGTTTCTCTAATTAGTCACCTGCCATTCCAGTTATTCCTTTTTTTTTTTTTAATTACAAATACGGGTGGAAGGTCCAAGTTGCACTGCTCCTAGCTTCCCTCCCGGTTTCATATTAGCACCCCTGCTGAGGTGCATTCTTTCTACCATGTGATGGATAAAAGAGGCCACCTGGATCCAGCTATCACTCAACAAAGGTGCTATCTCCAACCCTGAAAATTAAAATTTGTAGATGTTACCTATGATGTAAGTTGCTTCCCATATCCATACTGGTGATCTTCTTCCAGTTCTCAGAACTTCTTATCAATGCAAACATGGTTGGGTTCTACACATCTAAGAACTTTAGAGTGAAAAATATAGAAGCCTTCAGTATCATCTTAAGATATTTAAAAATACTGCTTTTCTTGCCTTCAGAGGAAGATGACAAGTTATATTCAAATAGGTACTATGATAGTAAATTATCATTTTAGACTAAAAAACGTAATGACAACTGGAAACTTTGGTCTGCTGAGACCAACTCATTTTTTCTCTGCTGTACAATGTTTCATTTGAATTTAGCTGTTCTGATCCTGTGTTAGGTAATGAAGCTGCTTCAATGACTAAAATTCGCAGAAACAAACCATACTATATAGTCAAAATATCTAAAACCAGGTTTTCATTGATGGAATTAATATTTTCAGTGGTATTCACAGAATTACAGAACGGGTGTGGTTGGAAGGGACCACAGTGGTCATCTGGTCCAACATCCCTGCTCAACCAGGGCCATCCTAGAGCACATTCCACAGGGTTGTAGCCAGATGGTTCTTGACTGTCTCCAGTGAGGGAGACTCTACAACCTTCTGGAGAACCTGGTCCAGTGCTCAGTCACCTGCATAGTAAAGAAGTTCTTCCTCACGTTCAGCTGGAAATATTGCCACATGTCCATAGTAGAACTTCTACTTTGTTTGGTTTTAAATACTTTGCTCTGTTCCCTGGAAAACCCCACGCAGATGCTTGCAGCTGAGAGCTGCTGTTGTTCACTTGTGCCACTGAAAAATCCAAGTAGCATATGTGTCTTAAAGCTTACATCCTGTTGTGTCCTCCAGTCAGATTGCTCTGAGAGTCACTTTCTGGGCTAATAGCTCTGCAGCTGATCACAGCAAGTCTTGACAAGCAGACAAGTTAGAAGCTGATCCTAGAGCCTGCCTCTGTATTTAAATGAGATCTACCTCATACATTTCATGAGCACTGGAATTCTTTGCTGTTCTTCGCATTTCAGCTCTAATCATTATCATGACTTTTGCTCTTGAGTTCTTATCGGTATTCCTGAGATCTGCTTTCTACTCCTATAGTGTTTCCCCTCCCACTCCAGCAGTGGCACTCGTTTTTGACCAGATCCCCCCAGCCCTCTGCATACACTAGAATTTTCTTTGCTTCCTTTTATCTTTGTCAGTGGACATACACTTGACTGACTACTTAATGTGCTAAATCCTTTTACAGTTCTGTCTTCCTGAGTTCAGCATCTTCTTTGCTTACAATGAAAACCTGTGGGTTTTACTGTGGCCTATTTGCACATTCTATTGCTTATTGAGAAATAGTAGGTGCAGATATTTTCAGTTATTAATACATATATGGTTTTAAGTGTTTTAATTTCAAATATAACTACTTGCATTTTCCATTGGCTTTTACTAGACTCAGATTGATGCTTGTAAACAGCTGATAAGGAAAACATATGCAGTATTTTAGGCAAAGAAAGTTGACCTCAAGACAGTATTATTAATCTTGCATATAAACGGAGAACCCTCCAAGCACTTAACTTCTATGTTTCTTTCTCTGTAATGCAAAATATACCGGACTAGCTATGCTCCCTATTCAAGCAATATTGTATTCCTGTGTTTAAAAGTCCTCTGCTGTGCAGAAAACGTCATAGTGATTTTTTTTCTAAAAACTCAACTAATTCTCTTTTTCCTCTGGCGTATTTTTTTAATGATGAACATACTTGAATATTTTGTAATCACTTACTATTAAATGGTACATGATTTCTTCATTTTATAGCAAAGAGTAATCATGGTTCCCTGGGCCAATGCCAAACATATAAGAAAACCACTACCTCAGCTGGGACATAACTGTGAATATTCAGTACATCAGTTTCTAAGTGACAATGGGAAAGTGAGAACACTAAACGAGGAAAATGCTGCTGTTTCTCTACATTTTTCTTTAAATGATCCATATTTAGTCTGAAATTTAAAAGTTATCAATGCCCAAGAAACACCTGCTGTAGGATTTCTAGAAATTAGTCAGTTGGGAGTGGTATGAATTCTGTGAAGCTTCTGAACCCTCCTCTGAGACAGTGAAAAGAAGAAAATTAAACACTTCCTACTTTTACTCCATTTACTCAGAAAAGTGCATCTTTTACAATATACAAGTGAAGGGTTTGATGTTAATTTAATTCATATCATCCAAATTCCTGTTTTCCTCTCTGCCTCTAACTCCAGTTAGAAAATAGTTTCAATTTTGAAAGCATCACATTGTATTTATACATTTATTGTGATTATGATATTCCCATCAGTGCAGACTTGATACAGAACTGCAACAAATTCTGAATGCACACATTAATCCACGCAAAAATGTCTGAATCAGATTATTTGTCCAGTAAATCTAGACATTGTAAAATACCTATCTGTGTTTGCCTCTAGGGAAATGTGAAGAAAATTAATGTGCTTGCTGCTTGTTGCCAGAAGAAAATCAAACTAAGAAGTGCAACCCAATTCAGGAGAAATAACTGGTCAACTATTATTAACTGTTCTTTGTAAATAAAACACAAGTTTTTCCTGCTATGCTTATCATAGGATTTAATCATGCTTGAAAAGCTCTCTGAAATGTGTAATTGCTACAAACAACAAAACCAACAATACAAATCTGCTTAGCGGAAAATACAATACCTCTGTTTGTTGGGAGTGCCTCACAAGAGGCCTATGCCTGGTGGAGGAAGACTACAGAGGAGAGAGAGAACTGAAGATAACAGC
>JAWWES010000001.1:42781407-42825527 GCA_035583135.1 Lophotriccus pileatus
TAACTAAGTAAAAAGTACATTGTGGATCTTACTGAGATAAAGCAGAAGCCAGATCACCAGTCAAAAACTACTCATTCCTTTTCATAGATGTAGCCTCACTTTCATTTATGCAGGCTATCAGTGCCGTTTCAAAAATGGGATGTACATTATTCCCCCGTGCTTCCCACTGCACCCCCTTATCTGGCACTATCACTCATCTGATTGCACATACAGCGAGATCAATGTATTGGTCCAACTGAAAATTGGCCAATTTTTAGTTGCATGAATGCTCATGTCAGCATAGAAAGGTGACACAAATTCATAGCCAGTCAATGAGGACAGGACAGGACTGCTACTTTTGGCAGCAGCTCTATCATGCAGCAACTTGCCTGTGATAAAACCATACACTAAACCTCGTAGAGGCTGATCTCATTCAAGTTCCTCAGTATAAGAAATACCAGGATAATAAAGGAATACCACATGCCAGGTTTATTGGAAAGAAACAAAGGTGAAGGTATATTGAAGCTTGCTCTTTCAACACAAATCCCACAGGAGATCTTCAACCTCTTAAGCAGAAAGTTCTTGTTTAGAAAACTAGGAAGGGTTTGATTTAACAAATCCAGTACTTGATTAAAATTTCTTATCAAACAGTTTTTGAGATCTTCTAATGAAAATCTAGAAAGAAATTGGATTAGAAAGAATAGTGAATTTTCTGTATATATATGAATGCACACACAGATGCCACTCCAAAGATAGGTTATGGTAAGATGAGAACCTAGGTTTGTGCAATAACTCCCTCCTGCTGAAATGGAGTCATTCTTTCCTCCTTCAGGCTGCATGCTCTTCTGTGCTGTCTTTGTGCAGGCTTTGGTACCTGGCTGACACATAAGTCACTTCAACTCACTAAGGTGGCAAAAAGCTATTTGCCTTTTCTTTTTACTTAATTGGTTTAGTAGGTTGGAGAACAAATGTTATTAATGGTGGCAGGGCCCCAAATATAGCTGAATGTCATAGCTGACAGCTTTTCTCAGCAAAATATCACTAAACCAACACAAAATTATGCTATTTTAGACTGGGAGTTACAGTTTGAGGACAGTATAGAAAAACTGGCTGTAGAAAATGATCCTAAAGTTGATTTGGGGTAAATTGCATGGAAAGAAAAAAAAAGCTGGTCTGTATCTAAACCTCTTGATTTCATAAGGCAAATTTTGGTAAACTAAGAGACCTAGTTAACGAAGACAACAGAACTGAAGAGGTCAGAAGTTTGAAATGAAAATCATTTGCTCTTTCTTTGACTTTCTTTGAGGGACAGGTGCTAACACAGTTCATAATAAGAATAATTAAGTAGAGAGCTTTCAGGGGAAGAGGGACATAATATCAGAAAAGCTTTGCTACACATTGCTAAGCACATATATAAGATGATATTTTCCAGAGCAGAATGAGGGGAATGGCAGCAGGTAGTACCAAACAGGATAATGTCAAATTGAATAGTGTCTCCTAGTAGATTTCTTTGGGAGTTATTCTTGGGATTGATCTTACTCTTTGGCAAAGAAGAAAAAATAAGCTTATTGGTTCAACTGGTTTAACAAAACCAGGCAGCATCATGAACACAGCAGCAGTGGGATGTCATATGGAAAAACAATGAATGACCTTGATGATTGAACTAGTAGAAACAAAACAAACTGCTATAGCACAAAATGCAAGGTCATGCACTTGGAGGCTAAATTTTGCTGTTAATGTAGAGCTTTCCCAGTAAATGAGTGGTGTAGAAAAGAACATACGTACTACTAGAAGAGACGGTGGTTATTTAATGTACTTTTGCATAAAGGCAACTTCATACCCAAGACTGCAATATTTCATGGAGATATGGAAATATTGACATACTGTACAATGTAGTAATTCAGCCTGAAATGGGATGTTATGGAAATGTGAACCCACATTTAGATACATGTGTTCAGACTGGGGCGGCTAGTAGAATGACCAGTGGAATGAAGATCTGTTGAGCAAGAAGAGACTAAAAAATCTGTGTTTAGTCAAGCAAAAGGAAGGCTGAGAGGGAATATGATTACCGTCTATAAATATATCAGGGTTAAACACCAGGGAGGGAGAAGAGCTATTTAAGCCAAAGCATGAATATTGGCACAAAACCCAAATGGATTCTTGAATAAATTTAGTCTGGAAATTAGAAGAAGGTTTCTAACCACCAAAACAATGAAGTTCTGGAACAGATTTGCAACAAAAATAGGGGGTAAACATATCAAACTACCATTAAGATGGAGCTTGAAAAGTTTCTGGAAGGGATTAGATGACACAGTTTCCTGTAATAGCAAGAAAGTGGACTCAGTGACCTAGGCAATCTCTTCTACTTTTAAGATCCTATACTTTGTTTTGCAGTGTCATTTCTTCTCCATAAAGACAAGAGATTTATCCAATTAAAACCCTCAAATGTTTAAAAATTAATAAAAAATATTTTGCAAGTAGATTATATTGATTGTTTAACCCCCCTGAAAATTATTTCAGAAGAATAATTTGTTGGGTATTACATTATTAGTTCTTACAGTATTGGAATGTCTTCTGTGGGAAATTGGCCGGTGTAGAACATAAGTTATTATTTACTTTTTCAAAATTGAAAGATAGGATGTGGCATAAAGGTCATTTGAAGACATATTATATTATGAAATTAATAGTAATCTTACAGGATAGTGTATATTGTCTCATTATTTGATCTTTTGAAAGATCACTTTTGGTTAAATAGGCTGCAAATTAAACAGCTGAATGCAATCTGCTTATAGATACATATTGATTTGTTTATAAATATTGTGAAATGTATATGTAGTTCAACAACCATAATGAAAACCACAGGTAATATTTTGCACAAAGCATTTTTTCATTTTTTAAAATTGTATGGGTTCTGTTACATACAGTACAAACATATATGGTACAAACACAAATATATGGTATCATAGAATCATAGAGTGGATTGTGTTGGAAGGGACCTTGAAGACCATCTAGTCCAACCCCTCTGCCATGGGCAGGGACATCTTAAACTAGACCAGGTTGCTTAAAGTTCTATCCAACCTGGCCTTGAAAACCACCAGGGATGAGGCATCCACAGCATTCTGGGCAACCTGTGCCAATGTCTCACCACCCCCATATAAAGAAATTTTTTCTTAGTATCTTTTCATTAAGAGCTTTAGTCTATAAAGAATAGCTGCTATGCCTAATTAAACCCACAAAGTGGAACACTGACAGAGGGAATATTACTTAATAAAACCAAAATTATCAAGGTATTACCAATCATAGGTGTTTTAAGATTCTACTTTTTTGTTTCGTTGGGTGGTTGGTTTTGTCTTTTAATCTCTTTTCCATCCACTGCTATTTCTTGAAGCTGTGTTGAGCAACCAACTAGTAGACCAGAATTCCATTAAGCCATGACTATGAGAACACATGTTCCATCAACCAATAGAGTTTGTTCACATCTTTGTTCTTCATGTGGCCAAGAAGGATTGAGGCTAAATCCTGAAGCTAAATTTCAATAAATTGAGACAAAGAAGTGAGATTAAGGACAAAAAAGAAAGGAAATATTGGCAGAAATTGTAGGGGAAGAGAGTTGAGAAAATAATAAAATAAAGAGAATAAATCAAACTATGCAAAGCAGAGATTACAAACTTTGTGGGGCGGGACAGTATAGAAGGCAATGACATTTCTTTGGGGTCACATACTTTACAAAGGATTGCCCTTCATTTTCACTATGACAGGTGATGAAAACACACAGACATTTCTAAAATCTTTATCTGAACTCCAAAACCAATTTTTCCCAAGCCAATCTTCAAATCAGTTATAATAAACTGTGTTCTAAAGGCTTTCATGACCTTCTGCTTTCCCAGTTTTACATGTATGAAGTAGTTATAGATACCTTGTTCAAGTATTTCCTCACCATTCCTCAGAAGTCTGTTCTAGACACCTGAACAATTAGGTTGATGTAGTCCACAACAGTGTTTAGGCAGAAGAAGTCCTTCAGTCAATGGAAAATGTTTCCTTCTAACTCTGGAACAAATGCCACTATTCTTTATCACAGAGAAATACTGCTGATAAGTAGGTAGCTTTAAACTGTGTTCATCCTGTTCTTAGAATATACTATGCATCACTTGAAGGTTGGCTTGGTAGTATTCTTAGGATTTCTGCTCAAACATAAACTCTTCAAAATATATCTGATTACTCCTTCTCAGTTCAAATGCAGTTGACTGCTCTTTGAGACATTAATGAAAATCGTCTATTGCTACATAACAGTCGTAGATAACACCATTAGGTAATGTCTCTTGTGAGGGCAATGGTAACATGAGTGTCCTTTGGTTACTTTCTTAATGACTAGTAAGTGTGATAGGTTTCTTTTAATGTGTTCTGAATTAGAAAACCACTTTTTTTTTCACCATCCATCTCTGGTGCTTAAGCCCTCTTGTATTTCTTTCTGAACCTCATCAGAACTTTAACTTAACGTGAATGGGATTCACTGTTGAAATTTCAATAGCTGTCTGCTCACACACATGGCTAGACAGTGTGATGCTGGAGAACAAAGTATCAATTTATAGGGCAACTTGGAGAGGACCTTCAAAATGGGTGGTGATGCCTCTCCGTGGCACTTTCTTCCTTGGAAGGGGCTGTGTTAGAGCTGTTTTGCCATCAGCTCACATCCTTTTTATAAGGCATGAGCAAGGTGCTGCCAACCCTGAGGTGACTCTCCCTCCTCACACCAAGTAGCCCTTCCTAGCTTCATTTGATGAGTAGTATGTCATGAAAAAAACCCAAAACACCAAAATCCAACCAACCTTAAACAACAAAACCAAACCCACACTGATTCCCATCAACACGTAGTAAGAAAGTAGATGATTCTGGCTTGAGTGGTTGACTGGAGCCTGTGTCTCTGGGTGGGATCATTAGGAAGAAATTAGAGGTATTGTTGTGACAACGGAAGATAAAAAATGTCTGGTCTCTCCCACACATGAAAATTATTAGCCAAATACATCAAGGGTGGTGGAGAAAGGAGACAGCCCTTGAGTGACTGCTGCGCAGCTCGAGAGAAAGGCTGTCCCGCGGGAGGCTCCGGGTTGGAAATGGCGCCAGCGGCTGAAACCCGGCTCCTCGCGCACACAAGAGGCTCCCTCTCTCCGGGGGACGCTGCTCCGCGTGGTTGACACGGATTGATCCCGGCTAGATGAGGCAGGGCGGGTACCGCGCGCTCTCTCTCCCCCTCTTCTGGGCAGAGGAGGATGGATAAGTGGGGCAGAGCCCGACCAGCGCGCCAGACGGGCGGCTGCGCTCTCCCGGTCCTCGAAGGAGCGGGCGCAAGTGCCATGGGCAGCGCAGGGGAAGGAGCCGCGCAAGGAAAGTGCGCATCCTCCATTTTGGCGGAGGGCAGGCGGAGAGTTGGCTCCCGGCGCCTGGCCGGAGTGCTCGTCCCCACCCGCAGCACTGCCGGGGGCACCCGGCTCCTCTTCCCGCGGGGAAGGCGGGCAGAGGCGCTTCAAATGGACGCCCCGCTGCGCCTCGGTTCGAATTGGTCCCAAGCTCCCCGCAGCGGCTTCCGACAAAATGGAGGACGCCACCACTGCCACCACCACCACCACCACCAGCAGCTCCTCCAAGCACCATGTCGGCGGCTGACATGGCGCCCTCCCCCGCGGAGGGCGGGGGCAGCAGGGCGTCCTCGGGCGAGGAGGCGCTGCTCGGTGGGGCAGGTTGCGGGGCGGGGGCCAGGGGCCCTCCCTCAGGGACGTGAACTCTCCCTTTTCCTTCTGGGAGTGCTACCATTACCCATGCAATGTCCATCATGGAAATGGCCCCAGGCTCAACGCCCTGGTGAGGGAAGGGAAGGAGCGGAGTGGGACCTCTCGTAGGACCATGGCCAGCCCTATGGCTTGGCGGCGGGGGACGGAGCGGGAGAGGCGAACCCGCGCCCCACGGGCGGAGCGGTGGCGCCCGCAGGGACCGAGCGCACGGCCGGGACGGGCAGCGCACCATCTCCGCCGGCCGATAGGGCCCGGCGCCTCGGCAGCACCCACAACTTCGGCAAGTTGCCGCTGCCCAAGAGCAGCGCGGGGAACACCAGTACAGCCCCCGGGTGCGGGTAATGACCGGGCCAGTGAGCAACGATCCGGGTTCCTCAAACCTGATGGATCAAAGTGGGAAGAACCCCGAGCGTGGCCAGGAGGAAGATTGGCAGTTTATAGGGTCAACCGGCTGCGGGCGGCTCTGATGGATGGGCGGTGCACCCACTCCGCTAGCCGAGCGCCAGAGCCCGCCCTCTGGGAAAGCCAATCCCGGGGCAGGAAGGCGGATCTCCCCGAGCTCGCTTGGCCCGGTTCCTCCTCCCCTTCGCCAGCAGCTGCGCTTCGCCCGGGACTGGACCGAGTTAGAGTTGAGGCGCTGGAGGAGTAGCGCAGAGTGCGTGCGTCCCCGGCGGGGGGGTCCGTGCCCGCAGGCGGTAGGGAGCCGGGTAAGGCGGGGGCGCGGGGCGCTGCGCCTCACCGGGGCGGGCTGGCAGGGGGCTGGCGGCGCTCAGCTGCCCCCAGGGCGGGGATGGGAGAGCAGCCGCCGTGCCTCACAGCTAACCGGGCGAAGTACCCCGCGTTGCCGCCGCGCCGCCACCTCTAGCGGCGGGGGCGCGGGCGGCACCGGGGGCAACCCCGCCGGTACCCGTCGCGGCACAGAGCGGGGCGGTGGGGTAAATGGGGAGCGCCCGGGGGCAGCCCCGAGGGGGGGGCAGGGGCATTTGGGGGAAGGGCCGGGTCTGCTCTAGCGCCTCCTATGTTAACTCTCTCCCTCCCTTCCCCGCCGGGCCCTCGGCTGTTGTTCTGCCCCGGTGCCTCCCCCACCCACCTCCCTCGCCGCCCCCCCGCGGGTGCCTCCCTCCCTCGCCTCTGCTGCCCGGCGCGGCGCTCCGCGGCTCCTGCCGCCGCCGCTGCTCCGCTCCCGTATTGTTCGGCTGGGTCCCTCTAATGGCGGACAGGAGGCGGCAGTGCTGCTGGCCGACTGCAGGGGGGCAAACCCGAGACCGGGGGTAACTGCCACGGGAGCGGGCAGGGGGCGCGGGCGCTCGCCCAGCGCCGGGGCGCTGCCGCTGAGTGCCCCGCGGCCCCTGGGACGCCGGTTTGGAGCTGCTTGGGCAAGTTCGCAGGTAATTCTCGCTGCTGCCCGCCGCGGGTGCCGTCGCTGCCTCTGCCCCCAGCACTCACGCGGAGAAGGCCCCGGTGCGGTGGCGCCCGGGGAGGGGGCTCCGTGTCCCCCTTCCCTTGAGCGAGGGCAGGCGACGTGGGTGTGCCGTGAGGAATACCCCGCCGCCCCCGGGGAGGGCAACGAATTTATTTATTTATTTATTCGAAGGGTTGGGATTAAAGGGAAGTGGTGAGTGATGCAGGCGGTACCTGCCCTGGCCAGGCGAAAGAAACGCTGCTTGGGGGCGCTGCCTGATCCTCCCTGCCCCGTGTTAACCCCGTGTCTTTCCCTTAGGCTCCAGCCCAGTTTGGTGCAGCCTTGGCAGAGACCAACAAGGAGAGGGAGCTCCATTGTGAGTGCTATTTGTGTATCTATTTCTGCCTTTGCTAGCCCTGCTTAGGGAGGGCTTGATCCACATCCCCCTTATTCTCCCGGGCGCAGGGGTGGAAGGAGGTGCCTCCAGGGTTGGGTGGGGAAATTCTTGGGTCCAGCAGCTGCTGCCCTGGGGCGAAGCCCCAGTAATGGCTGTGAGGCGGCGCCTCCACGGGGTGGGCGCTGCTGCTGCAGACATCGCTCCTGCAATACCAACTCCGGCAAGCAGACGACGGGCTGCTGCCGCTGCTCACGTTACCGGCTCAGGACGGAGGAGGACGAGGGCATATTTCGAGTGCCCTCTAGAGTCTAGAGCGTGTATGAAAATCCTGACAAGACACCTTCAGCCATCTTGAATTTTTTCACCCCTGTTTCTCCAATCCCATTCCTGCATAACATCTTGAAGCTAAGACGAAGCATTAGAGGAGGTTTAAAATCACCCAGCAATTTGTGAAGCACACTCCATCATGTCTCTTTTGTGCATTCAGACTTTTTCTCTACATCCACAGATTTGCTTGGGTGGTTTTGTTGGGTGCCAGTCACAGTTTGTGCTCTTTGGTAGGGCTTCTGAGCTGTATGCTTTGCCCCTTCCCCAAAAAACTGGCGGACACTGGGGAAACCCACAGCTTCTCAATAAGCAAGCATTTTTGTTGTTTTGTCTCTGTGAGGTTTTCAGAGCAAGTTGTGATCTCTGTTGGGTTGGCTAAGGAGAGCCTGTTTGCCTTGTCAGTGGGACTGAGATGTAATTTGACTCTGATTTCTGCCCTTTTTAGTAATGGGGCTATTATTTTGCTGCACGAGGGATTCTGAAATTGCAGAGTAGTGCAGTGAAGGAGCAAGTAAGGTGGAGGGCGCGTGGGTAGAGAGGTTCGAGCGCACCCAAAGGGGGACGCAGTGCACAGGCTATGCCACTAGAGGCGGCCGTGGGTAGTGCAGCGGCCCCGCAGCTCCAGTGGGGACCTGGCAGCCCGAGAACAAAACAAAAAGGCAGCGCCTTTCTTCCACTCTGAGTCCCTTGCTTGGGTACAGCACAGATTCAGGTATTACAGTCTTTCCCACCACTTGTATCTTGACTTTTTTTTTTTTTTTTAAATTTCTTTCCTTGCCATTGTATGTGGTAGATTTCCCAGATATGCAAAGCTTGCAACTTTCTTTATCACTTTTTGGTGGCTTACACATACAAAGAATGAATGGTTCACTGCAAAACTTCATTGCTTAGGAGGAAGGTATTAGATCTGGGTTTATTTTGAGCATCTAAAATTACCAACCACATGAAAGACTCCCAGAGAATTTGTATGGCCTGTTATCATTAATGAAGTGGTCTATTCTAAACTTTGACTTCCTACTGTAATTTAAAAATTTTAATGGTAATGTTTTAACTCTTACCATATCTTGGATGTGAGGCTACCATTCAATTTTACTTCTGATTCATTGTGCGTTCCAGTCTAACAGCTATTCCTTTTTCTGATGCTTCTTGTCAAAAAAAGTTACTTCTGAGAGTGGTCAAGGCGAATAATGCTTTGGAAGTAGGTAGGCTGTTGTTGTTGGGAGTGAAAAAAGCTGTTGTGTGCTGAAACTGATTTGAAAATTATTGAAGCTTTGTGTGGCTGCCTATGAAAAGATGAGAATACTGCCAAGAACAGATTAAACAAACCTTACTAAGACTCAGTAAACTTCTTGCACGAAAGTGTCCTAGTAGGTGGCACATTGTCCTTCTCCAACTGCGATGACGGTGTCATAGCCTTCTTATGACGTGTGATAGGACCATGCTGTTGTGTGTTGGAACACATTTAGTGCTTAGTGTTGCAAATTCAGCTGTAGGAACCAAACTCCTCAGCCACATGATTTGGTGGTTAAACTAAATAACTTGTTTTAATAAAAGGCTATCTTAATTAGAGCAATAAATTTGCTTTATTATCTACTACATTTGCTTTATGTTATTGTTATTAATCCTCTTTGACCCCAAATATATGATTGCATTCTACTGTTAACTTATCCTGGAATAACATGCTAAGAGGGATTTGCATCAGCAAGAATGTAACAGTACCAGTGAAAAAGGGAAAGCAAGTTTCTCTGTATTTTGTAGAGCTTTTTCAAATATACTGAGGGATGTGGGACCAAAACTGGTACAAGCTCTTTCAGATGTTTGCCGGAGTTGTTTGATTGGTTTTGGAGCTTGGGTTTTTCTTTGTTCCAAAAGCATCATGAACAGCCCTGTGTTGTTACAGAAGTTTTCATTTTGGTTTTGAGGACTAAATACAGAATTACTGAAGTTCAATCACATTGTGTGAATTTGCAACCAATTAATACACCCTGGAACAAAAGCAGAAAGAGGAGTTCTGTGAAGAATTTATATCAAGAATTGTTACTAATGGAAAAAATCATTTTTTTTGTGGAGAACTGTTTTTCTTTTCTATTACAAATAACAATGAAATCAACCTATCTGTGGAAAGGGATTGAAATTTGAAGTTCGGAAGAGTTCAAAAGACCAGTAAGGTGTTCCCTATGAGAAGCTGGAGGTAGTACTTGCCTCATGAGGCTCTTAAAGTTGGGTATGCTGCAGGAGTTTTGTCTCTGCTGACATTGCTACATTTAACTCCACGGTTGAAAGCGATGTCTTTGCAACATCTTTTTCACTTTGTTTCAGCTCTTTAATCTTACTAAATAAATGCTCCATCATTTTTTTGAGTTTCTGAGAGATGAGAGTTCAGAAGAAACTTCGCTTTTCTTCCATACATGTAGCCTACCCTGTGTGCTGCTGGCAGATACGGCTGGCAGTAGATGCTAACTTGATATATGAACAATCTGCTCTATTGAAATGATAGTATTAACATGGTGTTTTGTACTTCTAAGAGAAATTTTAGGTAGAAGGGGGCATTGTGAGACTTCTGGAGTGCAGTTGAATGGTATGGCTTCTTCAGTTAGTGCTTTGACTGCATTGATTTTGTTGTAGCTTTCCAGCTGCACAATGGCTTCCAGCTCCTCCTGTTTGTTGCCAGTGTTGCATGTTTTGGTGTAGGAGCACTTGAGTTGTGCTATTCATCCTGCCACCTATTTTGGGAGAGACCTTAATTTCTGTGGAACCGTTCTCAGGTGTTTCTGTTGTTTGTAATGCATCAACAAGCTTCGTGTCTCTGCTGTCATGTGGATTTCCATCCCTTACCCTCACTGAGGTGGCTAAGGAGCATCCTTTGCCACTCTGGTAGGCTTGACTGAACATGAGCCAGCAGTGCGCCCAGGTGGCCAGGAAGGCCAGTGGCATCCTGGCTTTTATCATCAATAGAGTGGCCAGCAAGACTCTAAGGCAGTGGTTGTCTCTTTGTGCTCTGGACTAGTGAGGCTGCACCTTGAATCCTGTGTTCAGTCTTGGGCCCCTCAGTGCAAGAAAGACATTGAGATGCTGGAGTGTGACCAGAGAATGGCAACGAAGCTGGTGAAGGGTTTGGACCACAAGTCTTATGAGGAGTGGCTGAGGAAGTTGCGGTTGTTCAACCTGGAGAAAAGGAGGCTCAGGAGGCACGTTGCTCTGTACAACAACCTAAGAGGAGGTTGTATCCAGGTGAGGGTTGGTCTCTTCTCCCAGGTAAAAAGGGACAGGATAAGAATAAATGGCCTCAAGTTGTGTCAAGGGAGGTGTAGGTTGGATATTAGGAAAAGATTCTTCATGTAAAGGGTTGTCAAGCATCAGAACAGGCAGCCGAAGGAAATGGTGGAGTCACCATCCCTGGAGGTAATTAAAATATGTAGATGTGGCACCTGGGGACATGGTTCAGTGGTGAATATGGTGGTGCCAGGTTAATGATTGGATGCAATGATCTTAAATGTCTTTTCCAACCTAAATGATTTTATGATTTTAATGCCACTTTTTTATATTTAAATTGTTTTGACAGTCTGAGGGTTTTGTCTTCTGTGATCTCCCAGAAATTACCAACTTTAAGACGATAACCATATTTATTCTGTGAATCTCAACGCCACTAGAGTTCAGTAGGGCACACAGACACACAACAAGTTTGATTATATATCTGCATGGATGAGAACATCAACAGTTGCCATAGATGAGATCAATGACTGTCCTTTAGGTTAGATCATAGGTGTCCACTGAGGTATGTCGTGATTGGACATGTCAATGATGCAAGTTGTTTTCTTACTCCAGTTTACTGTCAGAACAAAATTATTTCAATCAGTGATTGTAATACAGATGGCAAATTCAGATTTTACTAATCCAACATAATCTACAGAGATTAATAATTTCTGTGGTCAACTGAGAGCTTCCAGTGACATGATTGCCGCTGGCATGTTTTTAAAATTGCTCTGTGTTCAGAGGGCATTTGCACTTTGTAAGTTTGTCCTAAAGCTTAAGTGCTTTGTTTTTGTTCATGTTTCTTAAACTTTCTTGGAGCTAGCTTCATCATAACTCCCTTCTCTGTCCCTTCCACCATCAGCTATTGGAGAATCATCTAATGAGGGTGGCAGGAATTCATCACAGAGGCAGGGGCTCAGAAGCAAGTGTTCAGTGCTCTGAACAGAATAGCTGCCATACTGGTTTGGAGCATACTCGGGCATTACCAGTGCTCTAGCTGACCATACTGAGCGTCAGTAGTACAAGAGGATTGTAATGGGTTTTTTGTTTGCTTTGTTTGAGTTTGTCTGAGATGAGACTACTTAATGATGTTGTTGTGCAGAAAGTGTGGGTTTAGGTCTCTAAAAAATTGCACACATAACATGTTACTTCTTTACTTGAAATAAATTAATTGGCCGCTCTGTACTTTAAAAGTTTATGAACCTTAATGTACAGTCTCCTTGACCCTTACAAGACTATCAGGATCCTTCAGTTAGCATCACTGTAACTTCCAAAAGCTGTAATACCTAAATTTAGGTACCCAGTGCTATACAGAAGTCTGTTGAGGCATGGTCCATACTCATCAGTTTCAAGACTGACACACGCTAAGAAGGGTGTCATCTCAGTTCCACCTTTCCTGCTACGTAACAGATGGTACACAGTAGTGATGTACTCTTGGGCGCACACTGATAGAACAACACCTGCTTGGATATTTGCGCCATAGCTCACTGATGTAACTTCTGGGGGGTCAGCAAAGAAAGCAGATCGCTGGGAGAAGTCAGTGGTATTATGGAAGAGTTTGTATTAGTTTCTGTATACAATTTCCTCTTATCATTTGTTGTGAAAGATGGCATTGCAAGAAGGTAGCATTCAATGGATTATGCCAGGTTTTACTATGTGCATGATTTTCTAATTGAGGGCTGTTAGGGCTCATAGTCAGTCCAAACATGGACCTGTTTGTTTTCCTCCTGCAGACTTCTGTTGGAAGTGTATTGGCATCTTGTGTTCCTTTAGGCTCTTCTGTGCAATGTAATCATATGGAACTTTAAGCAAAAGCCCACTTGTGATGCAACTGTGCCTTTCTTTCTTTTGCTTTTTGTTTTCTTCTCTCCTTGAAAGTTTAACCTTGATGAAAACCTTGCTTCTTTCTAGAGTTCCTTTTCTTTAGATCTGTGTAAGATCTTTCCAGCTTGGTATTTACCCCTAGTACTACATCAGATTTCTCTAGAAGTTATTTTGTTCATCTCATTCATAAACTCAGCTGTCATCCCTGTATGGATGACCTTCAAGTCTCTCTCTCTTCCAGACTTGCTGCCTTCTATACTAACTAGATCTCTGTGTGTGCTTTTGACTTCTCTTTGCGGATGTCTGACCTTTAGCTAAGGCTGTTATTGCAAAGGCAATCCTTCCTTCCCAAAAGGAAAACTCTCTGCTATCTGTCACTTGTAGACAGCATTGTCATGAGATCTTTCGTTTAAGATTATAATCTAGCCCTTGTTTTGAACATAGCACACACTACTCTTCTAACAGACTGCAGATTTCTCCGACATAGTAAGTGGTCTCTTAACTGTTAATAGACAATTAAGTGCTTGTTAGTTGTATTAATAAATCACATGACATCTCATACCATGCTTTTGATTTCTGTATTTGTGGTAACAATTTTTCTTAACAGTTGTGGTAAAAATAATGATCCTGTTCTGTCGATAGAGATTCAAAATCCCAAACCAGAGTGCTTTCCCAGTCTTCTTTTTTGACTTTCTAGGTTTTTTTACGTCTTGTATTTTATGGCTGTAAAACTAACAGGTTAGAATTAACTGTGAAGAATACTACCTGTCTTTTGTTGTTGTTGTTAATGAGATTATAAATGTACCTTAGGAAGTGACATCACGAGCAGTTAAACAATTTCGTTCATTCTCTTGTGGTACTCCTCGTGCTTGGAGAAGTTCTGTGTGTTCAAACTTACAAACATTTGCGACCTGTTAATGCAAAAGAAGCTGGCTTGAAAAAAAAAAACCAAACCACCACCTTTCCTCTCATCCTGGGGCTGAAACATACCATCCTTAGAACAAGAATTAATTCTAACCATTGTTTATGGTGGTGCTGTTTCCTTGTATTCTCATTTTTGTCTCTCTCCATCTGTTGCCCCTTATGTTTAGGTTGTTTGCTCTTACTCTGTGTTTGCACAGTGGCTAGCATAATGTGGTCTACAGCTTTAGCTCCTGGGAGTCTGTAATAAGAGTTGCGATCTATGGGTGTGGTATCAGTGTTTTGTGTTGGGGTTTTTTTATGTGTACGTGTTTGTGGAAAGGGGAGGAAGACCTAGTGTTCCATTACACCTGAAATAAGTTCATTTTGTTTGAGCAACAGTTGGTCACTAGTATACCAATCTAGATATGCTTAAGAATTCGTATTAAGCTGGAAGAATTTACCAGGTGTCTTTTGGATTTATAACTAGTATTTCTGTATGCATGGTTGGGTTGTTGTTGAGTAGTAGTAGTTGTTGTAATTTTGCTTGTGATGGTAATTATGTTATTTTGCAAAAAAATGTTACTCAGAAAATGGCATTTTGTTCTGGTCAGTGGTGCCTCATTAAGGAAGCCAAGTAGTGTCTAGAGAGACTGGGTAAGATGGTCTTTGTAAATGAAAAAATAATTGCAATTTAGGAGTGACGGAAAATAGAGAGCACAGAGAGCACAGTAAAGGGGGTTTGTGTTTTACTGGACGCAAGTGTTGGATATATGTTGGTATTACTGCCCTTGTCACTGTGTTTGACCATCATTACGTATATACTTCTATCCAAAGAATTAACAAATAGAAATACAGAGATGGTATGACCAGTGTTGTTTATAGGACAGCAGTTATGATCTGAACTAAGTTCAGCATTTTCTAATAATTTAAAAGAACCATAAACTTTGGAGAGGACCTACAGGAATGACTGAAGAAGGAGTGAAAATCATGCTTTCTATTAACAGACTTCAGAAACTCAGTCTATTCCTCAGTTAAAAGATAATAGATTAGGCTGTGACTTAATCCTGGTCTAGGAGAGACTACATCACACTAGGAGAGACTACAATAACATATAGGGTGTGCTTTTCCCACCCCCCCTCACTCCCCAGTGTTTCTGAGTGTCGATTATTGCCTAAACAGTACAAAATCAGTCAGGGAACAAACAGTGTGGTAGCCTTTCAGCAAGTACAGTAAGTAGTAGTTGGAGTAACTTCTTCAGGCATCACTTTCTTCTTTTTAGGCAAAAGGTTAAAGAGATTTGAAAAGCTCCTCCCTAGAAAAGTTTACAAGAGATTATTTTTTTTAAAGGCTCAAAATACACCTCTGATTGCAGATTTGGACTCAAAAGATAAAATACTGGATTAGAAGAAATACTGTATAGGATGTTTTTCATGTGTTTAAATTTAAAGTATATATTCTTGGTTGCATGACTATTTAAATCAGCCTAACTTAGGTTTGACATTGTCCTCTCCTCTTTTTAATTTTTTTTTCTTTTTTTTTTTTTTTCAAACTTTGGAAGTGAATTTAGCTCCATGAATCATTACAATGAAATTTGGGGGATGAAGAGCTACGTAGGTGTAGGGCATTTACTCTTTTTTTTTTTTTGTGTGTGTGTTTGAGCTTTCCACCATGTTAGCTCCCATGATGGACTTGCTGTTATGACCCATAAATAGCTAGGGAGAAAGGCAGAAAGAGTTGTGTTGGAGAAAGTGGGAGATAGTAGGAATTCAAAACCAGAGTAATCAAGTCCTAGACTGGATGTGGTTTGCAGCCTTAGCAAATATAATATGCATCTTACTTTAAAATAAAACTACCTTTTACATTTTAAAAATAGTTTGATAACCTGGAGTCTTGATTGCATAATGTAACTTGCAGCCAGCCAGTGCAGCTGTGAAAACCTATCATACTTGCCTTGCTGACTGTATCTATTCTTGCCTTGGATCCCATTAACCTTACCTCAGCATAGAACTTGAACTGTTTGTGGCTGTTTTTATTTTCTTCCCCTTCCTTTTTTATTTTGTTTGTGGTGATAAGTTTTTCTTTCTTTTGTTGCACTGTAGCTTCATTGGCTGTTTACTTGGTCATAGTCTACATGGGTTTCCCTCTTACATATAGCTTAATATTCACCTGCTCTTTTAAATTCAGTTTTCTGAATCGTGAGATGCATTCAATACTAGTCACTGCAGGTAAGTTGCGTTAAAGAAGCTTGTCCATACCAGGCCCAAAATACGAGGTTGTTTTAGCCAATACTTGATTATTTCTCAGGACTGAAAGATATGGTTGAGGCTACTGGTTGATGTTAGTTATTGCTAAAAGCAAGAACAAATGGTCTGCCTACAAACTTGTTCATTTATGAACTCTATGGCATGACAGTTTTTCCTCTTTCTAAGCACGTGCAAAAGTAAAAAGAAAGTATTTTAGAAGCGTTAGTAAAAAAGATTTGTGCCACGGGCACTGAGAAGTGAAGTGCCTCTAGGCATGGCAGTTACCACGCAAATCTGCTTGTTTTGTGGGCTGTCCATATAGAAATATAGACTGAATGCTAGTTTAAAATAAAAATTAAAAAAACCCAAACAAACAACCAAATAAGAGGAAGTACTAATGAATAGCATTAAAAGTCCATGTTGACAATTAGAAAAGTGACCTCATTTCCAAAATGTTTGGGAATAGTACAAGCTGGGCACTGAAAAGAGGGAAGGCAGCTTTGGTAGTCTTGTTGGACAGCAAGTTGAACATGAATAGTGCACCCTTGATTATTGATTTTTGAATTAAGCAAGACTTTAGCCAGCAGTTTAGGTGGAGTGATGGCTCACTACTCTGCAATACCTGGGAAAACCCATCTACAGTGTTTAGTCTGGTTTTGGTGAGACCCTGCTCTGATGAAGATATGGATATACTAGAGTAAGCCCAGTTTAAGGCCACCAGCTTAGAGGGCTGGAACACATAACAGAGAAAGAAAAGCTGAGAGGGCTGGGTGTATTCAGTCTAAAGAGAAGGCTGGAGGTGCAGGTTACTGCTGTCTTCAGCTAATTAGTGGAAAAATATGGAGCAGAAAAAGCCAGGCTCTTCTCAGCGATGCCTGTTGATAGAATGGCACATAATGAGCATAAGTAGCAACAAGGGAAATCCTGAATAGCCAAGATAATCAAATATTGGAAAATTCTTGTCTCTGGTTGTTTTTTCAGATTTGATTTATTTATATATGATTGGCTGTACCCCCAATGTCTTGTAGCTTGGCAAATTTGAAAGATTATGTGCTATTTGTGTATATTAGGTGCTCTTGAAATGCTAGCAAAAGCTAGGGACTTCATAGATTTGAATTCTCAATTAATTCTTATTGTTCCCTGGGGAGCAAAAGTAAGGCATGTTTTTGAAATGTGTGCTGTGACCCACTGACATTTGTCAGGGCTCTGTATTCTATTGTCCAGGACAGACATCTAAATAATTTTACTATTCTGAGGTCTGTTTCTGATCTGGCTGTTCAGTATTTATGTTTTTTCCTATTAAATGTTATATTTTTTTAAAGTTGAGGTACATCAAATGACAATTTGTCTTCTTTGCATGCTGTGTTAATGCCACTTTCTATTACTTATTTTTCAGGATTTTACTTGCCCCTTTCCTGTTTTCATATCTTTAGCATGGTGTTGCTTTACTGTTACTGTACTCCCTTTCCACTTAGGTTATCTTTCAAGTCTGTTGCTGTGGTCTAGTGTTGCCTATTTTTCTGGAAATAGATATGCCTTTGGATGTAAGTAATGGATAAGCATTTAGATAAAACTTTCTCTGTGGGTCCTTTGTTTCTTTTCTTGTTTCACCTTTCTATTCCATTTATAATAAGGGTATCCTTAACCAGCATCTTGCTGTTTGAGTAATAGAGAGATAAAATTTACTGTCTACCACATTACACATAATGGTTTTTAAGGCTAGAAATGGTGCTGTGTTCTTGCTGATGAGCATCTTCTCCTGATTAAACAGCCATGAAATACATTGAAAGTGTGTATACAAGGGGGAGATACATGTCAGTATGGCTACCCTAAAGTTGACACACTGTTAGTCAACATTGTGATTTTGATTGGTCCTTAATTGCCATGCTAAGTGCTGCTTATTCTCTGATGAGTAATCTTGAGAGTGATCAGTGCTTGGTTTGGATACCCCTGCATAGAATCAAGTTGGAGGTTAACCTTGAATTTCAATTCTGTTAGTTCATACAAGGGAGCATTTCTTAGCAGTGGTTTAGTAGGAACACTCAAGGAAGAGGCTGTGTTAAGTAAAGTTATTCAAATGTTCCTGGAAGCATCAGTTGGAAACCAGATGTCAGCATTCATATGTAACACTGGTGGCTGCAGTGCAGTTGAGGTGCTCAGAAGATACCGGAGTTTGTAAGCTTTAGTTGTGTGTAAATAGTTTCTCTTGTGAATAAAACCAAAATTTACTGACTCAACTGCTTCAAAATATTTCTTTCACTATGTAAACCTTTCCCGTTTACTGTTCTTCCTTGCTGTTTCTGCTGGATTACAGGTCTTTGCATATGCTTTTCTATTGAATTCTCTGAAATGTGCGTGACAAACACATTTTGGGTGTTAAATAATGACTTTTAGTAAGCTAATTTCTTCAATCCCTACAACTTCTTTGAAAATCTGGGGAAAGAAAGAAATTTGAAGCAGCTCCAAACATACTGGAAAGTAAATTCTGGAGTAGTGTCTCAAGACTGAAGTAGTGAGATATCAGACTTTTGTAATGAGGGTACTCAGAAAATAGATAAATTAGATTTGTGAACCCAAAATTAGGTAAGGGCTTTCAGGAACATGATATTGTGTTCTGAAAAAACAGTAATATAAATACATTGATAGGTTTATGTTAAATGTTATTCAGACTCTTTAATTAACTTGTATAATAATTTAAGGAAGACCCTTGTTTTACTTTGGTGTTGTGAATACTTGCACTTGAGTTTAGCCCGAAATATGCAAGTATTTTGTTGAACTCACTAGCATGGTTTGTGTGTAAAGCTGGCAGACTGATAAAATAGTTAGGTCATTGTGGCATTAACGTAATATCTTAGGTTTGCTTGAAGTCTTGCACGTTTGATAGCCTGCTGGTTGTGACCAGTATTTTAAAAATGAGTCTGATATGGTTTAATCCTCAGTCCATCACTGCTTGCTTTGTTGTCAGTTGGCACGTTTGCGTTGCAGCGTTTTACACAGTAGTTGCTGTCGGGGTAGTGCAGTTCAGTCTGTGGCTGTCGGCTTGTCGTGACTTTGCTGTCTGCTAAAAGCATCTCTGTGCTGAAGTTCGGGGCTTCAGTGCACAAACCTTGTTGTGTTCAGGCACAATTGTAGTGTTCTTGCACAGAAGTGTTTGTTTTGGGGAACTGACCTGGCTGGAAAGGACTCCAGCAGGAAGGTCTCTGTCAGCTGGATCGACTTTTGTCTGGTTATGTGTGTGGTTGCAGAAACAGCTGTGCCATATGATAGCATAACAAAGTGAGCCTGTGGACCTGGCAACTAGGTGACCTTCAGAAGTGTTAAAACCTTTGTTAAGAGATGTGAAAGTTAACAGTAAATCAGAACCACAATGTAGCCAAGGCCTAAGGCTGATGACTAGATATCCCTCAGGAAGGATATAAGGAGGAAAAAAACAAAGATCAAAACAATACCCAACCACCACCGCCCCTCCTCCCCCCCCAGCAACTAAAATTGCTGTATGTTTGTAGTAAGAATGTTTAACAAAAATTGTTTTATTGTGTGGTTGCCCGTGGTAAGAGTTTTATATCTGGTGACCCAAAAGGGCCCTGCAACTGCTTTTTTAATAATATGGAGATCTATTCGCAGAGCTAGCAGTCGGTGCATGCAAAGTATATATCATTCACTATACCCAAATTGAGACTGGACTGCAGTAGATTTAGATTTAGCTTAAAGCTATCTTAAATTATAACCCTTTAAAAATGTTGGACTACTTCTGTTATGTTTTTCTAGCACTTTTCAGTTCTTATGTGTGGGTATAGTTGGGCTACTAGTCTACCTCAGTTGCAGTGAACAAGTGCTACTTCAAGGTGTTTTTAGTTGGAATGGTTTACTTTGGAATGAACTGTGGCATACATTCAGTCAGCCACTGGGCTGGTGGTTCACACCCCAGGAAGGCTGTGGTACGTAGGTTACATCTAGTTGGGTAGGGAATGAATGTTCCAGAGTTGTAGCAAGACATTGCAATATACTGTTAAGCTAGACAACTTCTTGATAACCACTATACAGATAGTCTTTAGTGAGTTTTTAATCATCAGACTTGCAAAAAGTCAAGTGATAGGAAATGACTTTCTGTAATAAGGATGGGAACTTCTGGAAGTAGCTGAATTAAGGAATTAAATGATGTTATGGTCGAAGAAATGTCGGGGTCAGGAACTGACCATTAGAACCGTGTAGCCTCGCAGAACATCAAGGTATGTTCAGATTAGTCTCTAACCTGAATATTTTTGCCAAAATGTTGGCATTCATTCTCCTACTGAAGTCAGCCTGACAGCCATAGGCCAAAATTCAGATCTTAGGTAAGTGGGTGAAGCTTCCATGAGGCTAGTGATACTTCTTTTGCATGCGAGAAGATTATTCCTCTACTAGGTTAGAGTAACTGCTGTAGTCAATTAATAGACAATTCAGTAGCTTGTTTGCAACAGTCATGTCTAGGAATAGAAGCTTTTCAGTTATAGCCTGATTTTTCTGCAGGTGTGTTCTGGTTTTCAGCTGGCTGGTTAAGAATTGTAGAGTTGCCTTTGGACCACTCTGTTTAAGTCATCAGTGCATTTATTTCATGTTTGCCCAATCCCTGTCTGAACTGGTGGCATTTTTAGCCTCTGTAACCTTCTACAGCAGTAACTCATATTTAAGAAGAAAACATTTTCATGCATAATAGATTATTAAAGCTACTAAATTATTTCACAGGGCACCTTTTTGTTCTTGTAAGACACTGGGCAACTCTGTCTTCTGGTTTTGCTTTGTTCTTGTTTTTTTTTGTTGTTGTTCTTGCAGATTTAGCATCTTCAGTTGTTTTTCTTTCAAGGAGAAGTCTTTTCCTTAAGTATAAATTGTTTGTGGAACTTCTCTGTTTTTTCCATTTCTCTGAAAAGGGACTGACCTGAACATCTCATGATAAGCAAGATGTTGGTGAACTATGTTTTTTATATGGTGACAAATGTGTTCTGTTTTGTTCAGTCTTTTATTTGTTTTTCCTCTTGATTATTGATGATTGAGTACCTTGGATTTGAAAGAGTAAGAGAGTTGCAACTTGGATCTTCAATTGTTATGTGTGTAGTTGTTCTTTGCTCCGTGTTCATTACCTTGGGTTTATCACTAGTGATTTTGCCTGTGACACAGTCTAAGCATTCAGCACTGTGATATCCTTCTGTAGTTTTTTACAATCAGTTTCTGTTTTCAGCTTCTGTGAATAAGTTTGTGTGATTAGGAAGCGCTCACATCGGGAGTCACTGCCTCTTTTGGTTGGCATAAATGTTGACCTGTGTAATTTTATTTTGGAACCCTTCTGGTAAGTTTTCTTTACTGTGTTAACAGCAAACAAAACATGATATTTTTCTCTTTAAATAATTACTAATCCCTCAGAGAAGCCTTTCTCAAATCTTTATTATAGATAGTTTCCACTGTAGTCCAGTGAGGACAGTGTTTGAATGCCTTTTGGAAGACTTATGTGGTGTATACCTGTTTAATCAGGATTGGTATGTGAACCCTTCAAAAGATGTTTGCAGTAGTCCTGTGAAACGTTACCTTTGCTTTGCAAAAGCTATGTTAGTTTCCCACTCCTTTTTTTTTTATTTATTTATTCAGCTGTAGTTTTTATCAGTTAATCTAGTGATGGAAATAGGATTGTAGTCTGGGTAATTATTCTCACATTCTCCTTAAGTAATTGATTACAGATACTGAAATAAAAAATTGCTGACTGTCTTTAGAAATCTTAAGTGACTGCCGCGTGGCCCTAGTGATTTGTTCTAAAATCTTCTTGTGTTAGCACTTTGCAACATTGTTTTCTCTGGACTGACCCCTAGAAAGAGAGCTTAAGATATGGTCGTCCCTGATCTTTTCCTTACTGAACATCAGTGCAAAAAATTTATTCTGTGTTTTGTGCAGTGGTTCAGGCTTCTTGAGTATTCTTTAGGAAAATTTTGCTGTTTGTAAAATTGACAAGAATTGGCTTTTTTTTTTTTTTTTTTTTTTATTCCCCTGGGAATTTAAATATGCTTTTCTGGAGTGCTGTCTGGGTAATTACATGTTGAACATATGTGAACTATGGCTCAGAGTTAGGCTGGGAATTGCTTTTTCCTTCTGTTTTCTGTTCTGTCTTCTAGTTGGTTGCGGTTGGCTGTGTTGTAAAAATTTGTCTCCATCATTCAGTGGTGGGTTGGTTTGGGGTTTTGGAGGGTTGGCTTTTTTCCCTCGTATTTTGCGTCTGCCGTTTGCCCTCTTGCCCTGGTCTGCACAACAGTAGATGAAATCTTCAGTTATTGCTTTGCCGTCTCAGTCCCATTATCTCACATGTGCTGTCACCATTGAATGGAAGTGATTCATAGTATAACATCGATATGCCGTTTATTCTAGTTTGGATATGGAATTTAAATGTAGCACAGTACTTGTTGAGGCAAATAATTTAGTTATGGGCTTTCCTAGGAGGAAGTAGTGTTCTTTTACTGGGGCAAATCAGTCCCTTTCTTCTTGTTCCTATATTTGTATCTTAGTATAATATTGTCTCATAAATTTTATTCAGCTGTTCACATTTGAAGATGTCTCTTCTGTGTTATCTTGAAAGTAGTCTTCCACGTTTTCTTTTTTTATTTTTAGGCTTACAGCCTTTTCGTGGGAGCAGTTGGACATGCTGGTCCTACTTTGGATGTCTGTTTCAAGTACCCTATGTTGGTGGAACTGTAGTTTAAGCTGGATTTTAATGATGCCTTTTGATTTTTGTGTCTTTGCTGCAAGTGTACCTAGCCATGACTGTGCTCTTCTGCCACCTTCATTCCAGATGTTACTAATGGCACTTGGTAAAGGCATTTATATTCCAGTTTCTGCTTTTGTTAAAGTGGAGTTGATTTTTTTTTTTTTTAAGTAGTCATACACCCCACCTCAATTTCTGCAATTCATGATAAATTTAAGTGTTATCATCAACAACAGAATTAAGACTTGGCCTATGAGTGTTACCTACCTGACTGTCTTAAGGGCTGTAGCAGTTGCCGTCCTTCCGAAGAAGGGCCTGCATTTTGCCTTTCGTTTATTTGAGAAATTAAGCCTTGAATATAGCAATGGGGTTGTAAATTATTTCAGCATAAAGACCTGTACAGGTGAGTGATGTAGCCTAATTTAAGAGAGACACACAAGGCCTAGTTCAGGAAGGGCTGTTGTATATTGGTAGTGCCTCTGTTTTCTGTCTAGCTGAAATTTTGCTGCCAGCGCGGTACCAGAAAGCCTTGAGCTTATTCTGCAGCAGTACTGAATGTGCATTTTCTGCAGACCAAGTCTCACTGGTTGTTGGTTTTTCCTCCCCAAAATCCTAGCCGTTCATCCAGTGATCAGTCTAATCAATCTTACAGGTTCTAATAGTTGTGTTTCTGTTGTTAAGTATCTTTTGCAGTTGCCAGTTGTAAGGTGTTTTTTCCTGGTTTCCCATTCTAAACCTCTTCTTTTTCATTCTCTAAATCATTCCTTTTATGGTAGTTTTTCATTTAGAAATACTGACTGTGACATTGCCTTTGTGGTTTTTGTGTTTCTCCTTGCTACCAGCAGTTTTAGAAAACAAGCTACCTCATTTTGCACATTTTTGGAAAAATAATTCTGATTTTATGGGTAATTTTGTTGCAGAGGAAGGAACTATTTGCAAGGAAATATACGTAGATTTTGCATTATGACAATGCAGTAACAGTTAAGCACACAAACTTTTCCTATTTTTGTAATACCTAACAATACAGGTAATTAAAACCTTTCTGAGAGCTTTGTGGAAAAAGAAATAGATTTAGGAAAAAATATACATGTTTTGGATCTTAACTTTGCTACATATTATGTGCTTGTACTGTAATACAGATCAAGTCTGTCTTGGATTTGTAGAAATAGGAGTAGCAAAGGTTTGAGCCAGGCTCGAAGTATACTCTTGCCATAGTCTTTTTTTTTCTTCACTCCTATCTGTTCAGGTATATTTAAAAGTTTATGAAAAGCTTTATGTGCTTGTGATGCTTTTGTCCTTGTAGAGAAAGAAAATACATGAAATAAACCTGTGAAACTAAGAATTGAATTAATTCTTTTCAACAAAAGCTGAGATGCAGGAAAAGCTAACTTTAAATTACTCAGCCCTAGAGGGAAAAAAAGTAAGATATGTGAAAGAGAATATTGGATTAAATTAATCTTCAGTGTAACTGACTGATTTCCAGGGAGGTACAAGCCAACTGCATTGATAATGCAATTTTTTGTAAGAAAACCTCTTTCATTCCAATTCAATGTTACCTTTATTGCGGTTCAAATGCTATTACATAATGGTATTTGGCTGTAAGGCTAACATAGGAAGGAATTAAAAGGTGGTCGCCTCTCTTTTAGGATTAGTCAGGTTCACAGCTTTACTGTTTGGTCCTCGTCCTGCCCTCCCTGCTCCCGCTCAGCTGATGAACAAGAGGGCTTGTATAATGTTGTAAATGTGTGGAAGAATATTTGAGCTTTATTCCTCTGGGCATTTTTACAGTTCGGGGATTTTAAGGGCTGTCCAAACAGTAGATAACTACACGAGTTGATACTCTCTCTTTTAAAAATGCTGCCAACTCTGGGAAACCTAATGACCATTACAAAACCGGAAGAATAAATAGAGGCTTGAACTTTGAACATTTTCAGTCTCATGTGAGCGATCACATGTGTTAGTATAAGCTATGGATGCCTGAACCTGTGCTAAGCATCACTGCAGTGCATGTATATGGCTTGAAAATTATTAGCAATGCAACGTTTACATTCCATTGTAGGCCCGATTTATAGTGTATGTTCTGTAATTTTCCATTTATATCTTAATTTTAGCGTAGTGTATTGTGCTGCAAGCAGCAAGGAGGTTGACCTGATAGAAAGGAAAGAAATGTAACTGCTCAGATTTTTTATTTACAGTTGCTCAATTTACTTGAACCATTCATTTCCTTAATATTCTATTAGAGATATACTTCTTAATTCTAGTGTTTGATTACTTAATTGCAGTTATGTCTGTCTGTCTCTTCCCAAACATGGTATTCTTTTCTCTCTGTCTATAAAGCATCAAACAAAGAATTCTCAAAGTGTGTATGTGAGAGAGTAGAAGATCTCAAACAGTCCTGTTGCTGCTTTCCTCGCAGCAATGACTGAATAGGTTCATGTTGTCTTTAACTTTCTAGGATGATAGTGCTGAAAACCAGTTTTTAACTTAAACTGTAGATTTAGAAGGAAGTGAGTTTAAGGAACATAGTTGGTACATGACTTGAGATGAAGAAACCATTTTGGCTAGCTGATGTTTGTTTTAACCCTTTTTCAGAACACGCTACTTTTATAAAGGGCAGCAAGTTGGTGCAAGAGCAGTCTTCCCACAGGAAATAAAAGCGCTTGGAGCAACTTATTAAGGTAAACAGATTGCAGTGGATTTCTGGATGGGTAAGTATTGACGAGCAGGGCATTTCTACTTCTTGTATTTACTTTCCTGCATAAAGATTTTATTACAAAGCACAGAAAGCTACTTCTAGCCTTTCACAAAAGCTCGGTGATGACACTTCGGTGTATACTCCAAGACATACCCAAATTATAACACAAGTATGTCTGTATTTTTCTTGTTGTATAAATCAAGTACAATTTAACTTACTGATTTTTTGTACAAATGTTTTTTAGAGTGATCTCAGGTCCTTTAGCTTCAATTATATCCAGGTTGACTTTAATAATTTTTTAAATTTGTGGCAGAATTGACAGTTATGAAGACCAGATTCCCCAAACTGAGCAATTACTGAAGGGAAACAAAACCCTCCAGGCAAAGTAGCTGTTGGGAAGGAGCCTGAATAGGCATCACTTGCTGTTAAAAGAGAGCAAGTTACTGAAAGTTGCAGTAGAACATGACTTATTAAGTCATGGACTTCACATGAGCTACCAGTGGTAGTGGCTACGAATGAACCGTTGCTGTCCACTTTCTCCTGATCAGTAATGTGTCTCTTCCTGTCATGGGCAATGGTTTTGTATATCTCTTCCTTCCTTGTTCCATTTGTCTTGGGGCTGCCTAAGGAGCTTTGGCAGCATGTGGTTGGAGGACAATCAGTTCGATTTCAAAGTTGTTAATATAAAGATGTTTTCTTTTTTTTTTTTTGCTAGGCACTTGGATATGTGCCTCAGCCTTTTGTCATCTAATTGTATTTATATTGAAACTGTAACATTTCCAATAGGAATGAAATTCAGTAGGAATTTAAATTTTCTTTCTGCATGTCTGACTTTTGATTATGCTTTGCAGTCTAGCAAAAGCAGTGTTAAAGGCTCATTTTGTGCTCATGTGGTATGGGAAAGGGACTGAGAAATCAGGACAATGTAATAAATACCACCAAAAATTTAATTTCTTATGTATGTATTGCTAAACATAATAACATGTAGCTATTGTGTGTGAAATGTTAGTTATGGCAGTATTTTTTTGGTCATATAGGATAAGAAAATAAATGAATGTTAAGACATTCAAAGAAGAGCACAGAAAAACTTTGGTTTTGTCTTTACATTATCTCAGGAAAAAATAAAGTAAAAGCTGGAACTATTAATTCTGTAGTTATTTTTAAGAACTGTTATTGAAAAGTTGTATCTTACTCTGAAATTGGATGTGGTTTTTCTTGCTTTGTTTTTCTTCAAACAGCAGATCTGGAATGGACACAAGTCCTCTGGGAGGATTAGACCTGTCTGAATATACTCCTAGTCTGCTAGGGAATACCACCATGGCAGCAGGTCTTGCAAATGTAGGAAATACATTTGGAGGGCCACAGAGTTCTTTAGTTTCTAGACCTAATAAATTCCAAAACCCGCCTATAGAAGATGATGATGATGTAGTTTTTATTGAACCTATACAACCTCCGCAAAATTCTATGTCACTGGTAGCAGATCAAAGGAACGCTGCATTTACATCATCCAAAAATGAAGAACTTCAAGGGAACGATTGCAAAATGCTCTCTCCTCCAAAAGACTTAAATTCTCAAAAGGGGAGTATAAGTGAAACTATTATTATAGACGATGAAGAAGACATTGAAACAAACCAAGGACAAGAGAAGAATGCTTCCAGTTTTAATGAGCGAAGACTTCCAGAGTGTAAAAATAGAACCAACGAAATGGAGTTCTCAGCTTCCAGTTTTTCAAGAAGTAAGGTAAATTCAGGAATAGCTAATAGTGGCATAACCACAGAACCAGACTCTGAAATTCAAATTGCTAATGTTACTACATTAGAAACAGGTGCTATGAGCTCTGTCAGTGACGGTCATGTAGAAAATACTGAAGGGCATGACATGAACTTAATGATTACACATGTAACGTCACTGCAGAATGCCAGCTTGGGAGATGTATCTAACGGACTGCAGTCAAGTAATTTTGGTGTTAATTTGCAAACATACACCCCATCTTTGACTTCACAGACCAAGACTGGTGTAGGACCTTTCAATCCCGGTAGAATGAATGTGGCTGGAGATGTATTTCAAAATGGAGAATCTGGGACTCATCATAATCCTGGTAAGTTGCAATTTTGAATGTTTCCTTAAAAGCTGAAGATAAATTGTGAAATATTTAATTATAGAATGTTTGATTAAAGTGTTTTTAGCGGTGTCACGGCTTAGTCTTTTAGCTTAATATGTATGAAAGATCTTGCTTCCCTTCATCCCCATTACTATCTTATCTGTGACTAGGCTGAAATATGCTCAGTGACATAATACATTAGTAAAAATGCCTTTAGTGAAAGGGTTATCTAGTACTGAATAGGCTGCCCAAGGAAGCTTGTTGAGTCTCCATCCCTGGAGGTATTTAGAAAAGGTATAGATCTGATGCCTGGGACATGGTCTTGTGGTGGACTTGGCAGTGATGGATTAAGGTTGGACTTGATGATCTTGAGTCTGTTTTCCAACCTAAATAATTCTATGATTATATATGTGATTTGGAAGATTTCTTCATGCTCAGTGTTAGTCTGTTCCTCTTGGCTAAGTACCTGTGTACGTACATGAAGCAGCAGATGCATAACAGAGACTTCCGTCCAGTGCATTAATTTAGAACCTAATGTCCCCATAAGCATTGCAGTACATTTGATACAGTGGTTTTGATTGGAAGGGACATACAAAGATCACCTAATCCAACCACCCTGCCATGGGCAAGGATATCATTCACTGGATGAGGTTGTTTAAAGTTCCGTCCGACCAGACCTTGAACACTTTTCAGGGATGGGGCATCCACAGCTTCTCTGGGTAACCCATTCCAGCGTCTTGCTACCTTCATTGTAAAAAATTGATTCCACATGTCCAATGTAAACCTACCCTTTTTCAATTTGAAGGCATTGCCTCTTGCCCTGTTACTACAGTGCTTGTAAAAAGTCTCTCTCCATCTTTTTTTATAAGCCCCCTTTATAGGTTGAAAGGCTGCAATACGGTCTCCACAGTCTTATCTTTACCAGACTGAGCAACTCCCAACTCTTTGCCTTTCTTCACAGGAGCAGTGTTCCAGCCTTCTGTCACTCTTTGTGTTCCTCCTCTGTACCTGCTTTAACAGGCCCATTTCTGTCTTGTACAGGGGACCCCAGAGCTGGATGCAATACTCCAGGTGGGGTCTCACCAGAGCAGAGAAGTGGGACAGAATCACCCTGCAAGCACATTGCTGGCTCACATCCAGTTTATCTACGAGTGTTCCCAGGTCCTTCTCTGCAGGCCTGCCTTCAATCCATTCAGCCCCCAGTTTGTGTAGATATTGAGGCTTACCCTGATGGAGAGGAAAGACCTTGCACTTGGCCTTGTTGAGCTTTATGGTGTTCACGTGGGCTCATTCTTCAAGGCTGTTGAGGTCCCTCTGCATGGCATCCTATCCTTCTGGTTATAAGCTGCACCACTCATCTTGGTGTCTGCAGTAAATCTGCTGAGGATGTGCTTAATCTCACTGTGTTGTTGATGAGGTTACTAAATAGTATCAGTCCCAGCATGGATCCCAGAGAGACACAGCTCATTACTGGTTTCTGCTTGGAAATTGAGCCATTAATTGTAATTCTTTGGATGCAATTATCCAGCCAATTCCTTGTCCATCAAATCTCTATGTCTCTAATTTAGCAGCAAGAATGTTGTGGGGGACCACATCAAAGATCTTGGAGAAGTCCAGGTAGATGAACAGAAGTCTGTGTAGATGAGTTTCACATGCTTTGTACTGGAACTTGGGTTTTGTTTCTCTCAGTAGAGTCTAGTTTTTGTGCCTCAAAAATGCTCCAGAAACAGAGCCAACACCTAAACTGAGAATGCATTTCAGAATTGCCCTGATGTGAACCAGGTTATTAATGCAAATGTTTCGAGCTGTGTACCTCTGTAAAACTTCAGTACTGTGTTCCTCCCCACCTGTCTCCCAAGTTGTACTGACACATTTTTTTCAGCTTGTTTAAAAGATGTCATTTTTGCAAGATGGCTCTGCAAATAAATGGTACAAATGAGAATAAGGAATAATTTTATAGCAGTTAAGAGCAGGAATGAATAAGAAAGAAGGGGAACAACCTGAAAAGCTGTTATAGTAAGAAGTTGAATATGAAACTCTATAGCTTCATAAACTCGGCCAAGAAAATATTGCGGGTAGGAACCTGAAGGGTGAAGACATAAGGCAGTGAGGCATGGAAAATCATCAGGAATCAACAAAAGAAGTGTGATACACCTTCTCAGTTCAAGGACATGAAAACCAGATTTTACGGATCTTTGTAGAGAATCTAAAGCGGAGGAGGTAACATGGTTGAGAAGTGAGATGTGAAAAAAGGTATAATATAAAAATGAATATTTTCTTTTGGCATGTTTGTGGAAAGAGAAATGCAACAAGATGTCAAGGGTGGCCATTTGAAGCCTTAAGAAACTAAGGAATAATTGAAATAGTCTTAGTGAGGTACTAGCAAGTCATGGTGGAAGTTTGAAACCCAAATGAATCCAGCAAACTCGAGTTTTCATGAGTGGCAGTGGAGTGCTACTGGAATTACAAGCAGATGTAACTCTGCTGCACATGCACTCCTGATAAGAGAGACAACGTGCTTTCACTTGAAATCTGTGAGAAAGGGGGAGAATCTCAAAATACTTCATGGTGTTAAGGTGCTATCAGGATATTAATATATCTGAAGTAGTAGATATATAGAAAAGTTTGAAGGGGGCACTCAAGTGAATTTTAACTTTAAGCACTGTGGTAGCTTTTCTTAGTGTGTCAGTAAGAATACTTATGCCTTTCAAAGTAAGCCTCTTTAATGGTTTAAAGAGAAGTGTGTCTTGTTTTGTTACCTTTTCCTCTTCCCCTCACCTCTTTATTCCAGCTCTTCTGTTTACTCTCAAGCATTACAATGGATAAATTCCTAGCTTGCCTTACATGCCTGAGAATTAGGACATCCTTGACAGCTACAAAGTCACACCACAAAATTATCTTTAATCTGCTAAGGAATGTATGTTTGTTTCACTAACAAGGGTTCTTGGAACTTTGTCCCTGAAAATGAATTATGCATCAGACGACGTTGTTAATAAAAACTTTGGGGAAAGAAAGGACTTCAGAAAATAGTACGAGGAAAGGGTGAATCTTCTTATTGAACAATTATGGACCAAGATAATGTTCCTTAAGAATGAAGTATAGCCAGTGCTGACATCTGACAAGGGTTTTGTTATCTGAAGTCATAGAATTTAAAATCATCTTTCTTATATTTGGGTATTAATACCACTTTTAATAACGCTTCAGGAATATGCTGAATTATTGTGGTAAGACATTCAAGGCTGTAAGTCCCAAGTGCTGTGGCACTATTTGGTATTACAGACATACTGTTGAGAATTTGTGTAAATGTTTTTTGTAATGCAAAGTTGGTTTTATTCAGGGGATTTTACTTTAAACCTGAATTGAAAATCTTTCTTCTGTTGTTGATTCCAACAGAAAAATGATTTTATGATCATACATCTGTGAATGGTTTTTTATATATATGTACATGTCTCTTCACTTATTTTTATTTTTGTTTGGGTTTTTTGTCTTGAAGATTCTTGGATATCTCAGTCAGCTTCCTTCCCTAGGAATCAGAAGCAACCAGGTGTGGATTCCTTGTCACCTGTAGCATCACTTCCTAAGCAAATTTTCCAGCCTTCTGCCCAACAACAGCCTTCTAAACAGGTTAAGGTCACGTGTGCGAACTGTAAAAAGCCTTTACAAAAGGGACAGACTGCGTACCAGCGGAAAGGATCGGCTCATCTCTTTTGTTCTACTACCTGCCTCTCGTCATTTTCACACAAACCCACTCCAAAGAAACTTTGCGTTATGTGCAGAAAGTGAGTTTTTTATTTTGTTTTATATTAGCAGCTAAATCCAGTAATACTTGAGATACTCATGCATGTGTGAGAGCTGCTCTATTGATAGTATAAAATCTGATTATGTAAGTAGTTTGTATAGTGTCATTTGAGTGCTGTTTGGAAATGTTGAATTCACTGTGTCTGCTATAGCAAAAAAAAAATTGAATTCAGGGCATGGGAGATCGTTGCATTAAAAGCCAAGACGCTACAAATAACTGTTGGGTTTTTTTAAGACAAGGTGCCCAATTACAGTATAACCTTTGTCAAGATATAGTTCATATACGAAGTCCTTTATGGAAAAAGTGGACCTTGTGTTATGTAGAAAGCACTCATTTTGGTAGCTGAAGATACAAAATCAAGAGGCTTTAAAGGGAGGAGAAACTGATAATTGCAAGAAGCTGGAGGAAGCTTGGGAGCTCTTTCAGTCTTGGCAGTATGGTGAGAGGAAAAGCCTTAGATTTTCCCCATAAGTGTGGCAACTGTGGCAATTTTGTAGCTGGAAAGACCTTAAGTGGGCAGTGCAGAGGGAGTGAAAAGCATACCTAGGAGTGGCTTATTCTAAGTTACTGGTTAGGTTTGACTAGTAATTTTTCACTATTTGCCAAACTTAAATTGCCGAAGAGAAGTCTTCTGTAACTGTGTTCCTGTAGTGTTAAGTGTACAAAATAGCTGTACTGTCTTTGACTTTCAGTGTACTTATTACTGCACTTTCTCATATTCTCAATCTGGTACACGCTGCAGTGACACTGGTTAAAAGACAAGTTCTTGCTGAACTAAAGAAGGCTTGCTGTAAAGACTGCCTTTATTAATGTGTGCTTTGGAGAGGGTGGTCTTTGCTCAATCACAGATTTAAACTAGTGAAAAAGTTTTACTTCGGTGTGCAGTGTGGCGGATTAATGGCTTGTAATCAGATGTAAGCTACAAGCTACTGGTCTCTTTTTTCCTTCTTGACACTCAGCAAAAATAAACTATAGAAAAATGTTGGTATCCTGTGTATTCATACCATGGTACACTAAAAACCCAGAAGATTTAACATACCGTATCTTTTTTAAAATATGTGTAAAAGCTGAAATTCCCTGAACCCTTTCCTCTACAGGGGTAGTCAAAAGCAACCTGTACTCTTTCTGTTGGCTTGTTATATGTTTATACACTATTATTTTTTTAGAAGTAATTCAGTGACTACCATAATCAGCTAACTGTATGATAAAGATATACTTAATTTGTGTATTGTAAGAGGCTACATACAAAACTGCCCCAAATGAAAAGGCTTTATTTTTAAATTATGAGGAAAATACTTTATTTCCAGCTTTTGGAGTTATTTAAGATAGTTTTACTGTATTTAATTTCTAGACAACCTCTGGGAAGTCACCTTTGGCAATTTTTGAGGTGATGTTGGTGTTTGCTTTTCCACTACTATTCTCTTTTTAGTGAATTACTGTTAAATAGGAGGTAGCGTATGCATTAAGTTGTTCTCTGTAGTGTGATTTCATTATGAAACTCAATCTTATTGAACTTTTTTTTACTACCTGGCCGTAGCATTCCACGTACCATGCCCAATGCTCACTGCTGTGTTCTTTTCCTACTAAAGAAAACATAATGTCAGATTCCAGTCCAGTGAAGGCTAAGAGGACTTCAGAAAATCTGAAAATCTCGAACATAGGTTGCATAGATGGTACAGGTCTTTTGGTTGTCAGGTCAGACTTTTGGAGGTTGTGCTTAGATGTATCTTTAAATACTTAGATTTCTTTTAAGTGGAGAAAGTGAAGCCTACAATAAACTTCTTCAAAGAATTGTATAACTGCATCTGAAGAGTCAAAATTCCTAGCTATTTTATTGTAATCCACTTTTTTGCCACTCATCTGAACCCTTGTAACTATGTAAGAAGGAAGGTATAGGAATTACCGGGCATTCTCCTTGGTGTTTACAGTTTTTATTGTCTTGTGTTGCTCTTCGACTTCACACTGGTCTCCTTTGGTGCAAGTTAGCATTTGCTTTGATACAAGTCAATAGTATGTGTAAGTCCTGGTGGAATCCTGCTAGAAGCCATAAGCTCCTGAGGGGGGGGAGCTCTGCCTTTGTTTTGCAGAACAGAAGTGATAGCGCTCCCTAGCACAGATCTTACTTGCTTTCCAGAAGGTAAACCAAAATATGCTGGCTTCATAGGCAACTGCATGAACTGTTCAGATGCTTTGGAACTTTAATGGTGGAATTAACGTTTGTGGTAGTGTTTTAAGCTCTTCGGTTGTATTTATAAGTTTCAGAAACATGAGAAAACAACCTTCTCATCTTATCCTGAGATTAATACTGGAAATGGTGGAACTATATACAAATAAAGACCATTTCTTGGTTTTTACTCTAAGTCTGAGTTTTTCATATGTAACTTTTATGTAAAGTTAGAAAATGACTAGTTCAAATTTGGTGTTAATTTTTTTGTACAAAATTCAGTTTAACACATTTGCACGTAATGGTACATTAATATTCTTAGTTCTAGAATAATTTAATGGGAAAAAAAAAAACCAAATCCAAAGAAAGTGAAATACGGTTTTGCACAGTAAAGACATACTTGCAGTACTTACAGTAGTGTAAAAATGTTAAACCTCGTGTTTATCCTGTCACTGATAACTGTCCGCTAAAAAAACTTCTGAAATGTAAGCATTGAAAGGAAGAATGAATCTTACAACATATGAAGTGTTCTTGTTTAAATATATGTATGTACTTATACACAGGCCATGATTTTCTTTTTTTTCTTTCAGAGATATAACAACAATGAAAGGTACCATAGTTGCTCAAGTAGATTCCAGTGAGTCTTTTCAGGAGTTCTGCAGTACATCATGTTTATCCTTCTATGAAGATAAACAGAATCCCTCAAAAGGAGCTTTGAATAAATCAAGATGCACTATCTGTGGTAAACTAACCGAGGTCTGGTTGACTGTTTTTTATCTCTTATTTTTTCTCAATAATGACATGTTCAATAATATTCTGAAATAAGAGAACCGAAGATTTTAAATTTCCTTATTTTCAGTCTTTTCATATGCAGTGAGATATTAAGATATGCAGGCTTAATATTCATAAAGAGTGACTGAGAGAAGAAAGAATTCCAAGAGGTTAATATTTGATTTTTGTTTCAGAAAACTGAAGTGCCTTTTGCTGATAATTTGTTTTACTAGGCATAGAACCTTGTAATTATAACCCAGATCTCCCAGTAGAGGAATTGCTGTTGGAAAAAAGTCAAGATTTTACTGTATTACCTGCTTCTTTTGCTGTATGTTTTGAAAGATAATGCAGATAGTTGCAGAAATCTGTAAAATATGTGTCCTTTTTAAAGTCTCGTGAACGTGTTTACTTACTCTTGATGCCATGACACCTAGTCCACCATAGTTCAGATTACTGCTTTACACAGCATATGTGTCTGGCCAGTCTTCGTATGCTGTTGTTAATTGACCATTTTATAAAATTGCGTAAATTGACCAGCTCTAATATGCAATTACTGCATCCCTCCCTGTGGTCTTTCCTTATAGGCTAAAGAGCAGATGGGTCTAAGATTTTTTTCATGGAACTTTGGAGACAACAGAGACACTCATTCCCATTTCTAAATTTCATGGTCATTTCAAGCATCTCTGTTCTTAAACAGTGGGCTAGTATAATCTGGGTTTAGTTGTTGTACTAGAATGTAAGACTTCTGACTAGTCAGCTACTTTCAGGCAATGTTGTGCTTGTGTAGTGATAGAATAATTTTTTGGTTTTGTTTTTTAGATTCGTCACGAAGTTAGCTTTAAAAATATGACTCATAAGCTGTGCAGTGACCATTGCTTCAATAGGTACAGGATGGCAAATGGTTTAATAATGAATTGCTGTGAGCATTGTGGGGAGTATTTGCCCAGTAAAGGAGCTGGAAACAATGTTCTTACTATTGATGGTCAGCAAAAAAGATTCTGCTGTCAGAACTGCGTTGGTGAATACAAGCAGGTAATTACTTCTTTACCTATAAATTAGAATTAAATAAACATTAATACTTCTTAAGTTTATCCTGCTACTAATAACGTTGTTTTGCTTCTCATGAGAAAACATAAGTAACAAAGACTTCTAAAAGTGAAATTAATGCCACTGAGGGCAAAGTAGCTGCAATGGAACTTTTACTACTGGCTTTTTTTAATGTTGCTGTAATAGCGATACCTGTTTGTTATTAATGAAAATATAATTGAAATTAAACTTTCTGTTAATAACTTCTGTTTCTTTCTAATGGGTATATCTGAAGTGTATGAATAGCAAGCACAACACAGAGGCTTACTGGTCCTTAAGTTCTTTTTTAGATATAAAAGCTCACTTGTATGCAGTTGAAACATTCAGAAACATGCAGAGCATACAGGTTGGACATTGCTGTGAGAAGGCTCTAATTGGTTACACTTTGGCTCTGTACTTGTACTGCCTAATCTCCACTGTACAGCATAAGATTAAAAAAAAAAACTGTTGCTCTCATCTTTCCATGTGTTAAATTTTCTGCCTTCATTTTCTTTACTTGGTTTGTTTTTAATTTATTCTTTAGACTGTTAAGATAGTAATAATTGTTGTGGTTAAAAATAATTCCAAATCAAGAAATCTGATGCTGATGTCTTTTACATATTACAGAGCCAGCTTAGCTCTGAAGTGTTGCTAATGCTAGCTGGAAGGTTTAAATGTTAATCACAGTATTTACAGTACAGTAGGATAGATCTGAAATATTAAATATTTCTGGGGAAGATATGCCATTGGGGTATTCTAGGTTTTTTTTGTTTGGGTTCTTTTGCTTGATATGTTCTTCTCTGAGTTTGTAGGGGTAGTGTTCTCAAATATCACAGTATGGTTTTACTAGCAAGAAATTTCTGATTTTGAAAATCAAACCTGAATATGTAAGTGGCCCCACTGCTGCGCATTGCATGGGGTTCTTTCTTCATCTCTTTCCATTTTTAAGAAACCAGCGGTCCAAGAGAAGAAGAGGCATCACAGTGCTGGATGTTGTAAGGTTCTTTAATGTTGCCTCATGAGTGTTTGTATTTTCTCATTGGACATTCAGTTCTGATGCTTTTGGGGATGGCTGTTCTTGTGTATATGCTATGTGTGAAGAGCAAATCTGGAAACAGTGTAACTGGAAACATAACATAAGCGTTATTCTTTTGTCACAGCTATGCCAAAAGGGACAGGATAGGTTTCCAAGATACTAAAAACATAGCCATGCCCAGAAGCCATGGAAAGACTTGAAGAAACGTTGAATACTCTCTCTTGAAGAAACAAAAAGGCCTGAGATTAACTTTGAACTTGAGACATTCCCAAACAGCCAATATAACATACACTGCACATGGAATATGAAGTGAACATGGAATTTTGAGAGGATGAATGATAAACTTGTACATTAATTCTTAAAGACAGAATGTACTCTATTTGTTCAGTTATTGTTGTATTTTCTGTTTAGATGTGTGTTAGAGAATGAGAAGGGTATGGGTAGCAAGTTGCGTATTCTGGTTTGATTTGGGGAAGAGGAGCAGTTTGCAGTACCAAGAACCTTCACAAGTAGTGTCAAGTAGTGTGCATTATTGTGAGGATCCTTAAGAGAACCTTTAAAATCAAGACATTATTTTGGTGAACTCTGACAAGCGGATTTTATGCAAGCAAGTACTGTGAAACTGTAATAGGCTGTGAGAAGCTTTGAGTGCTCATGTGCATCTGGTTCGGAATGTTGATTAATTCTTAACTGGTAGGTTTCAAATATTCCTTGAGTGTTAGGGGTTTGGAGTATTTTTGATATATAGAGAAACTTGTAAGGAAAAATCCTGTGTGACTAACCTAGTGGCTTTTTATGGTGGAGTGCCCCATCTTTCCTGTAAGTTCCCTTCAGGTACTGGAAAGCCGCAATTAGGTGACCCTGAAGCCTTCTCTTTTCCAGGCTGAACAATCCTAATTCTCTCAGCCTTTCCTTGTAGGAGAGGTGCTTCATCCCTCTGATCACCTTGTTGGCCTTCCTCTTGGGTCACTACAACAGGTCAACATACTTCCTATGCTGGAGACCCCAGAGCTGTACACAGCACTGCAGGTGGGGTCTCACCAGAGCAGAGTAGAGAGTTGGAATCCCCTCCCTGGACCTGCTGGCCACGCAGCTTTTGATGCAGCCCGGGATACAACTGGCTTTCTGGGCTGCAAGTGGACATTGTTGGCTCATGTCCAGTTTCTGATCCACCAGAATCCCCAAGTCCTTCTCCCCAGAGCTGCTCTCTATCTGTTCATCCTCCAGCCTGTATTGATGCTGGGATTGCCCATACCCAGGGGCAGCACTGTGTACTTTGTTTTGTTAAACCTGATGAGGCTCCCATGGCCCACTTGTTGAGTTTGTTCAGATCCCTCTGGATGGCACCCCCTCCTTCAAGTTTGTCAACTGGACCACTCAGCTTGGAGTCATCTGCAAACTTGGTGGAGGTGCACTTGATCCCTTTGTCTATGTCATTAATGAAGATATTAAATAACACTGGTCCCAATACGGACCCCTGAGGACTGCTCTTCACTGATGTCCAGTGTGACTCTCAGCCACTGACCCTACCCTCTGGACGCCACTGTCCAACCAATTACTAATCCGCTTAATGGTCCACCCATAGAATCCATCGCTCTCCATCTTAGAGAGAAGGATGTTATGGGGGGACCATGTCAACAGCTTTACAGAAGTCAAGATAAATGACATCTGTAGCTCTTCACTATAGGGCAAGACTGTGCAAGAGCATGCAGTGGCAAGACAAAGGGTAATGGGTTTAAACTGATACAGAGTAGGTTAAATTAGTTACTGGGAAAAAATTCTTTACTATGGGGGAGGAGAGGTGCTGGAGGAGAGGTGCTGGCACAGGTGTTCAAGGCTAGGTTGAATTGGCTCTGAGCAACCTGGTCTAGTGAAAAGTGTTCCTGTCCACGACAGGGGTGTTGGAACTAGATGATCTTCAAGGTCCCCTTCCAACCCAAATAATTCTACGTTGCTCAAAAACTAGGAGTTTTAGTGTACGTTGTAGGTGTCCAAAGTTACTCAGGACACAATTATTTGGGAATATTTAGTTGTCTAGCAGGATTTATAGCGGTTTGAACTTCTATTTGCATTAAGGTTTTTTTGAATTGAGTGTGTTGAAGGAATTCTGTTTTTAAAAAAGAAATTTGAACTTTAGAAAATGTCACTGACAATCCATTGGGCCACAATTGATAAAATATAGGTTGTTTTGTTCAGTTGTAACAATGTTTTCTTCTGCTTTTAAAGGAGAACTGGTGAAGGAGAGAGTTTGGGAGAGTCATTAAATACTGAAATAAACTTAATTAAATCAATAACATAGAAGAAGTTGGTGTCATCATTTGATTACAGCATTGTGTTGTACAACTAATTATTGTCTGTCACTTAACAGTTTTGGCAAATGTTTTCTTATAAAAAGAGTTGTAAAATAAATAGGTCCTACTGGTACGGGCTTTGTATTAAGCAGTTTATGTTGTAAATGCCATACACCTGTCAATATTACTATACAGTTGTAGTAGTAATACATGAAAACTCATTGTACCTATCTACTTAATCCCAGTTTTTAAAATAAATATTACACTGTTTTGAACAATTAATTTTCAATAATTTATCATGGACATTTTTTTTTCTTCTTGGAATGGGAAATTCGACATTACGGCTAATAAAAATTATTATGGCTCTCAGAATAACAAGTAATTGGATTACAGCAAGTGACATGTCTCCTACAAATGGTTTCTTTCCTCTGCTTTATACTGCTGGTGGGAGTAAGAAACAGTGTTATTCCTGGAATGGAGAGCAGGTTTTTCTAAAGTGTCTTAAGTCTCCTTCTGAGCTGATGGATGCACTTAGCTTCCTATGTACCAGTTTCAGAACTTGCTTTAAAACTGAGACACACATAATCTTTAATATTGTATTGTGTGTTTTGCTTTTCTGAGAGGTGATAGCTGTTCTTTCTTTCCTAAAACTCAAAGCGATAGCAGAGCTTTGTCTTACATATTAAAAAGTTATGAAATATAAATAAATAATCTGTAAGAATTAAAAAGAGTAAATAGGCATAACCTAACTAATGGTCACTGTAATTATATTCAAGAGCATGTTAGTTTCTTGATGACAGCAGCCATTTGTGAAGACAGTGAACTGCAAGTCGAGCTTTTTTAAAAAAGAAAACAACAATAAAATCATTACTCAAAAAATTAAGGAACTGTAACAATTTGAATAAAATGTCACAACAAAACACTTTTTGGAAGTGGTTATATTTTTTTAAACCTGAAGATGATGACTACTGCTAGATTGTAAACTCTTTAACTCTTGCACTGAGATTCAAACTCTTTAAGTGTAGAGAGGCAAGAGGAACTTAAAGAATTACACTAAACAAACAAACAAAACAACAAAAACAAAATAAAAAACCCCCACCACCCCCAAAATCCAACCAACCAACAAAAAAACAAACAACAAAACCAACAACAACAAAAAAAAACTAGAAGAGAATGAGATTACATCTGAAAAGAAGGTGACTAAAATTGTCCCAGTAATTGTGCAAATGCTGAAATATTTTATTTCTTTGAGTAGGCATTCCATATCATTAAAATGAAAATGTAACCATTTTAAAAATTACTGTAGTGATTCATTTGAAAATTAGTATCTGTGCAACAAATTAGAACTGACCTCAAATATGCCTACCATAAATATTTATTAACCACAAGTACCTGGGTTGTTTCAGTGTTTCTGTTTTGTCTCTATAAAATTAGTCAACTTCCTTGAAAAGGAAGTTTCCGTGTTGTGATTTGCTGGATTTGGATACAGTCTTGGCAGCCTTTTTCTAGGGAACAAGTGCAATTCTGTGACTCAGTTTGTGCAACCAACCATACCTTTCAAATTTCAGCTGTTCAACTAAGCTAAAACTGAGTCTGTGTCTACTTTAAAATATACTTTGCTTCCTGACCTGATCAGTCCACAGTGTTCTTGATTCTACCATGAAAGTATGTAATGCCTTGCTAGTTTTAAGTGTTTCTTCGTTTTTTTTTTTTTGCTTCGTTTCTGTGGCTAAAATTCTTGTTAGAATACAGTCTGGGATTTGCTTTCTTTGGTGCTTTTTGGAAGTGCTGGTCTTCATCTACTGTCAAAAAGGGAGGGAAGGAGCTCTAGCTATTTATTCATAGTTTTTTTAGTAGCTCTGGACTGAAGTGAGTACTAGATGAATGTAAACCAACAAGTGTTTTACTAGCTGGAAAGGCTGCTTGCAGTGTCTTTTTATCTAGTGAAAATTTTTCTTCCATACTGAATTAAAGTACATTTGATTGACTTCCTTGATTACATGAAGGCTTGCTATTAAATGTGCTTTGAGACTAACCAGGCTATGCCATCCCTTGAAGCTATTCACTTACAAGCAATTAAAAACCCTCACCCTATGCAGTTGTGCTTCCTTATTCTTCTCCTTGCCAAACAACTGCTTTTGTGAAACTCTCTTAAATCTCATTTTATCTATTTTATTTCTATGCCAGGGTTTAAGAGCCTTCACTGTATACAACAATGTGTGTATCATTTCTGCAGTTTACAGTTCATTGCTTATGTAGAGTTTGTTCTTAGTCTCATAAAGTGCTGTGTTATCTACTGGTTTAAATATTGCCAGATGCAGTGGTAGAATGTCTTATCACTTAGTACTTTAGTGGAAGCATCTAGGGTTTTCAACTTTGTCTTGTCCCATGCAGTATCTGTTCTTTTTCTGTGCTTTTTTGCTATTGAGACAAATCTGTCATTCCTGTTCTCCTTTTTATTTTGATAGTATGATTAGCTACAAAATATACTGCTTCTTGCCGTTGTTACTGTTTTATCAACTCTAATTTCCAAATGTTTGTTTCAAGAGTAAATAATCTGACAAAGTCAGTAATTATGAGAGTTGAAATTTACATTAAAATATTAGAAATACCAACTTCAATTATTTTTTTTCCCTCCATTTCTGGTTACTCTTAAAGAGAAATTCTGTGGTTTCAGGCAGTACAAACTATGGTTTAATAGTGCAGTATCTTTCTCATATGGTAAAATATTAAAACACTTTTGTTTGCTTTAGGTAATACCTAGTTTGGTATTAAGTAATCTGATAATACACATTGTCTAACACAATGTACACTTTTACAAATGGAGATAGTTAGATGCTTTTTACCCTCTACCATTGTTAAAAGACAAAATCTTTATCAACCATGGAATAATTATTTCCTCTTTCTTCCTGCTTATTCATGGGGGGATTTTTCTTGAGACCTCTTGGTATCTATGACTCCCAAGTTTCTTGCATCTCTGATGCAGATCATATCCTTCTAGAAACTATTCTGTTCTACCTTTTCTTCTACTATTTATTTACTCCTGTTTTCTGCAAACTCCTCTTTATTTCTGTTTATTGGACTATCTGGCATTTATTTTGGAGTTTGATCTTTTTTCTCAGATGTGTCTTATCTGCCATGAGATACTTTCATGAAATAGACCTTATTTCTAGAATTAAGCTTCTGAGAGGGTATTTAGCAAGTCATAAAAGAATGAGTGAGTTTCGAATAAAATACAATAAGAGGAGAATATTCAGACTTCTGCATCTGCCATAGACTCTGCTTTGGAAGAGGTCAAACATGCGATGGAATCTTGCAAAAATTAGGTCATCTCAATACAGAATATAGGTGGAGTACTGAGGGACTATGCATCAAGCTTCCCCTCAAAGGGCACTGGCCATTATTCTTCAGAAATTTTGACTCTGGCTTAACTATTTGTAATTAGTAATGGATACAATTTTCCTTGCTAATTTGATAGTGTTTTTACTTAAATTTTACTTAAAACTACAATTCTCAAACGTGTATATGTTTTCATAGGATGCTGTAGATGTGAATTTACCACAAGTGGTACCCAGAAGGACAAGTGCTTGATACTCCCTCTTGTGGCTTGTTTCTGAGTTAATTCCATATTTGAAGGACACTTGACGCTGAAGCTAGCTTGATCACAGGTTTTGTTTATAGTGATTTTTGCTTACTGTTGAAATACCAGGTTGAGCACAAGATAAAGCCAATACTTTATCTGAAATGGAAGATAACTGCCAAGAAAACAACTTCAGAGAAAAAGACCTGGCTGTCCTGGCAGAGAAGCTTGACCAGGCTTGCAGCAAAGATAGCCAGTTGTGTCCTGGATTGTATCACACAGTGCTTGAGGTCATCTTCTCAACCCTGCCAGTCAAACAGGGTCATCTGGAGCAAATTGTCCAGGACCACATCCTTTTGAGTATTTCCAAGGATGGAGACTGCAGCCCATGTGGGCAACCTATTGCTTTATCAGCAGAAGTGTAGCCAAAAGGACAAGGGAAGTGATTTTCTTTGCCCATGACCCCCAACATTCTGTGTTTCTGAAACTGCATCTGGAGTACCATGGCCAATTTTGTATTCTGTGGTATGAGAGGCGTCCTGATTCAAGTTCAGTGGAGACCTACCAAGATGTTTAGACAGCTGGAGCATGTGACATAGAAAGACAGCGTTGGGAGAGCCTGTTTGTTCAGCCTTGAAAGTGTAAAGGGGGATTAGTTATCGGATGGAAGTTGATAGAAGAGGATAAAGTTGAACTCTTAGAGCTGTACAGTGGAAGAAAGAGAGGAAAGAGACACAACTTGAAAACAAGGAGAAATTGATTTAGATAAAAAGCTTTTTCTGTAAGGGTTGTGAAATCCTCCTGAGGGATTTTGGAATGCTTGTCCTTGGAGATAGTCATATTTGATTTGACAAGGTCCTGAGCAACAACCTCTGATCCTGTCTTGAGCAAGAGGTTGCACTTGAAATCTGGGAGGTCACCTTCATCTGTTTGATTCTGTGACTTTGTACTCGTGAAACAAAGAAGGAAGCAGAGATGTTTAAAATAGTCAGGAAGTTTTGCAGTTTTTGATCCCTCTTTAATTAGTCAGTAGTGAAGATTTTGATATTTTGTTCTGTTTTACCTCTCTACCTTTCTGTCTCTTACCATGTAAAATCAACAACATTGAAACAGCTTTACATTTTCCTTGATTTCTTTCTGAACACCCACTTTTCCTTGAGGATGGTTAAAATACTAAATTAAAAATGTACTGTAGTAAGAATATGAGAAAGGTGTTCTGGTGCCAATCAGGGATTGAGACTCCTGTGGTGTGTAAGTGGGCCCACAGGGAAGAGTAAGAATAGGGTAGGTACTTAGGATATTTTCCCCTGAGCATTTTCTTAGCTTGTGACTCTCTAGAGGTCAGGGAGTCTCTTGAACTTTATGCAGTGTTCCTGTGTGCTATTTTTGGTGAATCTCTTCGATTAGTGCTTTTTCAGTCTCCTTGTGAACACATACAAACAGTTTTTCCATCCACGACTCTCTTTGGTAAGAGGTTCTGCTGACCTGCTGGTTGTTACGCAAAGAGCTGCCTTCTGTTGTTTGTTTTGAAACTTCTGTTGATATTCGTGTGATTTCTTATTGTTGTTAATGTTAGAAAAGACACCAAACAGTTGATCCATAGTGCCCCACATCATACCATTTTTGGTTCTGTCATTATCCTCCTAAGTTATCTTGTTTCCAGGCCAAAAATCCTTACCTCATAAGGACGCTCTTTGACCCTATGTATTACTGTAGTTTCCTTTGGTTTTAGTGAATCTTCTATTTGTTTTTGCCAGCTAGAAGGGTCCTTTTATGGAAAT
>JAWWES010000001.1:42825627-42843484 GCA_035583135.1 Lophotriccus pileatus
TTTCAGGTATGCTTTAATATTTTTTAATAATAGTGTACTCCTTGTCTTTTCAGTGGTTTTAATATTCAAGCTTGCAAGTTTGAGGAGTGCGGAAAAGAGTAATAAAAAAAGCAAGAAAAATGTTCAGCTTGAAGAAGATGATGATTATGACATTTTAGAAGTAATAAATTTCAAGAGTTTTTGTGCTTTCTAATTTTCTTTTTTCCGCCAGTGTTCTGTCTTCTTCAATTGTGTAACGGCATGTTTAAACTTCTATAATGCAGAAATGCTTGAACACTCTTCTTGGTTGCAATGACAAGATTAAAATGAGAGGTTTGCTATTATGTTTTTTTTCTACCCACTGAATCTTTTGCATCCTTAACAGGTTTTCTGAAAATTCATGTTCTTATTAGTCTTGATAAATTAGATCTGTTTGCTAGATTATTACTAGATATTAATAACAATATTTCTTGTTGCTTGAAGTCTGAAAAGGCTAGGGTGAAATCAATAAACAACTCCAGTATTTTGAGGATGTACAAAATTTCGAAGGGCTGTTGCACTGTTGTCTGTGCGCATGATTATTTGAGATGGTGGTTAGCAAAAAGTATTTCAGCTTCCAAGGAGTTTTAATCAAAATGTGTAGTTTGTTGACACAATAATTTTTCCCCAATTATGCTCTGATCCGCTTAGTATAAATTAATTTACTAAAACTGATACTTTTATCTTGCTGTTTCTTGAAGTCTGATTTTTGTTTCAGACATGGAACTTGTGCAAGTTTCATTTGCCTGTGCATTATTTTTTGATTGTATTGCTGAATGCTCTCTGTTAAGTCATTTGCTAGCATATTTGCTTCGGTCCTTCTAGATTTACATTCGGGGTTATTCTGGGGATACCAAGGATGTTTGTGCAAGCAGATTGTTTTTTCATGCTAGTTGTCCATTAGGCATGTTCCAAGAAGTCAAGTGCTTTGTAAATGTAGCCTCCTGTATTGTTATTGGTGGAGTTTCTTGATGCCTTTCTTTGTCTATTAGCCTGTCAGAGGAGATGAATGTATAGTGTTAGAATATCTCTGACTTATAGAATACTATAATTGCTGCGTTTTGGTCTTGGTACTTAATGTGAAGTTTGTCAATATTGTGGCTGATTAGGAAGATAATTAGGTGTTGGGTGACATGTTTAAAGGCAAACAGAAAAAAAAATTAAGATAGGAAGGAAGGATCCATGGGTATTTTATACCCTGGTCTAGGCAGGAGCTCGATATCTTGACAGATACCCTTTTTTGGAGGAAACCCACAGCAAAGGTTTCACTAAGGCAGCATGTGGAAATTTTGCTGGTCTGTGCAAGGTGCTAGATCCAGTTTGCGGTACAGGCATGTGTATTTTTATGTTTTTGTCTGCATGCTCTTATTAGAGGGAAGATGACATGTTATAGAACTGGCAGTCTGTAAGACTGGATTTAGCTAGTTCTCAAATACAGTTCGTTAGATAGCAAGAGCAAAGATACCCTCTGAAGCTTCTCTTATCCTGATCAAAATGAAGCACTTGTAAAACATTATTTGCCTTTCCTTCCCCCTTCAGTCCTTGAGAACAGGGAAAGAGGAAGAGGTAGTGCCAAAATTTCTCAACAGAAAGCAAGAAATCTTAAGTTCCTAAGTAATGATAGGATCTTTTCTAGTATTCAGTAAGGCAAGAGCCTGTCTGATAGGAGGCTCATCATTGTTGAAATGAGGAATTTTCTGTGATCACTGTCAAAAACGTGATGCTATTTCTATGGAAAGGGAAGGTGTCTAGGTATTTTTTTCTGAAACTTGATTTATGGTGCTTGAGATACTTGCCTAACACGGACATGTAATACATGTAGCATATCAGAACTACTGATGTTGTATGTTGACTGCGTCATTAGTATTTCTGCTTGGTGCAGCCTTTCTGTGCTTTTTATAGAACATCTCTTCCATTCTGTGGAAAACTTGATGGACTGACAGCTGTGTTGAGAGACTCTGTTACCAGATCACAGTTCCTCATTGGCTTCAATAAGGAACACAGAAACTCTGCAGTGTATTCCTCCTGCCTGGAGGGCTGCAGAGTACAAGTACTTTCTCTCCAAAGTTTAGGACCATTATTTATTCTTCCTAACTTCTTTACTGTGTGGATGACTGCACAATGGAACAGATTACCCAGAGAGGTCGTGGAGTCTCCTTCACTGGAAATATTCACAAACCGTCATGATGCAATCCAGTGCAATGTGCTTAAGGAAGACCTTACCCATTCTGTTAATCATATTTGCCATGCCAGATTCCTGTTTCTTTCCTTACAACCATCAACAAGGAGAGAGGAACAGAGTTCTTTCAAACTCTCCAACTCTGCACAACTTGCTGTATGCTCTTACCATAGTTCACGGTTTGCAGAAGGTGGCATTTGGGATGGGTTGCTTTTTTTTGATTGGTTTGAGTTTTTTGAAGGGGGGGGTGTGTCTGTGCATTTTATCTTTACACAGAACAGTTTTAACTGGCTTTTCCTTAGGCGTAAGAGATCCAACCATAATGTTGAATGCTCTTGAGAGGATGATTATGAGAGGTAGTTGATATAGGAAGGGTTTGATGGAGGAGCAGGTTGCAGAAATAAGTTTTCTTCTTCTGTATTTGTTTTCTCTTTTTTTAAGACCATCATTTAAAGTCAAAAGCCAAGCATAGTTTTAACTAATGCATTGTTTTACTTTGTTTTGTGTTTTAGAAATGTGGCAAATTAACATCTTGTACTGGCTGCAGAGCTCAGTGCAGGTTTTTTGACATGACTCAGTGCATAGGACCTAATGGATATATGGAGCCATACTGCTCAACTGTATGCATGAACACACACAAATCAAAATATGCAAAATCACAAAGTAAGTGAAAAGGATATGGATTTTCCTCACTGCTAAGAGTAGACTTTTTTTTTTTTTAAGTTTGAAGATTGGGGGTGGGTGGTTTTGTTTTACACTTAGTCTATGCAGATGTGACTTCATAGGGGTTTTTTACTTCTTTAAAAACAAAAGGGAAAAAGACCATCTCATCAAATGGACCCATGAGGGGTCATTTTCGCCACCAGCCTTTTTTCTTGGTCTTGGAAACAATTTTCAACCGTCTTCTTTAGGCTTCCTGTGAAAAAAATGCTGGTACATAATGTGCTCTGATGTGTCACAGAATAATAGTGCAGTTTTTGTGCATATGAATTTATATGCTCTTGTATGTGATCCAACCCCACCCCATTTTTTTTCCTCGACCAAGAGACGGTGAAGGAAGTAAGTAGTTATAATGCATATCGATATTGCCTAGGCAAAGTTTTTAATCCAGGTGAAAGGAACTGGTAAATAACTCAAAACACAGGTTCTTCAGTATGCAAAGCAGTCATAGATCTCAACCTGAAGTTGAAAATACTCTAGTGAATTTTATGGAAGAAGGTGCAGTTTCATATTTAATGCAGATATTTAGTTTTGTGTGACTTCTAGAAGCTGACTGGAAAACAGACAAATCGTGGTCTTTATATTGAAATAGTTGAAAGGGCTGACCTGTAATACTTTTTTTTTCCACTACTATTTTGTGTTTATTTTGTTTGTAAACTACGTTTTTCTTTTAGGTATGGAAATTGTTTGCCACTTTTGTAAACGAAACTCTTTACCTCAATATCAAGCCACAATGCCTGATGGAAAACTGTACAACTTTTGCAGTTCCAGTTGTGTAGCTAAATTTCAGGTTAGCTGTTGTGTTAAACCTTTACCTCCCTAAATATTTGTGTGCCTGTGTTTGTGTCAAGTATTTGCATAATAAACTAACTTGCTTGTATATACATGCTTATGAGTTATTATTAACATAGCAGATACTTCTGGCTCATAACACTTTCTTTGATTTAAAGTACTGTTTCGTAATGGTAACACTGGCTGCTGTCTTAAACATATAAAATCAGATAAGAACAACCAATTTCTCCTTGATATCATAAGAAAACACAAAGCATCACTGCTTATCTTATTTTTACCACCTCAACCTCTTCACGGAGGTGAGCTTTCCTGGTTTGCATTGAAGATCAACAAATTTAGTCTCTTTTATACTAAATGTGGTAACAGAGTTCTCATATTGAATATAGTAATAGTAAAGGTCTGTCATGGGGTAGAGTGACTGTCTCTGAAATGAAAAGTTAGAGCCTAAGCCATTTTGTTGGTAGATGGAACTAGTTGTTCAGGTTATGTCCAGAAGCTGCAAGGCCAGCGATAGGCATATTGGAAGAGGCTGCAATGCTTATTGAAAATGTCCTATTTTCAATATGACTTAAGGTTAAAGCAAAGGGGAAATGTGTTGTACTGATTCATCTCTAGGTGATCAAAGAATATTTGTAAAGAAAATGTTTCAGCTTTTCTATGTGAAAACAGTTTTCCCTGATGTGCACTGTATAATTGATAATTGCCTCCTCATGGATTGTTGAACAGTTACACCCACAGGATTTTCTCATTTGCCATTGAACTTTTCTGTTTTCTATCAACTGGACAGCAAATCAATCTTTTAATTGCTTCCTTAATATATCCTATCCAGATTATGCATCGTGTAGCCATGTTCGTTGTGTTTCCATCCTAACCAATTTGGTAGATGTCTGTCAGTGGGATTGATAAACAGAATAGCTGCAGATTGTTAGTATGTCATGACAGATGTGTAATACTTCCTGCAAACTCATTTAGCATCTATTTTATTGTACGTGATCTTAAAATTAATTGTGGCCTCAAGAGCTCTTGGAACAAATAAAGCAAGTGAATGCCACATACAGGCTAGACCTTCTTGGATCTGCACATAAGTCAGCATTAAACAACATTATTGAATATCACTGCCAGATCAATTAATGCTGGTTGTGGATTTCTGGTCTTACTGAGACGCTGCTGACGTTTCTGTTGCAGTTTCAATATCGCATGTAGATCTCTGTCTTCAATGTTGTATTAGGTCTGTGTGTGCATGAGTGTAAGGGGAGTGTTTGATTCCTTCTCTGTTTAATTTCATGCCCTTGATTTTGCATGTGGAATGGTCCTGGTGGATAGCAGGATGTAGAAGATTCCTCATATGTGTTTGCTTCTCTCATTCACATTAAGAACAACTTGATTCTTTCAAAGACTTTTTTTTTCTCAAATAATAAAAAACTAATCAGAGTCTGGCAGCCTACTAGCTCTTCCACATGTACACCTAGGTATAGAAATGTTTCCACAATATTATTTTGTGTTGCTGTGAGCGAGGATAACCCTTCTGCCCTGTTATGCTGTGGTGGCAGGGGCAGGCCAGAAGCTGTGCTGCTATGGTGGTCTTCTCAGAAGAGTCCTGGGCTGTGCCTGAATACTGTTCATTAGTAATTTGGCAACTTAGAGCAGTTTGAGTTGTTGCATTGAAGCTGAAAAGGGCTTTACAAAGATTTTTTGCTTTGCTTGGCACTTCCCATGCTCTTGTTGTTTAGGACGGGCTCTCAAAAGAGTGAATGTATCTACATTACTTCAAAGATATCTTTGTTAAAGCACAACATAGATAAAACCTTGCTGTTCAGGATGACCTGGGAAAGCTTTTAATGAATTTATGATCTTTTTTGCTGTGTTATTCTCTGTGTGTAATAATGCTCCCAAATAAATTCTAAAGATACTGTAAATATATTGTAAGTTAGAGGCAAAGCAAGATGATGAAAATACTGTATGCATGTCATCTTGACTCATTAAAATATTATGCAGAAGCAGTCAATTGTAAGCAGGATTTCATCTTCTTTCCTCCCCCTGTCTTCAGTGTTTCTATACAAGTTGCCACATCTGCTAGTTCTTTACATTTCCTTCATTCCTGAACTGGAGGTGGGAGGTATACTTGCTTCTTGATTTCTTTTAGTTTTCAACCAGAGCTCCTAGGACTTCTGTGGTGCTTACATGACTCATATGGCAGCCTGTGTTGAGCATGGTGTTTGCTCTGTGAAGGAACCTGCAAATGCAGAAGGGCACAGATTGGACCTTTGTGGCTCCCATGTTAGTGCAAGTCTTCAGCACCTTATTTAGAGCAAACAAAGTGTAGCAAACCTTACTCAACCATAGGGACATTTGCTGGATATAATGGGAAAAGTATGGGAATAATGTGTGTGCGCATCTCTGTTAAAGTTGTTAAGGGCCAGTGGGCCAGTGGGATAAAAGTGTCATCTTTTCTTCTGTATGGCATTTGGTTCCCAGGTCCTGCCTGTGATTGGGAAATGTGCATGACTATTTCGTGTCTGCAAACTCCTGACACAGAGTTAATGCATCTGCATGAAATGATACTGTTGGTACTGCTAGCTAGCACACAGCAGTGCCACCTGTGTTGGGGTTTATATCAGTAATAAGTCTCATTGCAATTTTTTTCTTTATTTTTTAGTGTAGGTAAAGCCTTACTAACATGAGAGTCTGAAGAAAAGCATCCTCTAGCAGAAATGTTTTGAATTTTCACTGTTACAGGGTGGAGAGGTAGTAACAAATCTGTCTGAAGAGAACTTGCCTTTAAATGTATTTATCTTGTAGCAAACGGTGTGGGAAAGTTTCTTGAGATGTAAGAAATTTTTCTGCTGGATTCTTCAACTGTCTGTGATCGCTACTGATTCAGATTTTTTGTCTTGAACATGGCATGTGTAATACACCAGTAGTTCTTGCTTGATCAGGGAATGTGCCAAAAGACTGTTCTGTGTGCACATAAGACCTACTTGGAAGATACTGGTACTGTGTAATTGAGTTCTCTTATCTACTGATTGCCTCAGAAATGCATTAAGAAAATTGCCCAGTTACAGAATTAACAGTACATGCAATCTGTAGTATTTTTCTCAACCTTAAAAGCCTGGATTGTTTGAATAATTGTATAAAAATTGAACAATTGCATCTTCCTGCCGTGGTGATTGAGGCTAGCTACGACTGTTAACTGGTTTTCTCTTAATCTGAGTAGATGTATGGTTTCTCACTGAAAGCCTTTTACTTTAATACTTGTATTTTCAAGTGGTATGCTTAAGTAAGGTGTTGATAATCTGCCTTTGTGTTTGGATTTGAAAAGATTTGGTTTTGGATCTTTATCTGAACTTCTGTGACCAAAATAATGCAAGCTGTGAAGTGTATTTATCTGAAAAGATGTGTTTTGTGGTTAACAGGTGTTCAGTTTGGGGAAACTTTTTTTCATTTTTATAAAATTTTATTTAGCCTTAAATAATAGATATTATAAAGGTAAGGTAAAAGAAACATGAGTTAAAGTAATTATGGTGGAAGCAAGGGTAAAGATTCAAAATTGGAAAACCTAAGATGACAAGGGAAAAGGAGTTAAGGTAAAAGACTAACCTGCTGTGCTTTTGCCATAATGCTCCTGAGTTTATAAATAAACTCCCAAATTCTCAAACACTATAAGCTTAATTGAAAAAACCCACCATTTTAGAAGTAACTTTCTTTTTTAGTGATGTGTGTATATATATATTTATGTTTTTCAGACTCTCAGTGTGCAGTCTTCAACAAATGGTCAGTTTGTCTCTCCCAGTGATATTCAGTTGAAATGTAATTATTGCAAAAGTTCTTTTTGTTCAAAGCCAGAAGTACTGGAATGGGAGGTAAGGGTTTTTTTGGTGTTATTATTACAATGATGAAGTGTTAACAAGTTTAAACTTTGAACTCCAGTAGGATTTTTCTAGATAGCTATTTTATAAGGTATTGAAGCTTAAAAAGTTCAGTTAAAATCTGTCTAGTTCTGTAGAATATCATTTAACTTCAGTATGGATAAAAGCAGAAGTCTTTGTTCATATATGGTATCTGTGGAATTTGAAGAAAAATTACAGGTCAGCTGTAAGGCTGAAATCTGCTTTCATCTTCAGTTTTTGCACTTCTCTATGAACTGAGAGAAGTATCTGAAGAGGGTATGCTAAGATCTATTGACATATTTTCTGTTCAGTAATTTCCTGTGAAATAAAGAGTATTTGTAGCACTCGCTGTTAGCTTAATTGGAATTTGTTAATTTTTAGCATTAGGAGTTGTCTGTTCACACTTGTGTTTACTTTGAAAGTTGTGTCTTAATGGCAACTATTATTTAAAATGCACTATCCGGACCTTAAGATTTTATCTATTAACCCTATTCATGATGCTTTGCAACTTTGCATTTAGAACAAAGTGTATCAGTTCTGCAGCAGAGCATGTTCTGATGATTATAAGAAACTCCACTGCATAGTTACATACTGTGAATACTGTCAAGAAGAGAAAACGCTGCATGAGACGGTGAATTTCTCTGGTATCAAAAGACCCTTTTGTAGTGAAGGTATGTATGTATTTGTTTTTTTCCTAAGGTATTGGTCATTGTAGTTCTACTGTGGTTGACTTACCTTGATAATATTTAATGTTAAAACTTTAGGTAACAACTCATTGTAGTGTATTTGAGGCTAAACCAGAAGTTTCTTCATCATTATTATTAATGAGATCCACGTACTTGTTAATTTATCTGAGCTGCCTTTAGAGCTTTTCATCACTTGCTCCAGGTTAAGGAAGAGCAAGTAACACTCCTCTGTGTGTGTGTATAAATACATACACGTATGTAGGCACATGCATATATATATATGTGCACAAAAAAAAATCAATTTTTAAAAATTTATTTAGCAGAGCATATACCAACAGTAACTGCACTGATGAATACCAAACTTTCTCTCTGATTAGTATTTTCAAAATTTAATACAACAGTGGAAGTTCTGTGTTGGCTTAGAATGGTTATTTAAGCAATAACATGAATAATGCCTGTTGATGTGTGTTGATTACTGTCACTATAATTTTTTTGACTACTGAAATTTTCAAAAAGAACACAAACTAAAATGGAACTATATGGCCATAGGATTCTTAAAAGTTGCATTAAAGCATGGTTTTAATAGAAATGGCAAAATAGTCTTAACAAGGACCTATCCTTTCCACTTCTGGTGAGCTCTCCTTTGATACTGGTATTTAATCATGATCTTAGAAGTCCTTAGAAATTTAACTGTGGGTTTGGATGACCTGTCTCTCAAGAATATGGTGAATATCATTTTTCTTTAGTTATAATAATAACGCTTTCACTGTCAATTGATAAACCCTGCTGAAGAGCTCTGCTTTCAAGCAGATTAAACAGTAGATGTGCCCATTTACTTATAGGAGGATCCTGTTAAGCTGGAGAAGGGTGGAGTGCAGGGTTGGAGGCAGCCTTCCTTCCATGCCATTCCCTTATTACTCTGGACTCTGCAATTTTTTGTTTCTAAAGAATGGAGTGTGGCTGTGGAGGTTTTTTTGCTGTGTTCTGGACTGCAAAGTGATAGCTGGAGAGTAAAAAAAGGACAAAGCAAGGCCCAGCTTCACACTGTATCACTGCAGTGCTCAGCATCATCTAGCTAGAAATTGATTCTATGAATTAAACAATTCCACAGGATATATTTGAACAAGAGCAAACTAGTTTTCTGGAGATTACAGTATATCCTTATATTACTGTGAATATTAACAACTCCCTCATTTTAAAGCCTGGTGGCTGTCACAAAAAACTCAGTAAGATTCATGATGCCAGCTATACTTAGTACTGCTGTGTGAGGAAGCTTGAAATGAGTGAGGACTTGTGTTTCCTATTGAAAGATTTGAGGAAGGAAAGAAATAAAAACAGTCTCTGCTGCATGAATATAGTTACTAAGTAGGGGGAATCTATTGCCAGATGTCTTAGTGCGAGTCTTGAGTTTTGCAAGTGTTGGACTCCCAGTTTAGGAGGAAATACTGGTTTTTGTGAGGGTGAACATGTGAAATGTTACCATAAAACCAAATTTTATCAGCTTACTGTGATGATCTGAACCACTGAGTAATAGAGAGTAGTCAAAAATACCATTAAGTAGATTATAACTTGAATAAATATAGCACATATGTGCAAGCTGTAGCTGAGGTGATGAATATGACAAAGAGCTGATGTGTTCCTGATGCAAATAATCTGGTGACCTGGAGAGAAATTCCATAGGAACAACCTAGACCACGTATTTTAAAGGAAAACCAATGGTTGTCATCAATGGCTGCAGAAACAGTGCAGTCTAAGAGTTTACAGTGTTTAGATCTGACACAGGAAGGAGAGCACCAGAACTTTACGTGGATAGAGTGGAGGTCAACAAATAGAAGTTCCATCATCAGAGTTGATAGATGCTGCTTCCCCCTTTTCCAGGCACCTACACACCACCAGTTTGTCTTTGGTATTATATCCTTTTCCCAGATACATGTCCAACTGTTTGTCAAGTAGAAAAACTAGTACAAATACCAAATACTTGTTGGATATGGAGGCCATCCTGGTTTTGGTATTGCAAAGTGTTCAAGAAACCTCACCTACATAGATTATTTTTTTGAGCATGCAGTTATTCTTCACCAGAAGACAACGTATCACAGTTTGAAAAGGAATAGCTGAAAGTACCCAGTCACAGAAGTTACTGAAGTTTTTGGAAGAAATTGAACTCTCAAGGGAAGATACTGGGAAATGTCAGGGATGTGTTTATAAAGGGTCCTAAATAAAATCAGCACAAGTAAAGAGGTGTTGAAATTTCTGCTAGTGTACTTACTTGTTCATCCTCAAGCAAAATGATGGGAAAGCATATGTAAGATCAACGACAAATATCTCTTGACTGCTTAGAACTGCCTAGCTGGAGTAGTGAAGATTTCATCATTGCTCTGCTCATACTCTTCACACCTGAGGGGTTTTTTACACCTGCATATACGTACATATTTATGCACAAAGCCCGGCAACCACATTAAAGTCTCTGGGATCAGTATTTCTGTGCACTTTCATCCCAATTCTGTTTCTTTATGTGTTTCTTTTGAGATATTTAAAAATATATGCGGGGAGTAGCTGAAACTTCCATTACAGTAAGGTGTAATTAGAACTGACCTAGATTTTGTGCTAAAGATGGTTATTAATTCTTTCATGGAGTATAGTATGTTTTTTCTGGTTTTGTTCGAAAGCTGGATGCTTCGTGGAGAATGAACAGACTAGTGGAAGGAGTTTAATCTGTTCCCCTGGTGCTGAGGCTTTGGAAATTAAACTGTCCTGGTGTTTTGCCACCAGAGTGGTGCATTCCAAAATACCAGTATCTAAATTAAATAAGATGCGTATTATGTACACTAAAGAAGATCAAAGTTGCTTGTGGATTTTTATGTGGCGTATATTTTTATAGTGGCGTGAGTGACAGCTGAGGATAGGCTGTGAAAGTTTTTAATCCTGAGGAAATCCTTGAGTTATTGGGGCTTGGGGTTTTTGGGGGTGGGTTTTCTTGTTTGTTTGGGTGGTTGTTTTTTTTTTTTTTCTTTTTTTGTTTTTGTTGATATATATCCCTTCTGAGAGTCTAGACCAAAAAATCTTTGGCAATCCAGCAATAAAACTATTTTATGGTGAGTATCACCATAATTTTTATTTTACTTGTAGACTTATTTTACATTCAGTTCATCTTTTTAGTAGAACTGAGTGTTATGATTTAAATAAACAGGCTTAATAATTTTATAATGCAAATTTTAATAACATTGATTCATATCCAGTAGTCTGTTTCTTGGAAGGAGAAGGTCAATAAGCTATGGAGTAACTCAGTTATCTGATGCTTGGGAATTCCTTTCAAATGGATAATACAGATAAAAGACAGCTATGAAACCAGCAACTGTACTGTCATCTTGATAGCATGCTAATAACTTTCTGGGAATTATGGATTCTGCAAATTAAACTCAGTGTAGACAATTCTGATGTTTCATCTGAGTAGAGATAACCTCTTTTGAAATACTGTCAAGCTGGCAAGTGGAAAAAGAAATTTAGAAAATTAGGTGATTATAGAACTGAGAATGTCTAAAATGTCTTTAATCTTCATTTAAAGCATTGTGGATTTTAGAGTGGGATTTTTCCGACCACTGCTGCATGTGGAGTTATGAGCAAGTGAATTGTTCAGTAAAGTATACTATTAAATGATTAGTTAATTAATTTTTAGATTTACATGGAAACATTGCAGATAATTGAGATTAGCCTAAGCACGAGTGTGTTAAATCTTATAGAGGTGCTTACAGAATAGTGTTTCACAACCAATTAAGATGCTACCTGAAATTTTTAGCAATTCTTGTTGTTATTAGAAACAGAAAAAAAACTGATTTAAAAACTGACATGTGATATGATGTGTGCTAAGACTTAGTTATAGTTGCTGAGTTTCTCTGGTCAGTGGACCAAGGAAGCTGTGCCAAGCTGCCGTGTTCCCCTAGATGAAGGGAGTTGCCATCAAGCCTGCTTGAATCACTTTGTTCCTGAAGTTTGATCTCTTTATTTTTAAAGTGAGGGCTAGAGAAACTGTGTAAACACAGCTTTGTAATAGTTTATCAACTATCTATTTCAGAGGCAATGACATGGCTTTTAAAACTAAAATGGACAGAATTTGGACTAGCAAACAAATTTTTGAAGACTGTAGGAAAGCATCCCTTTTTATGCAAAATTTTATGGTATAATTGCAACTTGCTAACTGCATACTACTTCGCAATAGCTATTGAGCATTGGTAAATAGTACAGAATGTGGTTATAGGGGGAAAAAGATATTTAGTATATGTAAAATTTTATATCACTGTTAAGTGTTTTGCATAATGAAAACTTCTTTTACTAGCTCTTGGGTTTGTACTTCACAGAGCTGTTACCTCACCTTTCTGCAGCTTTTGACAGAGGCCTACCATGATAAAATAACTTATTCTTCCTATGGTGCCTTTTCTGTTCTAGCCTACCATGTTAGAGAGTTTGGCTTTGCTCGTAAACAGTTGTTTTGGCCATATCCCTCTTGGGATCGTGTTAGTAGAGAAAGGGAAGTCAAATGTGGAGGGATTTTGAGATGCCTGAGCTATTCTGAGAGAATATGACCTCCTTTAATTGCTGTGGACAGAGGGTACAATGGGACATCCCTGACATCCCCTGGAGCAATGACAGTTTTCATTAGGGAACTCTGATAGCACAGTGCAGTTGCTCGGGCCACATCATCTGATTTAGTAGTCTGGTATTAAATCTTTGAACTGCAGATGGCTATTTCAAACAAATTTTGATACTATAAAAGCTAAAACACTCTTTTCTGCTGATAAAAATCAGGAAGGGAAAAAAGCATATTCAAATCTGACAAGTCCCTTACAAAATATTTAACAGGTTCCCTTGCAACAGAAGCACCAAGTGAAGGCTTTTGGCTATGCCAAAGGAAACATAGTTCCATGCCTTCTAGGCAAACACACATGCAAGAGCTGGAAAGTTGGTTCTTGTGGTATTCTACTTGTGGAAGAGTCTTGTTATGTAGATGTTTCCCAATAGTGCTTGCTGGATGCACATCTTCTGAAATTACTTGAAATTTTTAACTTGTTAACCTGGATTTTGATATTTCTGGTAGTGTTCTTGTGGTTGAAAATATGCTGTGGAAGAGATTGTGTTTGTCTTCCTTCTATCTGTAGAGGGAGAACACTGAAACTGTTCAAGTAACGTAATTTAAATTTTGAGTACATGTTGTGCTGAATTTTGAGATTTTTTTTTTTAATTCATGGAGAGCTAATTTCTAACGTCATAAAGAGTATCAAGTGAAATCCTATGCATTGTTCGACATCAGTGGTCCTTGTTAAGTTATCATTCTTTGGTTTTAATTCCACTGTTGTATCTTTTAAAGAGGTTTGAGATATTTTTTTAAGTGAAGACAGCATTGGCTGTTGCAGGTAAGGAGTGATGCAGTTTAAGGTGCTGAGACTATGAGCACAAGAAGAAAGCTTATAAAGATGCTTCTTATTAATATGAAAGACGAATCAACCTGGAAAGATTTAAGAATAAGCAAAACACTAGTAATGAGGTGCGGGTAGGAGAGAGGAGAACAGAAGGAGAAAATATCTAATTATCAGAAAATATTAGGATAAACTGAGAGTGTATAAAAGTTGAATTGAATAATGATAAAAGGTTCTTAAGCTGCAGACAAGGAAGGAAGTGGTACACAGCTTTTCTGTTACATAAAGAGTATGGGGTCTACTGTAATCGTAATCCAAGCAGGACCCAAAATTTGGATGCATTGCATTGGTTTTCCTAAGGATAATGATATTTCTTATGAATCCAGAGATAGCAGATGATAGGAATGTGGGTGTGGAATAGGTAGCTATTGCATGCAAATCAATTCAGAGGGAGATACAGCAGAAAATTATGGGTGGAACATAGCTCCAGAAATTTTTAAGGCCTAGCTTGTGATGCTATGATCCTGTTGTTATTCTTCGCTAGATATTGTTAATGGATAACAGTGGAGGTTATTACAAGAGGAGAGATCAGTAGGTATTGTATGTTACTTGAAGGAAAAAGATAGTCTGGTAAGTACAGCCTTTCAGAGGTAAAAATCCAATTGCTTTTAGGATGGAACAGTTACTTTCTATAAAAGATATTATTATCTGTGATGAAAAGAGACTGGTGTTGAGGACTCAGGAATATTTCTAGTTCAGCATTCCTTTTTCACAGCAACTTGATGTGGAAAGGTACTGAACTTCCTCTAGTTCAGGTAGGCGCTGCTAAGTAGAATAGGATGAGGTGCTTAGTAGCTTGTTGGCACTGAGTTTGCAGGCAGTTAAGTGAAGCAGGTTTCCTACCATGGGCAACTCTGCAGTGCTGGCAACTCTGCACAGCTGGACCTGGCAGCTCTTGGATTTGCCAAAAGAAAGGAAGCCCTCTTAACCTGGAACTTCCCTGAGGTAAAGGTTTGGAGGAACTGGTTGGATGTTATCTCTTCAGTAATCTTCTGTTGCATGTGTTTAGATCCCTATCTTCTCTCTACCATTTATGTGGGGAACCAAAATTCCAGACTGTTGGAAGAGATGGGGTTTGTGTTGGGCTTTGCATGGAAGCCACAATTCTAGTAGTGTAATTAAGGATATGTTATGTTAATTTAGGAGATATTCAGCTACTTCTTTTTTGCTGCTTCAGATTTAGAGTTGGAGATACTTTGTCTGAAAATGCTTCTTAGTGGTCTTTCTAAGACAGCTGAGTTGCAGAATGGTCTGTTAGAACTTTGATAAAGACCATAACTGGTGTCGCTTGAGCCAGATACCCTGTGCTTATACTTTTCTTTGAAAATAAGAGCTGTTTTCTCTCAGTCACTTTAAAGTACTTAGAGGTTTCTATCTGGTCACACTGTAACTTGTGTGTCTGGTGTTGTAGCTGAAATCCTGAGGAATTTGGGATTTTACTCACAACTTTTTGTACAAAATGTTGAGGTTGTGTTAAGACCCGCCCCAGAAGGGAAGGGTAACTCAGCTTCTTGTTAATAAATCCCTTGGGTGGATTAGAGTGGAACAACACTGAATGATCAGTGTTTGTAAATATATATATATGTAGGGTTTATTTTAGAACAGTTTTGTTTCAAAGGAAGACAGGTACGTAGCCATTTTGGTTGTTACCATGTGTAATAGTACAGCAATGTTAAAGCATACAAATAACACCTAAGGAAATGTATAAGGAAAGGAAGAGAAAGAAAGGATAAAAGTGGAAAGATACATACAGTCACCACCCGCTGGATCCAGTGATGAAAGTCACTAGTTGCAGCTTCGATGTCTGTTGGTTGAAGCAATGGCCTTGATCCTTTGGGGGTGGGGGAAGCCCCCCTAAACGCAAAGATTTCATGAGTTCTTATACTCTGCAAGCTCAGGTGGGAACATCTAGTACCTTCCCTGGGGCAGGTGGAGAGTTCTACAGTGGATAGTGTCAGGAGACATGTCATGAGTCTCTAAGTTACAGCTGCCTATTATGTCAACATCAGTCATGATCCATTATGGTCTATCAACTGAGATGAATAGCCCAGGCTAGGTGTGAGATGTCTTCAATGCTCCCTGGAGGGAATTTCGCAGCAGAGTCATCAAGTAAGGGAGGACATTGGCATGATAAGAAGGATTATTCCACCTGGAAGGATTTTCCCCTTGTCAGCCTCTTCCCTTATCTGGAAATCCAGTTTGTCTCTTCAGGTATGCAGGCCCTTCTGCACCTGGGATAGCTGGACAATAGTACCCCCTTATGTTGTCTAAGGGTCCTTTCATAGTCCAAATTAGGGGGCATATTCAGGGAGGGGTGGGTGTCTGGGTAAGCAGCTGTTTCTTTTCAGTTTGCTGCAGTGGAAAGAAGTCTTTTGGTGATCTTACAATGTTTAAGCCATTAACCATTTCAGTCTCTGGTAGGTTGTCAGCTGTTTGTTTTAGGCAGTGAATATACTCATGAACCCCAAGTGCCCAGGGGAGTTAGGCTGTCCAAATCCTCAAGACTTCAGTGTTGATGTTGGAAAGATCAGACAACCAGTGCTTTTTGTATTGCTCATCTGAAACGTACTGTAAATCAAAGCCCACTTCATAGTTACATCTGCAAAGCCATCGTGGATGCTACTGCTGTGTTGGTTCAAGATTTCCATTGTGCACCGTGAAGACCAAGTTGTCGGAGCTCAGAACTTGTTTTTTGCAAAGGGAAATACCTTTTTCTATATAAAAAAAGTCTTACTATTCAAAAGCACAACAAGATCTTGAAGCTAAACAAAATATTCCCTGGCCAGGTAGATTAAGTTACCTGTTACAAAGATGTGAAAAAATTTAAGACAAATCTGAAGAATTTTGCTTATGATGTTGCAAAAGAAAACCTCTGTACTTTTGTTTTAACAGTCTTCACGGCTGTAACAATCTACTGTCAGGTTTTATAAAGATGGATTTTTCTATCATCTGTAGAGGCATTCTTCAGCAAGAACCACTACAATCAGTGATCTATAAAAAAAACCCAAACAAACATGTTTTTCAGGTATTTAGTCTTAAGAGCTGGAATGTTAGATTTTTTGTTTCCCCTTACTTAATGTTCACTACTCAGTTCTTTCCATGAGTCACAGAGATGTGGGAGATGGAAAAATTCTTACCTGATAACTTCTTTTAATATAACATCAGCAGCATCTTCAATTTTACTTCCTGTAATTTAGCAGCCAAGAAAAACGTCAACTTTCTCCATCCTTTTTTAAACTATTTAGCCAGGTGGACATAGATTAGTAGTAGAGGAGTATGCTAATCTATAGCCTTGAAATGTTGATGCAACATTGGTGGCTTTTCTAAGACACAGCTGAAGAAGAGGATACATTGTGGTGCTAAACTATCTCTGGAATTATAAAGATGTGGAAAAAGTCTGATGTACCATGCAGTGATAGAGAAATACAGCAGCAGGAAAAGATACTGACAAGAAATTTTTCATGCTTTTAATGGGTACTTCTACTTAATAGCTTGCACACACTGGTATCTTTAAGATTGTTATTTCCTTCAAAGCAGTATATTTAAAATCTAAATTAGTTGTACTGTAAGGATGGTTGCTTAATTTGTCACTTTCCATCTGCACTGCCTGTTTTCTGTGTTAGTAATTTTCTTTTAAAGAACCAGATACAGAACTTAAGAAAAAAAAAGTTTAAAACTATTATTACCTACCATGTCTTATTTGTGCAATATTATAAAATTGTCTTGTTTTGAAACTACTAGCAAATTTAATTTGTTAGCAAAGCGTGTTGCATTGCAAGTTCAAGTTTCTCAATAACCTTTTGGAAGATGTTGTCTGTTGCAGTTTCTACTTACATTCTTGTGCTTGTAGTGATTTAAAAATAGTATCTCAGTTTCACACATATGAATTCAACCCTAATAGACAACAGCACAAGTCACTTAATTGAAATTACTGAATTTTGTATTCTGTATGGCAGAGGAGGTGCAGCATATATGTTGCGTATTGAGTTTTTTAACGTATTGAAAGTACAGAAGTCTGCATCTGGTAGACTATATATATATATATATGCCCTTGCAGAGTGGACACTTGGAAGACTTGAGTTCTGGTCCTTGGTGGTCCTGTGATAT
>JAWWES010000001.1:42843584-42922150 GCA_035583135.1 Lophotriccus pileatus
TATATATATATATATATGCCCTTGCAGAGTGGACACTTGGAAGACTTGAGTTCTGGTCCTTGGTGGTCCTGTGATATTAGGGAGATCATAAAAACAGGTGCAGTACCTTAGGTCTGTGTAAATGTTATCTCATCGCTCCAGTGTTTGATACAGAGAGTTAGTTCAAACTCTCTGTACTCTTCTATAAAATTAGGACAATTACAGGGGTATATGGTATATGATTTAGGCATCAGATGAATAGACACTAGATTTGAGGTAGTTTAAATACATTATATTCTCAAAATAGCCTAAGTAATAGCTACAGTATTCATCTTTTAACACATTTAATATGTTAGAATGTCTTTTCTAATATGCTTGAGGGAGGATCAGATTATGGAAGAATATAGCTGTCATTATGGCAACCTTGAAATTATGACTGCATAACAAATGAAAAAAAAACCAACCAAACACGAAACAACAACCAACCAACCAACACAACCAACACCTCCTCAATATGAAAAGAAATATTAAAATAATAATTGCTTACAAATTATTCACAAATTTCATGTGTAATCTCCTATTATTGCATATTTTTTCTCAGTACTGGTCATTACTTACTTTATAATCATATTTTTAAAGAAACTCCTCAGTTCTTAGGTCATCTTGTACATATTAGTGTTCTTAAAAATTAATGAGTTATCTTAAGTGGTTTGTGGCATTAATATAAATAAAAGTAGTAATAAAATTAAGTTGATCCATGAAGATAAGTATTTCTTTAGTAGATAGTGTATTCTGGATATCTCCTATTCTGAGGATGTGCAACTGAGCAATATAATTGCAAATCAATGCTTTTGTATGAGTCTATATTAAAGAAAATTATGTATTTTTTTCCTGACTGTTTATTCAGGGGGTTGATAAGCAAAGATTCAGCACAGGGCTTTGAAAAAGATGCAGGCATCACAGGAAACCATAGAGTTATGCAGGAAAGGTATTCAGGTAAAAATGTCTTGAAATATAGTTTTGTTATGCAACCTGAATTTGTCTGAAGCCCCAATTGTTAGCTGTTGTTGTATTCATTTAATTTTTGATATTTAACTCTTAACTGTGATATCTCTCTGTAAAAATTACTTTGTTCCTAATGTTTAAAATCTGTTTCCAGGCTGCAAGCTGCTATATAAACAAGACTTTGCAAGACGGTTAGGACTGAGATGTGTTTCTTGTAATTACTGCTCACAGCTGTGCAAAAAGGGAGCAACTAAGGAACTTGATGGTGTAGTGAGAGATTTCTGCAGTGAAGAGTGCTGTAAAAAATTTCAGGACTGGTACTACAAGGCAAGTAACTCAGAATTTTTGACGAGAGCTCCACAGTTAAAAAAACCAAAAATGCACATGTGAGGATATCTCAAGGACTGTGCAGCAAATATGGATTACTTCAACAAACCATTTGCTATACAATAAGCAAATGTATTAATTTCATCATTTGAGTTTTTGTAGATATAGGAGCAGCATTTCTGTCATCTGATTTTATTAATTCATTTGGCAAGGAAGTCTTGAGTTACAAAAACCCAAGAAATTACTATGTATATTTGTTACTTTACAACTCCAATTTTTTCTCAATTGATACCACATTTTTCTTGTCAAAACTTCTTAAATGTATATTCAGAATGTTGAAAACACTGTTAGTAGCAGGTGGATACCTTGAATTGACTGACAATAAACTAGGTTAGCGGAGTTTTTTTTGTTCCTGTTTTTGCCTCCTTTTTTGCCTTTTCCCTCTCCCACAGTTTGAACTGCAGAGGCTTATTCAAAGGGAAAAGCAAGACCAAATGGATTTCTAATAAAAGTTTAAATCAAACAGATGGCATCTATTTCTAAATCTCTGGAAGTTTAACTACCTTGTGAAGCACAACCAGCAAAGAGTTCACATTAAGAGGTTTTGTTTACATTTTTTGAAAGAAAAAGATGAAAACCTGCCATTAGTACCATGGATAAAATATTTGATCTCTGGTGTGAACATCCTGGAAAAGCTACATTGATAATATCAAAACAAGAACTACACTTGTGGATGCAATTGCAAAAAGACAGTACAAAATTCATCATCGTACCAAAACTCTGCACACAGCCTGGAAGGCAATAAAAGCTTGAAATGTTAGAGGGCTAGATACAAGTCCTGTAATTCAAGATGATCTACCTCCCATAAAAGAACTGAATATGAAGACGTAGCTGATATTTTGGAATGGCTGGTTCCAGAAATGTTACAGCCAAACGTTATAAATTCTTTATCTTGAAAAATGTATGTAGGGTACTGTTAGACATTCCTAAAAGAAAACTACTGAAGACCACATGTTTCTTTTGTCTCCTGTGAAAATAGGGGGAGAAAGCTTGGCTGCAAAGATCTTAACTAAAATGTTAACTTCATACAATAAGATTTAATCTATATGCCTTAAAAGTTGGGGTATGGGGTGAAATTTATCCCTGCATAAAAAGTGCCTTCTGATGGAGAACTTAATAAATCTTTGGTGTGCTTTAGAATCTTTTGGTGATTCAGTAAAGAACTTAGTCTGGGAACGTGCATACCAAACTAGTTTTGTGTACATAAGCTTCTATGGAAGCTGGTACTGTAATTCAGCTTTGAGAACCACTTGAAAACTTGGGCTTCGGGTTACCCTGATTTGTGGGATAAGGATAATTGGCCCATGAAGTCTACTTAAGAAATACTGATGGTATAGTGTTATGGGAAGTTTAGATATGATGTTGTTAAAACGCAATTTAAAGAGATTTTCTGGTAACTACTGACTTTTGATATTTTTGATGATTTTGAGGTGTTAGATATTTCTGCTTTTTGACTTTTACACTTGCTAGTGGAACTAGTGTTTCATGATGAACAATTGTCGATGGTCATTTTTTTCAAGTGCTTCTTAAAGCCTTTATGTGGTTGGGTTTTGGTTATAAAAGGTTGGGATTTATTCTTTGGGGAAAACATATAATACGTTTTGGGAAATTGTGTCTTTTGCTAAAATTGTCTTTTTTTTCTACCTCCTTGCTTATAACTTCCACCACTTTTATAAAAGTCACTCCAGATACCTTAAATTTGTTAGTGCATCATTAGCTCATGTTCTTACCTAGCCATAAATAGATGATGAACAAAATGTAGGAAGACAGAATAGATAAGGGTCACTCCCTGAATTTGTACTTCATTAGCTGTTTTGTCTGTTAGCTTCTTAAAAGAATAGTTACATATGTATGAGCTTTGTCTCATTTATGCAATGTTCAGTGTTATTTTGGAGTTTCAATGATTGTATACATGAAGAGAAATAAGTAGTAATAACCTAGTAATGTTTTAACACCATCATTGTGTTCATTAAACAAATGTTTGTCTCCATTTTCTTTGTCTACTTTTTTTTATGAACACATCTTTCTCATGTAGGATTATCTGGAAAACATTGTAACCTTTAGAAATAATCAAGTATTATGGGAGAACTTCCCTGAATGCCAAAATTCTCTTCTCAAAAAGCCAAAAGAAGTTAGCAATGGTAGAAGCACGACTGTTATCTAGAAGTATTAGAAGTTCATCAGACTTATCTAAAATTGTCCTTTCAAACTAATATGAGGCATTGAAATATAAAAGAATAGTTTAGCCCTAATCATCTGTTGGGCAGCAGCTGCAGTTACGAGTTGGTGCCAATTTCTGAGGAAATTTCTACTCTGTGCTGTCCATGCACCTCCAAGACAAGAGGTAAAATTGTTGGTATCTTGAGGTTAGCTCCCCAAGGTATTAGACATCCTCCTGTAAACTTGCATGCAATGGTTTAGATATTAATCTGAAAAATGCCGGGGGAGTTTCAGTATAAATGTCTTTAGTAGCCTGACGTTTGATGACCATTTCAATCTTAGATGTTATCCTAGAGCATTGAAAGTACCTTGTAAAAGAGCATATAGTTCTGAGAACAGCACAGAAATCTGTTTCTTTAAACATACATTGAGAAACATTGCCGAAAATACTACAGCTGAAGTGCACACAGGTCATTTGAGGCTACAGTGGAGAATTGATTAGACTCAGCATGTACAGTGGTGACTGTATTCAGTGGAGATCAGGTGTCTGCAGCAAAGAGCAAGTAGGAGGTGGGGAGCTACAGTCCAAGGCATAGCCATTTGTGGTGGCTCAAAATCTGGTGAGCTCAGATAGCAATGATTGTCAGCAGTGGTAAAATTTGAAACTGGAGCCATTGTTAGTCAAAATGGTAAAGGCAGCAAGACAGCCTTTTGGAATTTCTCTTGTCTGAATTCAGCCGTTCTGTAGATGGCATCTCGATTTCCTGTAAGTACTCTATCAGAACAGTTGATCTCCTCTCTCTGATAATCGTTCACTGCCTGGAAACATCTTTTTGCTTCTTATTTATTGCAGTTGAAGTTGTAATAGACAGCTAATATTAGGCTAAGTTAATACCATTGGAGAACATTTAGGAACAGGTGATGGAAGGATTAAAAAGGTAAATAAAAGCCCCACGTACAAAAAGTTTGTTCTTTAACCCAAATTTGGGGCAGACATTAGTGATTTATACTAATCACCATGCCCATTTGAACATGTTGAAGAAATGGGAAAAGAAATATACCAAAAAGTAGTTACGAGTTGCAAAGGACTTAACATGCAGTTGAAGCATTGGAAGCAGAGATTGGCTTTTTGGAAACACAGAGATGGAGCAAACTTGAAGGCAGGTATTTTGGAGAGTCAGTTATAGTGACAGTACCCCAAATGAAAACAAATGGAAAGGGGAAGGAAGGAAAAAGCAGAAAATCATAAAATCACAGAATGTCATGATAACCATTAATTTACTTTCATTAAATGTCATGGTCAGGGCAGTGGGTGAGCAAGAAGGAAGCAGGAAACTTATGTGCATGGAAGGGTATATATTACTGAATGTAAGCATGATTATGGAAATGGTAGAATTATGGTGGAGCAAATGTAGGGATGAGAAGTGAGGCATCACTATAAAGGAATCTCTGGTTTGCTAAGGAGTAGTAATTTTTATGTGGAAGAAAAAACAAATTATTTTTTTTTTTTACCTAATTAATTTGACAGCAGGCCAGGAGAGACAATAATACACTTATTCAAAGGCCTAAATAAAAAAGCATACAAGGAAAGGGAGGAAACAGTTGCAGGAATCATAGAATCACAGAAGAGTTTGGTGTTAGGCAACCTTTAAAGACCTTCTAGTCCAACACCCCTGCAGTGAGCAGAGACTTCCTCAATAAGATCCAGTTGCCCAGAGTCCCATCCAACCTGACCTTGAATATTTCTAGGGATGTGCTGTCTACAATCTCTCTGGGCAACCTGTTCCACTTTCACCACCTTCATTCTAAAAAACTTCTTTCTGATATCTAATCTAAATTGACCCTCCTTCAGTTTATAACGGTTACTCCTTGTCCTGTCACAACAGGCTCTTCCGTAGGAAGACTGTAGTTGCTGGATTTGACAAGATTTGACCTGTTTTTATTTCTTTGAAGGAGAGAAAAAGCTGAGCAAAAAGTGGTGCTTTGGTAGTCAAGCAGCTTGCAACAGGTCAGAATAGATGGGCTTCTGTGGCTGGGTCAGCTGTCAATCAGTGTTAGGTGGGCTTGAGATTTAAAATTACAGTGAATTATCCATATTTTTTTTTCCTACTGGTATTTTAATCTTTTGGTGGCTTTGGAAGATGCATTTGCATTAAAGGTGTGAATTCACAGCTTCCCTGAACTGATAAGTCTAGACTATTTTGGCAACACTCTACACTTCATCTTCTTCCCCACGCCCTTCCAAGAATACAATTTACTTGCTCTTTTGTCCCACTGAGAAGATCTCTGCTGCAAAAAGAACTGTGGATCAGCATCAGTGGAAAGTCCAAGTGATAAATGTAACAAATTCGAGGGAGGATGGGGATAATGCAGTGCTGTAAGGTCTCTGACCTTGTATGCCCTGCAGGTGCCGAGCGTTACTGCTGACACCTGCATAGAGGAAGGGGAAGAGAAATACCTGCCCTTCCAGGGGCACCTGGGGGTTAGTAAGGTGATCCTGAAGCTGCAGCTTTACTTGCTCACAATTTAAAGCTGGTTATCCTGTTAGAATAGGGTCTCTATGTATCATCTTTAAATACTTGAAAATTACAACTGAGAGCTTAATATCTTACATTGCCAGAGGATGGTGCCAGACTGTTCCAAGTACAGAGAAGGAACTAAACATTTAATTATTTTTAAAATTTGAACTAATTGGCCTGTGCTTACGTTTTTGGAGTCACTAAAACTACAGTTGGACTTCTTTTTGGTTTGTTTTGTTTTTAAGCCGTCAGAGCCTTGTGATAACTGCAATGTTGTGTATGGTTTTATGTATTAATGTTTTATGTTGCATACTATTATAACTTCCCTCTTCCTCCTCCGGCTGTATTATTAGGTTGACTTACTTTGGATTCCTGAGCATCTGTAAAGCTTTTATTTTTTTAAGGTCTGCTTTAGGATAGAGGTTGCAAGCAATATTGAGGCAAGCTGTAGTGCAAACAGTTCTTTGCTTAGTTGAAGATCTGAAACTGGGGCTACCACTGTTCAAATAATAATAATTTATAGCATGGCAGATTAAATGCACTGGAATCTATTTTGGAGGAAACCAGTATCTGTCTTGTGATGCCTCATGAAAATATCATGTAGGCTGGTGAAAGATAATGTTTGAGTTTCAAATTATGTGCCAACTAGATTTTGGGGAGCCCTCTTTAGTTTGAGAGCAATTGTTGTTTATAAATTAGAGAGAAATTTGGGTAAATTAAAGAACTGGGATCTAAAATTGTTGCCAAACTACTAAAATAATGAATATATAAAAACTATTTACACTAATGGGCTGATTTGATACCTAGAGAAGTGGTTCTGTTGGGGACTTGAAACCACCAAACTTGGGAGGGGAAAAACAACTTTTTGTCCTCAGTTCAAAAGAGTCATTAAGGAGTTTGTCAGTCTCTGCTCTTGTTTTGCAGAATGCTTCAATGGAATTAATTAAAATTGATGCATAAAATTAATTTTTTTTTGCTAACTGTTTAGAAGTGAGCAATTTTTAAAGACTTAGTGAAGAATTAGTAAAACAAAGTAGATTTATTCTGGATGTTAGCCTCCAGCAAACAATGAAGAATGAAGTAACAGATGTGTCTGTGTACACAAGTTAGAAGGTGGCATAACTACTGTACATGAGCGAGACTTTGAGTGTGTAGTAGTAATGAATCCTCAGTACTCTTAGAAATGTAACCTTTTAAAATGTAGCAATATTTTTTTCCCAAGGCTTGCTTAAAAATGTCAAAATCTTCCTTTGCATTAAGGCTGCACGGTGTGACTGTTGTAAGTCTCAAGGAACTCTCAAAGAGAAGGTGCAGTGGCGTGGTGAAATGAAGCACTTCTGCGATCAGCACTGTCTGCTCCGATTCTACTGCCAACAAAACGAACCAAACCTGGCAACCCAAAAAGGACCTGAGAACTTACACTATGGTAGGTGCTGCTTTATGGCTGATAAATGTCGAACAAGCCGCTTCCTTTAAATGAAAAATTGAAAGCCGCATGAATTATTTATTTGTTGTGATAAACTGCATTAAGGGTTATCGTATTTTATGTTATCTTGAGAGGCATCATTGAGCTGTTTTGGGTTAAGTGTAACTTCAGTATGTTTCACTATGGGAACAGAAAACGTTTTCCTCTTTTTGTTGTGCTCCAGTTTGTCATTATTTGCTCTGTGGAAACACTTCTCATAATCCCTTTTGGTCACAGGGAGCAGATAAATGCACTAGGAATGAAAAAAAAAAAAAGAAATAAAAGGAAATAAGTGAAATGGAAATAAAAAAAGAATGGGTAAAAGTATCTAGATAAGAGGAACATACTGCTTTTTTTTTCCTTTCTGTTGGCAATAGGTACTGTGCAAATTTGCTGATGGGCACTGAATGCAGGTTTGTGTGGTATAAATGGCAAGTCAGGGAAAGTTCAAATAAATCAGCTTTTAAATTAATGTAATCATGGCAACACAACTTCTTTGTATAACCATTTTCATATTTGAATGTTTTGGTATTTACTTTTCTGAAAGAGGCTGTATTTACACCTGGCTAGAACACCGATTTAGTGTTTGCCTTTGTGTTAGACTCAGTACTGGAGTAGTGAGGTGCCTGTGAAGGAAAAGTCTTGGGTGCAGTTCTCACCTGCAGTATGGTGCTCATCAGTGCTGTTAATTTAATGTTATTTGATTAGAGATGTTGTCTTGAGTTGCTTACTGAAATTTGCTTTGATTTTGAAGAAGGGGAAAAATAATTCTAAGAATGTTTCCTTATACTTTTAGATCAGGGCTGTCAAACCCCCCGGACAAAAATAACAGTAAGTACATATATTTAACACACACTCACTTATAAATATATGTCAATATATAAAAAACATAATTAGATGTATTTTAAATGTGAGATTCTGGTGACTTAAGGGGATGCTATTATAAAACAAAAATTGGTCTCTTTGAATGATAATTTATGGAATGAGTTTTTTAGTCTTTTTCACGTCAATAGTTGAAATAAAAATTTTAATTATTCATAATTTGTCTTTTCGATGACTTCTGGGAAACTAAATCATCAGCCATAGGTTTGACATCTATAATGCATTCAAGTGTTGCTTAAAAGTTAGTCAACAAACTATGTACTTATTCACATGTTTAGACCAACTGGGTGTATTTATTGAGTATAGAAAGGAAAGCGAATTTCACTGGCCAATTAAAATATTAAGATTGTAGCTCAGCTTTGAAAGGCTGAAAGTAAGACTTCAGATCTTAAGTTTTATAATTCACAGGAATAGAATGCTCTAGATGGTCAAGGTCTGATTGGCTTTGCTGCAGGTGACAGAGTAGGGAAGCATAACTAACCTTTTGCAGGATTGCTGTCTGGGAGAGTGGGGATCATCAGTGAAGCAGCAGCCATCAGTTTTTGTCAGCTTGTCAAAAATATTAATATTAATATTGTTTTCAGTTAGCCTAGTGTCTTTTGTTTGAAACTTAGTTTTGTTTTGATTTGTTTGTCACATGGAAGGTCTCAGAACTGCCTATTTTTGCCAAGTAAAAAATTGACTCACCTTTTAAATGCAAATAGGCATTAAAGATAAATCTTAGATTTAAGTGAAAGTTTTTTTGATGGCATTATAAATATATTTATGAAAAACACAGAAAATAAAATTGCTTAGGTAACTAGACACATCAGACAAGCGAAATTGTCATGTTAAAAATTTCTAGTATTTTATGTTTAATGATGTTAATTCAGTCCATAAATTTTTAAAGCCCATGTCGAAGCTATGTGTGATACAGTATTTTTTAATATGTTTTAGGAAGTGTACACCTGTTAGAGTGTGCCACTGCTCTTGGGACTTGACTTTCCATATTTAAAAGGACATGTGGGGATAGTCTTCCTATATATGACTGAATTAAACTGAGAGTTGGTTTCTTAGATCAGGTTCTGAAACAGGTGCTAGGGTACAAAACCCGTGTCTGGAACAGAGGGGATTTTTTTTTTTACTTCTTGATTGTAAGGATGCAGTTGTGGAATGTTCCCAAGTATTTCTTGTCACAATTGTAAAGACAGTAGGGGGAGCTCCAGGTTCATACTTTAGGTACTGAAAAATTGTTTAGAAAATTTTTATTCAGAAATACTTTTTTTTTAAATGGGATCTTTGAATTATAGCATAATTCAAGAATGTTAGACCTTGAGCCAAAAGTTTGCTATACTGCTTATAGTGAATTCTCTTACTTTTACATTATAAAAGTGCTCAAATTGTACTTTCATTTGAACAAGAATGTAAAAAAAAATTCTTTACCTTAAATTTAAAAACAAATAAGAAAATTAAAAAAAAAAAGGATCCAGAAGTTGTTATTCATAGTGCTAGCCCTGACTGAGTAAAATACAACTAAATGTTACATTCCTGGCAGTGGCGGCTCGTTACTAGGAATATGGAATAGCTTGCAATTATGGAATAGTAGTTGGTGCTGTTGTGTTAAGTTTTTGTGAGCTTCCTCTTCAGTATCTTGTTTATGAAAAGTATCAACTGATACATTAAGTCAAGAACTTCATGTTGGAATCGGTGTGGAACAACAGCACATTCTCTTACTTGCTTGTCTGCAGGGCTCAGCACCACCACCTTCTCCAACACCTAACAGAGAAATGAAGAACAAGGCAGTTCTTTGCAAGCCTTTGACAATGACGAAAGCCACGTACTGTAAACCTCATATGCAGACAAAATCTTGTCAGACAGGTAACTCCTGAACTATGCTGGAACTACAAATTTCTTTATTGCAGATTTTTCTTAACTGTTACTTTCTTTGAACATATTGCAAATATTCTGGGGTTTTCTTTCACTAAATGGCAGTTGTAGAATGTATTTGAATACATGGTGGTGTTCACCTTTTTCTTTTTTCTTTTAGTAGAAGATGATTGGAAAAAAGAGTATGTCCCAGTGCCTATTCCTGTACCTGTCTACGTTCCGGTGCCTATGAATATGTATAGTCAAAACGTTCCTGTTCCTACAACAATTCCCGTTCCTGTAAGTGAGACTTCAACCTTATTTTAAAACTGGCATCCATTCACATGCAGATTGGGACCACTTCATATTGTTGCCTGTTCTTGTTCTGGTCTGTCTAAAGCGTTGCAACATGCTGCAGCACTGTTTATTGAAAAAGCATTAGAATCTGCCAGTGGCACTTAATTTCCTGATTGTTCTTTGGTACCTATCTGCCTGCTTTCAGTGTGAAAATCTTGTGCTGCTGAACTTTTCAGGAACAGTTCTGAGTGATACTTCGAGTTTGCTGAATAAGCCTTAAGCAGCAAGATTTGTTCTAGTAATGAGGAAGCCGAAAAGGTTGTGTTGGGGAGGGATGGCAGTGTGGGATAAAGAGAATGAAGAAAAGCAAAGGAAAAAACACCAAAACCTGAATTTGTACCAGCAAAAGAAAATAACTCTAGGTTTATTTTGTTATCACTTACGTATCTAGTCTCATCCAAATGGTGGAAACCCCCCTCTCCTGGTTTCCTAAAAGTCTGTGTTTCACAAACAAGCCGTTAAAACAGGATGCTGGTTTGTCCGAACTGTTAGTCCGAAGTTATAATCAGACGTGTTTGAAGCTCCAAAGTTCCTTCTGTTCTTTCTGTGATGACCTACATATTTTGTCTTTTTTTCTTCTATATTCTTTCCTGCTTTTCCTTCTCTTCTCAATCAATTATATTGAGCTTTTTTAACCTGTCAGCATTTTTTGCTAGCTCACATTTGAGTGATTTATATCTGATCTATTAACTCTGTCTTTTAGAATAGGAGTGTAGAATTTTTTTTCTGTCTTGGCTACTGTTGATGCTTTGTTGCAGCATTTTTTTCTTTTCTCTATTATCCCTTCCTCCCTGTCTGCACAGGTGCCAGTTCCAGTTTTTTTACCCACTACTTTGGGTAGCAGTGAGAAAATCCATGCAGCAGTAGAAGAGCTGAGGGGAAAAATGCCCTCAGATCCTCTGGAAACTGATCTACTGAACTTGTCAGAGATGGTGCCTGAACATGCTGGAAAAGTGGAAGCTTCTGATGTGGCCAGTGAGTTTTCTCATGAGTTTTTGACTCTTTGGAGTGCTAGGGGTTGAGGGAACCAGGAGAAGTGTTGGGTTTGTGGAGAAAGTTTGAATACAACAGTCCTGCCATTGAGATCTTATATTAAGTTGTCCTGTCGTTTAACCCCAGAGGGCAACTAAGTACCACACAGCCACTCACTTCCCCCACACCTCATGAGAGCAGAATTGGGAAAGAAGTAAACTTTGTGAGTTAAGAAAAGTTTAATAATTGAAACAAAATAAAATATATTAATGCTACTAATACTAATAAGTACAATGAAAAGGGAAGAGAGGGAGGAATAAAACACAAGAAAACTAAGTGATATACAATACAGTTGCTCACCACCTGCTGACGGATGCCCATCCTCCCCTGAGCAGCATTTGGTGGATTCCCCAGCCAACTTCCCTTCATGTACTGAACATGACATTCTGTGGTATGGGATGTCCCTTTGGACACTTCAGCTCAACCGTTCTAGACATTTTCTCTCTCAGTTTCTTATGCACCCACTCTCTGACAAAACATGGGAAACTGAAAAGTCCTTGAGCAACAACCAACACACTGGTGTGTTATCAACATTATTCTCATAATAAAAATTTATGTATCCTCTAACTATATTTTCTCAGTGCACATGTCTCTTTGCTCCTTTCTCCTGGCTCTGGCTGCCACAATCCACAAATCTCTTTTGTATCTTTCCAGGAAAATATGCCTTCACACAGATGAAATTTTGAGAGTTTCTTTCAAGCTCTTTCAACAGGTGTCTGAAAGAATGTTGATAAATTACATGAACTTATGCTTTTTGCCTGTGTGGAGCTGCAGTCCCAGGAGGCTTATTGTTTTCCAAACTATTGCCACTCCCCCACTACAACTGCACATTTCTGGTGGTGCTGCAAGGTTTTCACTTGCAGTTCCTTGCTCTCTTTAGTGAAGTACAGCTAAATGAGTAGATGTATGGCATCAGAGCTTGCTCATTTGCAGAGGAATGAATTTGGAGAACTGTGTCTTTGGCAGAAGTTGGAAAGAGGTCAAACTTTGTTTCTCCCTGCCTGCTTGCCATGTTCGCAAAAAGAAACTCGAAAATCTGTTCTGTTGTGGGAGAATCAGGTTGAAAAATAGATGGTTAGGTTTGTCAAGCTTGTTTGAGTTCTGTGATTTGTTGATGTGATTGAGATTCATCAGTATTTGATTTTCTATACGTGTGCTTTGCTTACCTATCTTAATGAAGAGCACAAAGGGCTACGTATCTTTTTTATTTGAAGGAAATCAGTTTGGAGAAGTAAATCTGAGATTGCAAGAACAAGAAAATGTGGGATGGTGATGAGCAGAACAAGCAACTTTAAAACCACTTGGTTTCGAGTTTCTGAATCTGCCCTGTTTACTAATCCATGTTTTGGTTAAAATAATGAGAGTTTTTCCTTTTCTTTTATTTTTCTTCTTTTCTTTAGCAGGTGTGGTAGCTGAGTCAAGTCTACTAAACTCAGAAACAGAGTCCCGGACAAGCTTGCCTGATGTTCCATATGAGCCAGACCTTGATATTGAAATAGACTTTCCAAGAGGTAATTTTTCTGTGATTTTAATAAATACTGTGACATTGTGGGCAGCCATTGTACCTTGTTTAGTAATCCTTTCAGAGCTTTATTTGATTGCAGGATCCACTTGAGTGACTGTCAGGTAAAACTTTGCCATGTCATTAGTAGACTGGGGACTTCTGACTTAGTCCTTCCATCTTTCTAAATACAGTATTTGAAACAATGCGAAAAAAAGGGGGAATTTGCCGTTCTCACAAAGAACTTGGCTGCATCATTTGGTTTGAACATGGATTTAGGAAAGCTGTTTTGAAGGCTCAAAGACTCAGCTGGCATATGTCTTGGAAAACACAATGAATGCGTTCTTCAATTGCTACGTATTTCCAGGGTTTAGAGCAGAAATGACAAAAGGGTAAATTTCCCTTGGCATGCTGCACACCACTTGTGTTACATTTTAATATCTTGCTAATGTCCATACCTGTACCTAAAAAGGTAGCGTTATTCAAATTTGAAGCAGCAAAACCACTACTTTGAGACCTTTGTTGAAAGAAACTCTTGGTTTTACATAGTACGATTGCTACCACTCTACAGAACGCAGGGAACAGTGTCTGTTTCCTTACACCATGTCCTAATCAATCCAAGATCAAGAAGGCTTCTTTCTGGCTCTAGTTAGTGTCCCTCTTGACATAGCTTCTCTTGGACATACAGCTGATACCTCACCAGGGTAGCTTCTGTATCTGACTTTGACACTCTCCTTTTGTGTTCTGCCATAGGTAACCACAGTAGATGCCCAGACTGAGTTTCTCACTTTGCTATATGTCTACTTTAAAGAGAAACCCTGGGAGTTAGTCTGACCTTAATTTTAGGAAGTTTACTAGTCAGATGTGTACTAGATTTTTAACCGTTTTTGTAAGTGAGGCTCGGTACATGAGAAAGGAAAACCGGGGCAGAAAAGAAATAAAGTGGAATAGTAACAGAAATAAAGTGGAAGAGTAACAGAGAGATTGATTACACTGACATGCTTCTGAGATAAGAGTCTTTGTGGTAGCAGGATGACTGCTTTTTAGTCTAGGGCAGAGTTCATAAATCTTTGGATGTGAGTGCTGTTTCATCTGGACCAGTTTGAGAGGTGTCTTGAGAAGTAAGGTGGTAAAATCAGACTGCTGCACAAAATTTGTATTTTTTCCAGTCATAGCTGTTTATTCTCACCATAAGTAAAACTTCTTGATACCAAGACAGCCTGGGCAGAAGAAATTATGTAAGAGTCCACTGAAAGAAATGCTACCTTGGTGACTTAAGATAATGCTTGAAAATGTTGAGCATTGTGTCCTCTACAGTTTTTTTAGAAATAGACATTTTGACAGCTTTGTCTTACTTTAAATATAAGAATAGGTCTTTGAATATAAGAATCCAGTCTTAGGTAACATTTATATTTGTGCCTTTTTGGATCCCTTATGTTAATGCACACTAATATAGCTCAGTGTTTTTTTCAAGGCAGTATTATTCAGAAGATGTTTAGAAATAAGTTTCTGTTAATGTATTTTCAGCAACTGAGGAGCTTGATACAGAAAATGAGTTTTTGTTACCTCCTGTTTTTGGTGAAGAATATGAGGAACAGCCAAGGCCTCGGTCCAAAAAGAAGGTAATTTTGTCATGTTATTAAAAATATCCTAAGAGGCACAATATTTTAGTTTAGTTATCATACCACTCTGAAACATGTTACTGTCTATTAATATCTAATATCCTATCTTTATGATGTAAATTGAAATATTTCAAATAATAAAATTATTTCAGTCCTATGTCTGTTGCAGATAACTGTTGGATTTAAGAGGAGTGTGGTTTGTAAATTCTGATCCCGTTTTTGCTTCCCAGTGGTAGAACTATTGATGTAATGTGCTAGTTTGTACTGTACCTGCTGTACTCTTAGTAATGCTTTTCTATCTTGTACTTTGAACAAAGCTGTCTTGGTTTAATTTGGTAGTAAAATGGAAGAATGCTGGCATTACCATGGCTTATAATGGGAGCTATAGCATCTTCTATATAAAAGAGTTTAAAAAAAAATTATTTGGTTGTAATTTTCCCAGATTTTATTTTCAGTCAATCTTAGTTTAGACATTGCAAATAAATTACCCATATTCTTTTATGTAGAAGGACACCGGCAGGAAATAATTTCCTGTGCCTGGCACAAAACTGAAATGATTTTGTTCCAATAACTGCAGCTTTAAAAAAACCAGCCAGTAAAGCTTTCTAAGAACAAATGTGTCTTTCCAGTATTAAGATTGGAGCCTAAACCGTGTCAGTATTATCCACTGGATGTTATCCACATACGCACTACTGGACATGCTTTAATTTGAGACCAGTGCTGGCTTTTCCATTGATGGCTTCTGTTGAGCCTAAAAGTTGAGCTTGCTGCATAGATTTGTAGCATCTTTAGCTTCTTGTGCATTAACACAATGAAATCCTATAAATACACTGAATTATTTGGTACATCATATGTTTGTTGCATAATACAATAGAACGAGTACAGCAACTCCATCATCAAAAATTGCCGTCCCTGTTAGGAACCAGTTGCAAAGGTGAATTAGAAACGTCTGTCAGCTTAAGTAGGTGCTGTCAGTAGAAGGATGATCAACAAAGAAACCATCTACTGGATGAAGCGTGTGTTTCTTTGAACGCTCAGTTTGTACTTTGTCCTGCAGCTTGTGCTGCCCAGGTTCTGTGTTGCTGCTGTTGGCGACTGCTGGTGGTGTTAACCGCTGTGTTTCCACGGCAGGGAGTCAAGAGGAAAGCGGTGTCTGAGTACCAGTCGCACGATGACAGCTCTGAAAACTCCGAGTGTAGTTTTCCATTCAAATACGCGTACGGTGTGAATGCGTGGAAGCACTGGGTAAAGTCTCGGCATTTAGAGGAAGAGCTTCCAGAACTAGAGGAACTGAAATCAAGTAAGTATTTCCACAAGTCTGGCATCCGAATTCTAATTTGGTAGGGAAAATTGCTGTACTCGTGTGTGATTCTCAGCTAGGATTTTTAATAGAAGTTGTCACATGTCACTAATGTTCCCACCATGACTATTTATCACATAAAATAATCACCATGATTATTTTATCACAGAGCAGCCAAACTCTTGGTTTTTTCTAGTTTTCCCTATTTGGTTCAAAATGCTGGGTGTCACACTACTCATGCAAGCTAGGACAGCACCTTCCTGGATCTTCTGACTTTCTGTGACCATTTTGATTTTTTTTTTTGGTTTGCATCCTACTTTTCCTCATATTCTAACTCACCTCAGACTTCACATAATTTCTGGGCTTCTAAATGGCAAGGGAGGGATATCCTACCCTTTTTCATGGGAAGAAATCTTCATATAAGGCTGGCATTACCTGGCTGTGGAGCTCTGGCACGAGGTGGCCTTCAATCCTATGGAGCCTTACTGCTCTTTCTGCAACGTTCCTCTCTGTGTACATTTGTCCTGTGACAGAAAAGGGGAATTGCTGCTACTCCTGCTGTTCTTCACCTGCCACATGCATCTTGGCACCCTTGTGTTGTGCAGTTGGATCTTTGGAAACTGCTGTTTCCCCTGAAGGTGCCCCTCTACACCATTTTCTTCACTTCAGCATCTTCTTCGGCTGCTTCTGTGTCATCCTCACCTGTGCATGACAGTACATTTGTTAGCAAGTGTTACTGCATTTGGTTAACTAGACTTTACTCTGGTAGCCTTTTTTATTTTAATACAAATCTAACATTTTAACTACTTTGTACATTTTAGTCTTGTTCACTGGTTAGTGGAGAGGACATCAAGCCCATTCCTCACTTTCCAGCCAAAAAATACCCCATCTCACCCTCACTGTGTGATAATTCTGTTGTATAATGTAGCATTTTTTCTCTATTTTACAGTAAAGTCTGTGAAATTAAAGGAAGATCTATTATCACATACTTCAGCTGAGTTAAACTATGGGTTGACACATTTTGTCAATGAAATTCGAAGGCCAAATGGAGAGAACTATGCACCTGACAGCATCTATTATCTGTGTCTTGGGATTCAGGAGGTTAGTAGAGGCTGTAGAGATGGGAAATAAAGCTGCTGATTTGACTGTAACCCATTTCAGTGGAAGAATGGAGATAACATGGATTTACTGGCTAGGAGCTATTCTTAATATATGGCCATGATCTGGAACACAGGCTGCTCTGTAAATCACACTGTATAAAGCTGTCTGTATAGGAAATGAGTTTGCAGACTCATCCTGAAAACTCAAATACAAATTGGTATGTTGTAATAATTTTAATATTCTTGCTGGGTTAAAGCAAGTAATTAGTAGTCAAAAATTACAGTTTTTCCAAATGCTGTGCTTCATTCTGTTTGCTAAAAATGTCTAATGTAAAAACAGAATGAAACAAGGCATGATCTGTAAAAGTTTTACTAATTCAGTTACTTAACATATAGTGCAAACGAGCTAATTGAAGTGTGTTTTGGGGAGGGTCTAATTTACTGAGTATTACAGACTGTGGACAGTCAGGATAGAGTGAAGGAAACTTTGCTATATTGGCTGTCAACACACAATAAGATAGAAGGGAGTCAGGTTAGATGTAATGTATGTGAAGGCAATAACATGTATCATTAGATAGAAAAGCTGTTCCACCGCTTATCTTTTAAAGCAGGGGATGGCTTAATTTTTGGTACATAAGGCAAAACGCAGGTGAAATAAGCAGTCTTCAGAGCTGAGAGGACAGAAGGTTTCATTCAAGGCAATAAAAAATGCATATGATGTGGAAAGCAAGCTGTTCGCAGGGCTTACAATCCTACTTAAACTGTTCCATACTTGAGGCAGAGGACTTGAATCAAGTAACAAATTTTTTAATTGAAATATTTTTAAATAATATCTCCACTAATTCTTCTGTGTTACAAGTACACAAAATTAAAGAGTTAGTTGATATCTTTACATCATGGTTGAAACTTGACAAGCGAACATTCATTTTAGTCAATCACTTTTTACTCAATATTGCTGCAAGGTATGTTTCAAATTCAGCTAGCTTTCTGCTTCTGCACTTGCATGATACACTGTCTCTCTGTATCTTTCTGTTGAATTGAAAATACTTGTGTTAAGCTGCTAAACAATACACAGAGTGAGGCACGTGTTTATAAAATGAAACTCAGATAAATTTTTTTTTTTTACCTTTCACTTTATGCCTTTGACGTAGTCTATTTTGTCAGTCATGAAAGCTAGTTATGTGTAAAACTTCTTTTTTCAGCTCTTCAGAGCCATAGTTTGTGTGGCACATCACAGTTACCATGAACCCTACAACATATACACAATGCTGGAACACTAGTGGAATAATGTGTGGTCACTTTGTTGTAATTATTGCTTATACTTGTGTCCAGTGTTTAATTTAGGTGATATTAACAGCCCTGATTAGTTGTCCAAATTGTGCCACTGCTGTTTGGACTGGTAGGAAGACATGTCCTGTTCTTATGAGTTTGCATTTCACAAAGGCAGACAGCAAGTGAGGTACAGAAACGTGAGCATGTGAGCTGTCAAGGACTGCAGCCATCTTCTGTGTGATAATGGCAAATTGTACATTTGGGGGGTGTGTTACCCTTCTGAAGAAACATGTTTAAACAAGATAGTGATACACAAGAGAATAAATTTCTGCTACTGCATGAAAGGTACTGGCTTTGAGGAGAGACTTAGAGGAGATTAAATGATGCCATGTAAGGATGAAGTTGTGCCAAAGATCATCAATACTTTCCTAATTTAGAGTAAGTTTCTCTTCAGAGGAAGAGAATGTAGGAACCACAGGTTAGCAAAAAAGGACTTTTCCCCTCCACCAGAATTACTGCACTCACTCTGCCTTAATACACATGCAGGTTGGATCTTTTCCTTGTGAGTATAATGTGGTTTGAGCATAGGTGAAATGCCCAAGAGTCTTCAAGACCTATGTTGGGTTTTTTTGATTTTGTAAAATAACTTTTCCTGAAAGAAGCACTGTAAAATCTATTCCAGGAAAGTGGTCCCGGAGTCAGATAGTGCAGTTTCTCAGTTCAGGTTCATTTGCAGCTGAAATTGTTCTGCTTTCAGACAGAAATGGGGTACAGGAATGGTTTTTGTAGCTCTGAAGTACTGATCCTGAAAAATATCACACTTAAAGGTAAAGGTTGCTGCATGGTCAGGCGGGCATCTAGTAGAGATGGTTCATCTAGAAAAAAGTATTAGCATGCTGGTGCTACTCTGCTGCATCGTGGCCTTCATTCTTTGCCCCAGTGTAGATTGGGATTTGGGCTTTGTTTTCTTTGTATGTCTGGTAATGGGGGTGTTTGGGCCAAATTCAGGCCAATGGAGTTGGCAGATGTTTGTCTGAAGGAGCTATGGGCAGTGACTCTGCCTCTCCTCCTCTGTGGGATTCAGAGCCCCATCCAGCCAGTTCCTTCCTGTTTGCTGCAGTTATGGTAGAGCTTATCCCAAGTGGGAACAGCCTAGGCTAATCCTTCCCTCTTAGAGTTAGTAGAGTAGCAGAGCATGGTGTTACAGTGTGGGAATGAAGGTTTGCAGATGCACGTTCAGTGTTATTTTGCAGTCTCTCCTGCAACACGACACTGTTCTTCTACAGACTGTCTGGTGCTGCTGGTCTGGAGTGCTTCACAGATTTCTACTGCAGATGTCAGGGTTTAGCTAAATGCTTATTCTGAACCAGGAAACAAATATTTTTAGATGAGTTCTCACAAGCTTTTGTGTGAGTTGGTTTTGAACTGATTTTCAGTCTGATTTCATTTTCACTGCCAGCATTCAGTGTGAGTGTTTAATGCAAACCAGAGAAAAAGAAAAATTTGTGGAGGGGCAAACTCCATGAAGCTTCTAGTAAGCTATATTGTCTGGTTTAGAATTGCTTTGTAAAACTAGTACTGTTATATGTAAAAACAAGCACATTTGGGGGAATACTGTGCTTTGAAGAGTTAATTAAATGTATTGTATAAAATAGTTATCTAAATGAAGGGGTTGTGTTGGAGACTTCTAGGAAGTGTATTCATTCATTTTTCCTTATTATAAAGCTAAGTGCAAAAATAAGGAAGCCAAGATATGCTGGACCGTGACCAAGTAGTGTTAATGAGTGCTGTCTTTAATGCTATTTCAAGTATGTGTACAGAAATAGATGCCATTTTCAGAAGTGAGTACATTTTTTGTCTGTCACTTTTATTGTATACACTAGTAGGCTTGTTCATGCAAAGATAACACTGAAGTGGAAAATTTAAGAAGCCAATCCTCCCTTTCTTAGAAATGTCTCCAGAGAGGGTAATGTCAAACTCTGGTATAGCCCTCAACCAGTAATTCTTGGTAAAGATTTAAAAGAATTTCTGTCTGTAAGGTCAAGAAGGTTAAGATAATTAGATTGCAGAATAGGCAGGCGTCTTGCACAATTGTGTCATTTTTCTTGCACTGCTGCATATCACCATGGGGTGTTTTTTGCTCCCACTTTTGCATTGAAGATGCTTTTGTCACTGTCCAGAGTTCACATTTAAGATGTCCGACTCTTGCTAGGTATGGGGTTTTCTTCTTTGAAGACCTAGGTGGAGAAAAAGATAAATAAGTTGTTTGTGGTTTGTTTTTTTTAATGACTCCCCATTCACTGATACAATGTTGCACACAGGAAATATTAGAGAAAAATGTTAGAGTTGTAATTAAACTATGATTCACATCCAGTTAGGAATTTACAACATATATTATGTTGGGGGTAACTTTTAACTGTTAAATATTGGAAAAGTGGCATAGCTTTATTTTTAGATACTGTTTTTCAGTACAATGCTTGTGCATTTATAAAAAAAAGAACCCTGTACCACAGGAGTTGTTCTAATCTGGAATCATAAATGCTGTGTCTTTCTCTCTCTCTTTTCTATAGTATTTATATGGAAGTAATCGAAAAGACAACATATTTATTGATCCGATCTACCAGACGTTTGTCCAGGAATTAAATAAAATCCTTAGAAGTTGGCAACCAAGCATACTTCCAGATGGTAATTTTCTTTTCAGTGATGTATGTTTTTCATCTATTAATAGTTCTGTATTCTCAAGCACACACACATATATATATATATGTATATAAAAACATTTTATGCATTGCAATAGTAACCGATGAAGAATTATGAAGATACCATCTAAGATTTCAGTTAAGACTGTACCTGTTCCTTTTGTCTTGTTTCTGGGTAATCCATGCTACAAGAGTTGATTTTGCCACTGCCTGTTAAAATTGACTATCCACTTTTAGGAGAGAAAGTTAGAATAAGCTCTTTGACCTGTTGTTTTTGTCTGAGCTGAACTTTGTTTTTCTTTTGGTCCATTTTTTTTCCCAGATGGAAGCAGACAGGAGGGCACTGGGCTATATGTTGGTAGGGCTCACAAGTGATGTATTTTAGCCTTTCTTGGCTGGATTAGGAAGATTCTCTGATGTGGGTCTTCTGCTCAGGAGGATCGTCAGTTCATGGAGAAAGCAAATTTCCCCCAGCAGATAAATGTTGGTGCTGAACTGGAGAATCAGCTGTTCTTCAATCTTTCTCACAATCCTCTCTTGAGTGAGGGCTTGTCCTTGCCAGATGCTTTCCTCTCTCTTTTTGATATTGGCTTCTCTCTGTATATCTCTTGAGAGCCTCTGTGTTGGTTCGTTCCTGTACCCTGTTAATGATCCTTGTCAAGGAGTGCTTTCCAAGCACGATATCCATTAGTAATAAGAAAATAAGGCATGTTATTCGGAGGCCTTACCTGAGCAGAATAAAATTAACTCCAAAATATGCTTTTTATGAGGGAACTAAAATTACCTCTTGAACATCTGTTTTTATGTAATAACATGAGGGAGTCAGCTTTGCTGTTGTAGTTAAACAGAAATGTGTTCCCTGTGAAATTACATGTACTGATAATTCCTATTGACTGTCTCAGTGAGTGTCTGTGTCTTTAAGAGGTGGTTTTGTGGATGTGGACATATAATTAAATATGCTTACTAGAGGCTTCTGTCATGAGCATTTTGTTACATTTCACAGTAAACAGAAACTTGGTTTTTTGCACCTGGACAGTTTATGGGCTAACCTATTTTATTTTCTCCAATATTCTTTTTTTTCCAAGGATCAATATTCTCTCGAGTGGAAGAAGATTACCTTTGGAGAATTAAACAGCTAGGATCACATTCACCTGTTGCTCTTCTGAATACTCTGTTCTACTTTAACACTAAGTATTTTGGCCTGAAAACTGTGGAGCAGCACTTAAGGCTTTCTTTTGGCACTGTTTTTAGACAGTGGAAAAAAAATCCGCTAACAATGGAAAGCAAAGCTTGTCTTCGATATCAAGTGTCTTCCCTGTGCAGAGCTGATAGTGAAGGTACTATAGCAGTTGAAAATTAGTATTGCTCTTCTGAGGGATGTCTGGGCATCTTGCCATGAGCCGGAGCTCTGCCTTTGCATAAAGTTTAGCATCTCTCAGCTCCCAGATCTCTAATCGGAGTGTGTGGTCCATGGAGACTACAGGGTCTCTGTGCTAAGTAATCCCTTTTAGCCCACAGGTCTCCCTGGTAAATGCTGTGTCTTGGCTGTGGGTGGCATTTCCAGTTTGCAGATATACATAGTTGTGGTGGGCTGCCCACACTGGGAAGTTTACTGGAAATTGTAAACTAACTTCAAGTTATATCTTAGATGATGTTGATTTTCTTCTTAAAGATAAAATTACTACTGGAAAAAGGAAACATGAAGATGATGTACCAGTATTTGAACAAATTGAAAACACGTCTGATCCGGCTAGATGCCCTGTGAAAATGTTCGAGTGCTATCTGTCTAAAAGGTAAGTATGATACAGAGTAATACAGAAGAGGTCTAGACTAAACCAGACACAGAGGGGAACTGTTCTGATGCAATATGAAATGCACTCAAGCAAAGGGAATGGATTGAGACCATCTGAAAAATACCTAAATGAAAGTATTGACATCTCCCATTCTGTATCTGGACAAGATGGTGTGGGAGCAGCGGAGTACTTTGATGTTAATTGTCAAGGACTCCTTCTGACAATGTCAATACGATTCAATTTTCTTATCTGTGAACACCAAGTATCTCTGCAGAGAATTACCAGAAAGGGATCTGGTAGGTTTTGCTATTGAGGGTTTCACGTGTGAGATCCCCGTCTCTTCAGTAAGAGTTGGATTGAGACAATGGGTTTCCTGCATTAGAAGTTATCAGGAATCTGAAATGTAGATGCTTTTGAGATACCTAGTGTGAAAATGTGTTTGAAGTATTTTGTCCTAGGAAAAGTACTATGGATGGTAACCCAGCATTTAGAAATAGCCTGTTTCCTTCCAATCTGGGCAATTCAGTAAGGAAGTGCAGGAAGGAAGCAGAAATTAATACATTTTAAAAAAAAAGTTGGGCAACTCCTGAAAGAATTCATTTAGTAGCTAATTGTCTTGGAAGCTTGAAAATGGGATTCATTGGGAAATACTTTCCATGAGTTGTAACAGCCATTCAAGTGACTGATTTTAATGTAGATTTTATGTGACTGTAAGGGAAATATAGGCAAGTGATACCAAAGAAATAAAGTCACCTTTTATATACAACACAATAAATCAAGTATGAGACCCAACATGCATTAGGAAACAGCATCTTAGTCTTAAATATGAAGAAAGAGCTTACACACAGCATCAGCAGAAGTGCAATTATGTTGTGTTATAGAGAGAAACAAGAGTAGTTTGTGGTCTGTTAATGCAACCACCCGTCTTTCATAAACTTGGTTAATTCTGATTGTTGCAGCGGGATTTTGCCTTTACTGTCTACTGTCATGGTTTGGAGAGAGTTGAAGTTGGATTTTTTTAACTGAGTTACACAGCCACTAGGGGAGAGAGAACACATAATTCGTTTTTTTCTTTTAGAAACATCTCCACTTTTGGGAAAAGAATGCACTTAAAGCATTTGGAGCATCATTTATGGTGTGGTTTCAAGTCATGGTGTCTTGCAGACATTGGTCACCGTTGCTAATTAAGGAGCAGACTGCGTCTCCTGGTTCTGCTTCTAATAACATAGCTTGCATCTTTGGTGAAGTAATTTTAATGAAATATTTAACACTTTAAAATATACTGTAAAATTTTAGGCAATGCCAGCTGATTGAAATATACTTGGCAACCAGTGAACAGCTGCAGCTGAAATTTCAGGATGCTTCCGTTCATAGCTATGAACACCATATCGTTGTCTCATTATAATCTCAAGCTGTGCCAGGGGAGGCTAAGGCTGGACATTAGGAGGAATTTCATGACAGAAAGGGTGATTAAACCTTGGAATTGACTGTCCAGGGGGGTGCGGAGTCACCATCCCTGGAGGTGTTCGAGGAAAGACTGGGTGTGGTACTTAGTGCCCTCATTTAGTTCACACGGTGGTGTTCCATCGTAGCTGGGACTCAACCATCTCAGAGGTCTTTTCCAACCTAATTGATTCTGTGATTGCTTGTTCCTATAAAAATACTGCCAGTTGGGGAAGGTGAGCTGGTAAAAATTCCTAATTTACTGAAGAAACATGAAATGGAGTTGACTCCTGAGATCTACAGAATTTTGAAGGAGGGAGCATGAGTGAGCACTTGCACATACAGAATTGAAAATTCTTTTCTGAGACTTGCCTAAATGGATAAACTGCTAGAATTTCCTTAAAGGAGTCTTCTCTAGTGGCTTAGAGGATGTTTCTGAGCTGGATTGTACTTCATAGTATAGTAGGTAAGGAACTAAGGGATTAAGATTTATAACAACCAACCTTTTAAGTAAAATAAGAGGAGGGGGGATTTTAGCTTGTATTTCTGAGCATCTCAGGATTACCATCCTTAATTTTTCAACAGAACCCCAGGCTCTACATTCAGAGATAGGCTTATCAGCCAGCACTTGTGTGAGCAATTACCAATATCAGTGTTGGGCCTCTTTGCAAATCATAGGAAGTACTTCCTGGTTTGGCAAGTCCTGGATCTGCAGATTTTTGAAAGCTGGAAGAGTCTATGGTCTCCTGTATGCTTGCAGAGTCCCAGGCATCTGGGGCTCTGAGGCTGCTCTGAGGATGTGGAATTGGCTGGGCTTGGGCCAGACCTGGCCATGGCTTCTTCTGTGAGCAAGACTGCATTTCTCCACATTGTGACGTGCCTAGGTGCAGTTAAAGTTTTGTTTGATCAGGATTTTGGAATTGCTAACGTACTGTTCTGTCTTGTCAGGCTGTTTTTCTAACCCCCTTTTTTTAACCTCCTTGTAGCCCACAGAATCTGAATCAGAGGACAGACATGTTCTATCTGCAACCAGAGTGCTCTGTCTCCGCGGAGAGTCCCATCTGGTACACTGCCACTTCACTGGACCGCAACACTTTGGAAAATATGCTCGTACGGGTTCTTTTAGTAAAAGATATTTATGATAAAGACAATTATGAACTGGATGAAGACATAGATTAAAATAAGCTTCCAAAAAACTGTCAAGAAAACAAACAGCATTAGATATAGTCATGCTGCTAGACCTTTACTATGGAAAACATTTCAAGTTTACCCTTTGTTTTATGAGTTTTGTAGCAGTGTGTACCCTCACGTGGGTATTACCATGTAAATAGTCTGTGAGTGAAAGTTTCCATTATTCTGCGTAGTGGTTTTAGGATACATAACAAACACATTTCAGATTCTTTTTTTATTATTTATTTGATTAGATATGTTTGTAACTTTTTACATTGCAAAATATGAATGAGAATGTGCCATGTGTAATTTTTTTTTCCCCTTGTAGTACAAGACATCCATGTTGCACAACTCTGCTGTTGGAAGCTCTCATGAAAGGAGGCTCTTTTAATGGCTTCTTAAACTGGATGGTTGTGTATGGGTAGCACTACTAAAGTTTAGAATTTGCTGTGTCTTTCAGAATTTTTAAATGAATTGTAAACTAATAGGTTTTTTACTTTTTAGTTACTGAAGCCTTATGAGGTTATGTAGAGAGATTCCATCTTATGTACCAAAAATAGACAAAAGAGAATGCTGTCAATATTGGTGTACTGTAATGTGAATCTATTCTGGTGAAAACATTTTTTGTTGCCCTTATTAAAACCTTAGTGTCCTTTCGTTATTTGTGACTCTCTCTCAATTGCCCCTACAAATAAAAATATATATATATACAAATAAATGAATATAAGCTTAGAGCATGTGGTCATCAAGACATGTATTTTGTAAAAAATAAAACCAAAACCAAAAACCCCTCAAAAAAAAAAGGAAGAAAAGAGAAAGAGAAAAAAATGTCTGATGACAATGCTATATAATCCTTTTTCATCTTTACTTTTCCAATCATAATCGCCAGTACCTCATATTAATGTAAATTTGTCCTTTGTAGCCTTAGAAAAAGGGGTTCTATGCCGTATTACATGAAGTAATATGGTATGCTAAATTTTTAACCTTTGTTTGTCCTCGCATTGCTGTATTTAAATACAGGCAATACTTGACTATGGGTGGGAAAATTCTCAACTAATGCCTCCATTCAAAAGCCATATGAGATGTGAAGTTACAGAAAGTCGAAAGACAATTTTTCTTGAAGAAAAGTCCTTTTGTTTGTTTATATCCTTTCGTTGTACTTACTTTGCATAAGTAGTCTTATTTCCAGATGCATATTTAACTGCTCAAGTTTTGTTATTTGCTCTTATTTAACTGATGCGAACAATATGGTGGTTCAAACAATGGGTTTGCTATTGTACTGAAAAAAATGTAGTAGAATATTCTACTATAAAGTAGTCATAAGTTTAAGTCTCTCCTAAATGGCATTAGCCATCTACTAAAGGAGAAACTTTTTATGTATATATATATTACCACCTGAGCATTTATTTCGTGCGAGGGCTGCATGGCTTTTTCATTTTCCTTAGCTTAAAAGATTACACATAAGGACGCATCTTTCTATATAGAGAAATAAAGCTTCAGTTGCTTTGTTTTGTTAAGCAAGTTTATTTAAATTTCTGCTATTCTGGTGTGTCTGTGAGTACGTATTAATTTTAGATATACTACTATTTCAAATGGGGATGGGGATGTACATGTTTAATTCTTCATTTCTTTCTGGTAGCAGTACCTTCCTGTGAAATCAAGAAATACTTTGCAGCACCAGTGAGTAGATCTCTTAACAGCTTCAATGCACTTTTCCCCCTGTGAGTAAATACGTAAGAACTCAGCTCATTAACACTTGGGTTTTTTTCAAACAGCATCCATGGAATGTGCCCATGATACATAAAAGTAATGAAATTGGGAATTGGAGTCACTGTTTTGTTCTGGTGTCTCCAGCTTTTTTAACACCTGAATTGACCGTAAGTTAAATTTTACATGTGGGAATTGTTACTGACTACCTGTGTAAAATGTATCGTGTGCGTAACTTGAAATACTTCATTTAAACACACCTTTAAGTGTTTTGATAAATAGGAGTAAGGATCACTTGCAGCCCCTTTTCTACAGTTCAGACTTAAGATACTTCAGCAGGGGCTTCAGTTGCTCCCTGATTACAACAGTGTTTAAACACAAACACACTCTTGTAAAACTGCAAACTTTTAACGTGAAGCTGAAAGTTAAGTATGTGTGTTGAGTGTTTTGTCTTAAACAGAGTTTTAAATTCTAGTTCTCAAAACCAGATTAAAACCCTTTCTTAAATGGTAACGTCAGTCTTTAGTGTGGCATGTTGAAGAATGTATAGACATTTTCAGCATCATTAGGAAATAAATAATACTTCCTAAAGGTTGTAAGAAATCACTTTATTGTCCTAAATTCCTCCCATTTTCTACCCAAGATTCACCGGGCATTAGGAAAAATATCCAAGTTGGGTCTTGAAATAGAAGTTTTTACATACAGATCCGTGTTGGAAATATAAAGATGGTTTCCAAGAACAGAACTTTTATTCCAGAAGATGGAGCTATTCCATCATCAGCAGTAATGTTTTTCAGGTGGTTCATGTGTTCAGATTGAACATTGTAAGCTGCAGAGATACTGCAGTCACATATGCATCATGGTTCTGTGTATGCATTTTATTCCTAAATTTGAATAGTGATGCAGAATGCAGTAAAAGACCTTAGTTCTGAAAAAATAAAGACATGCAGCTTTATAATAATTAGGAATTCAGGGCAAATACTTTTTCTTAGTAAGAACTGTCAGCAGCTGGACTAGAATAAGGTTGGTGCCAAGAAGTTAGATACACACTGCTGTGCAGGACAGTATTTGATGTCCTGTTCTACACAGACACACAGCTTTCAGGTTAATGATATGTATCAGAAACCTGCCCTCACTTTCCCCCTTAGGAGGGTGTGAAGTGGCAATTTGGCTGTTCTGACCATCCCTGTGAGCTCTGGCAGAGCTCACCTGAGAAGTGTAGTGTGGGGACTATACTGCTCTGTCCACACAGAGCCCTGCAGATGGTCCTGGCAATGCAGTTCAGTCTAGGCAGGGGTTTCCTAATTTCTCCAGTCATTGCTAGCATGTGCTCTGCATCTCCTTGGTTTGAGATCTAATTTTGAACAATTCTCAGGTGACGTAGTAGCCTTAGGACACTAAGGAAATTGGACAGCAGTAGTAAGCAAATTACACAGAAAATATAGTTCAGTGTGAGAAATAGTGAAACAATCATGCAGTTTTCAGAAAATAAATTTATTTTGTTAGTCACCTTTCTTTTTGTAATTGTGTTCAGTCACTGAGGAAAATGGAGCTTTTTGTAGTTAGTGAACTAAGATTAAATTATGACAGTTAATTTTTATTGAACAAAAAAATTGTGGCATAATTTCAATGTGTACAATATTAATTACCTTTAAAGTAATCACAGTGGGATTCAATCATGCAGCAAAATTTTTTTTCTTGGTATCTATGATTCTGCCCCATGCGGGACTGTGTGAATAGGTGGGGAAAACAGAAGAGGTGGTCCAAAAACCTTGCAGTCCCAAAAGGAGGTGGTGTGCAAGATGGAAAAGGCATGAGTGGTGGTAAGCACTCACCTTATACCCATTTTCGCTGGTCTTTTTTATTATATAGAAGGCTGTTTTGTATTACACTTTCCCATTTTTGTCTGTTAGTGTTAAGAATGGCAGTTAAAGATTTTAATTTCCATTTTCTTAAACATTCACTTTGCAGTTTGTTATGGTCATGTTGTGCATTATGTGATACGTGTTATATGTAGGACTGAGTATGATGCAGAGTAAGTGGAGTGGGAGTTTAAGTTACTGAGATTTAAGAGGGTGTTTGGTCATCATATGTGAAACGAATCTCTGGATTGTAACAGCAAAGGTTAATGATGTTTTGAAAGAATTAAAGGTTGAGTTACCCTTTGTTTAGAGTTAGAATTAGGCCATGGGATTTGTGTGTGTGTCACTGGGGTTGTGAGTATGGCCGCTGCACAGTACACACTGTCACCCAGGGCTTGGTTAACTGTGGGAATTTCCCATTTCTCGAATGAGAAATAAATCTTTCCTCTGGCAGCTTTTGAATTTGAAGTGTTGAATCCTGAAAGCCCCAGCACACAAGCCACGGCGCAGATGCTTGGAACCAGCATGTAATCGGGCACATGCTCCAAACCTTAGGCTGGTGTTGGTGTCTGTGTCGCTGCTGAGGCATCTCTGTGGACACCAGTGAGCACGGCAGGCATTTCACAGCTGCAGAGAGATGATGTGGGGATTAGTGCCTGCTCATCACGCTACTCCACTTGGAGCTGGCAGCCACTGGCAAGCGGCTCAGCCTTGGCAGGGCCCCAGCTCGCTGTGGGCACTGGTGGGCAGTGCTCCCCCTCTCCTGCTTGCAGGCAGGGCAAGGACCTGCACTGTGCGTGGGGTGTTTGTCGTGCTCTTGCCTTTGCTATCAGGGAGCTCCCATCACCTCAGAGTTCCTTGCTGTTGGTCTGTGGTAGAAAATGTGTGACTACAACATGAACCAAGTTCATGATTCCTTAATATGGCATAATTGCACCTTAACATTACCTTTACAAAAGCCTCCCGTCTCCCCAGCCCAGCTCTCCACCCAGTTCTCCAAGGCAAAATACCAGAATGGATTTGAGCGAGACACTAGTGTTATAAAGAGCATTGGGATGCAGGGGGAGACATATGTGATAACCACTATACAAGCTAGTGGTGGGCAAGAGGAGTAAGCAAATGCACTGGGAGACAGGACAGAGAAGGTTGGCTGTATCCAGCCAACAACTAATGGGACTTAAAAAGTTGCAGGGTTAATGCGTTGAGGCCTTTTGAGCTTCTGACACCTCTTACAACTCCCCACATAGCCTGGCTCAGAGGTTTTCATCCAGCAACTGCTGTGTGCTATTGGTGGATGTGGAAATGGCTAGTTTTTATTTTCAGGATATTAGTGTGTTGGCGTTTCCAAATACAGTTGTCTGTAAAATATTTCCTTACTCAAAAACTAGTGGTCTTTATGGAGTAAAGCCGCTGGTATAGCAGTCATGGTGTATTTCCAAGTGCATAATTTCAGTAGGGAAGGATGTTGTTAGCTCATTGTATTGTGTCCCAAGTACCTGTGAGATATTGTGGCACTTCTACTAATTGTTTCATCAGATGTTTTTCTATTTCCAGTGTGCTTTTTTTCTTTTGTGTGTGTTTGGTTGGTTGGGGTTTTTTTGTTTTGTTTTTTCTGATTTGAAAGGAGAAAATCTTTGAAGATAACAGAGTTCTTGGAAAGATCCTTCAGGGACACAAGCGGTCATTTCCTCTGGCTGGCAGGAGGATGTGAGAGGTGGCTACTGGCGAGGAGCCATACAGCAGCCCTCTTGTTTGTCATAGCTGAGAAAAGCTATGGCTTGACTGCCCAGACTCTGCTGCTCCCCTCATGAAGCATGGTTTTACCTAAGTAAACTAGTGTTGTTGGCAGTCCTGGAAACACTCCTGAGCAGAGCAATTTTTGCAGACGTTCACCAAAAGGAAATAGAAAAAAAGAATTACAAGATACGGCTCAACTTTGACTTCTTATTCAAGCAGTTTTTCAAACTCCAGGAATGTGAGTATGAGCGAGACTCGAACATGATCTGAGTTTTGCTTTCTCTGAAATGTGGAGTTTCCTGGAGAGGTGGCACTTGGTGAGGGCCATTTCTGGCTGCCACCCTGCCTTGGGGAGAACATCAAGGTAACAGCAAAGCTGCTGTCTTCCTTCATGATGTGAGTGGTGAAATCTTCCTAGAATTGTTCCCTAAGTTTAAATCTTTATTTTTTATTATCTACCTTGGTCTGAACTGGTGAGAGTTTGACAGAAGAGCAGATACTGAAAATGTGTGTCCCTCTGTTGCCAGGTGCCTACAGCTGTGCAAGAGGTGAAGGCTTTGGAAGGTAAATCCCATGGATGTTGAGTAGAAGAGATGGTAGTTTAGGACTTGTGAGGTCTGGAAACACAAAACCTAGCATTAAACCAACCTCCTTCAAGCTGTGCCTGTTCCTGGCTTGGAGTTTGTACATTAAAAAGAAAAAAAAAAAAAAATAAAAAGGCTTTGGTGGCTAAGTCTTCCCAAACGTGAGCAGGCTGGTTTTGTTTCTCTCAAAAGTACTCCTCAAGGATGGATCTTTTCCCCAGTACAAGGAGAGTTAGGTTTATTAGCAGCTTCTTCCTTCATTTACCTATCAGCTGATTTATTTATTCAGATAATTGTCCCTGGTTCACAGTGATCAGAGTATTAGTGGGTTGTGTCATTTACAATATGCCTGGGTACTTGTAAGTCCTCTATTTTGTTTTTACACTAAAGTTCTGGTTCATAAAACACAAAAACCTTTGTGTCCTTTCTGGGAAAGAAACAGGAACATCCTTGTCATCTGAGTAACTGAAACCACTGAAAGTGTTTTACTGGTTTAAAATATGAAATATCTCATAGTATGTTTGCTGAGTAAGTCATGAAGATTGCTTCTAGTCATGAAGATTATTCCTGGTTTTGGCATGCATTATACTAGGCAATATGTGTACTGTTTGCATTTCTAGTCTTCAATTAATATTTTTTTAAATACCTTAGGTGGAAGTGAGGAGGAAGCTTTTCAGCTCAGAAATAAAGCTCAGAATAAAGCTGTGTCACTAAGGCAAAGCAAAGGGCCCACCATCACTGCAAAATCATCAGCCTTGATGATACTTCTGGACAAAAATGAATCCCAAAAATCTTCTCTCCTGTTTACATCTTAAAGTATTTTTTGTTTGTGTTTTCTTCAGCCCCAGATGTGATACCTACATTAGTATGTAGCAACTCTATTGTGGTAATCAAAAGAATCCACAGAGAAAGATTTACAGTCTGATTTCTATTAACTTAAGAAATAAAGCTTTTTTTTATTCCTCCCCCCCTCCACCCCTGATGAATTCTGGCTGGATCAGTGACCTTAGTGGGATTAAAGGTGAAAGTTTTAAAAAGTTATAAATAAAAAAAAAGGACAAGCTTTGAAAGAGAACAGGAGGAAGAGCAGTCTTTGGCCTTAATGTCAGCTGAGGGAACTTAGAAGGCCATCATTTGAATTCTCTACCAGTGTGTCTGTTCAGTTCAGGTTGGTTGGAGGATAGGAGCCCAGGCATCTTTTGCAATGGACAGGCTTGTTTTTGTATCTTGGACAGCTCCTGTAGCCAAGGTACTTGAACTGATATTCTTGAAAGACATATCTATAGAATACCTATATATAACTTTTCATCCAGAGAGATGACCACATTACACTAAAGCAGTCATCTCTGCTGGCCTTCAGGCAAAAAGTATTTCTTCTAATAAAATCCCACCTCATCCCCAGAGGCAATGCCCAACATGTATTTTGGCAGTTTTTAAAAAACTGTGCTCACTGTCGAGGGAGGACATTCTCATCTGCATCACTGGTGCCTTGTCAAGATATAATGTGATTTCTGCTCCAGCTTCAACTGGAGAATCCCACAAATGAAGAGAGGAGGAGGTTCAGAGCAGCAAGTAACTCCTCACATCAACTGAACCTCCAGAACCACAGGCGAGTGGTGAGTTAAGTTTCAGTTCATTGCCAGAACAGGAGAGAATCCTGTGAAATTCCTTGGTGGCTCTGCAGTTTAACAAGGGGCCAGCTTTAGTGCTGCAGTTATTGAACTTTCTAAGAATCGGAGCCTAGCAACGATGTGAAAAGGATTTTCTGTGAGAAAGGCTGAATGATTTGGACTGTTTGAACTCAGCAGGGAGGAAGTGAATAACAAGGGGTGTCAGAACAAACTGCTGAGCAAAAGAAACAAAAATCAACAAGAAGAGCAATGAACCCTTCACAATGTTTCATTACTCTGCAGAAACCCACTGGGATGGGATCTTGGAGGACAGGAACAATGCTAAGTCTTCTAGGTAGGGGTGGATGTATTTTTGCATCACAGAAATAACATATAGATTCTTTATTTTTTTTTTTTTTATATGCAAGGAAGTGACACTTCTCCCCTGTTTGTGTTTTTTAAAGCAAGTATTCCACCTCCTTCTACTCCTCCAGCAGCACTCTGGGACAAATTTCTGCAGGGCAGGGAGAAACAGCTGAGCAAAAAGGGCCTCAGAGAAACCAGACCATCTGAGTTGTTTCGTGCTCTGCCTTCCCAAAGGCACTGTCGTTACCAGCATAGGGAAGGAGGTTCCTGAGTTAAGGGGGAGCTGTCTTCTGAGATGAAAATTGCCAGGAGGAAAAAGATTTCCTGGTGCTGTTGTGATCCTCACTGCCACCATGGACTAGAGGTGCGCTGATGGGGGCTGCATTTGGTCTGGTGGAGAAGGCTGGGAGCTGAGGTGCTGTGCTGCTGGTGGAGTTGGATGTGCCTGTCCTGGGAAACAGCTCAACAGCCCACTCCAGTGTCTGCCTGCTCCTGTTCCTTCTCATGAATAGAGAAATTCCCATGTCCTGCGGGAAAAGGTCCCAGTAAATGAAGCAGTGGCAGCTCCACCCTGGTGTCACAGGGTGACCACTGTACCCTGTCTGCAGAGTTCCCATGGTGGAAGCACAGAAAATGCAGGCACCAGGGAGAGTGCTAGGAAGCCTTTAAGGGCTTGGGTTGTTTTTTCTTCAAAAAGAATTTGAAGATGAGCATTTATAACCTGTCATTTCTAGTTCATGACAATCACTTTGCTGAACTGTTGCTAGGGGAATCAAAAGATCCAACCTTCTCACTTCAGGAAAGTAACTAACGTAGCAGTGAAGGCCTTTGAAATAGCTTTACTGGCTCTGCAAATTGAGAGCATGGCTATAGCAAGTCATGGTTTGGACTCTGTAAATAAAGTCCTGTACTTTCTCCATCTGTAATTAAGAAAGGTGATAGAAAAATTGCCAGGGTCAACGGGAGGACCTATCCCAGGATGCCCAGCAAGGTGCCTAGTAATGGGTTCCAACTGAAGAAAATCCAGTGAAGAAAATCAGGACAATATTTCAACTTCTAAGAAAAACCTTATTTCAGTACAACAGGCAGATCAGGCACAGAAAACTAATCTTTTCACAAATCATTTTCAGCCCACAAGCAACTGAATTTGATCATACAGGGACCCTGAGTGAAAGGTGATTTCCTACGGACATGCTAAGTGATAAATGTTATTGTGAGGGCATGTCTCAGCCAATGGGAGATACACAATCACAAAGATTGATTTCCTCAGAAGGAAGCTTCTGTGGTCAGAGCAAGAAACATGTGACAGGAGGCCACATCAGAAATGGTTGTGGCTCTTGACATGTTTCTGGCTAGCACACAGCAGATCTTTCAGATGGAGATCATGGGCTTATTTTGTCTGCCTCAAGGGTCAAAACTTGTTGAACATAGTCATGATTGCTTTTTTGCCCACTGCATGCTTCTGGAGATGTTCTGCTGCCCACCAGGCCACCCGCACTCCCTACCTGCTCTTTTTCAATAGAAACAGCAGAGGTGCTGCTGTCTTGAAGCACTGTATCTTAAACTATATCTCTAAGAGGAAGAAGAGGCAGCAGATTTCTTTAGCTGATAGGTGAAAAAATAATCACGTTTATGATGTTTTTAGAAAGCAGCCCTTTAGGCTCATCCCACACTGTGTTGTGTGAATAGGATAAAGCCTGGCTAAGGAATGCTGATGTTGAAAGAGGAACTCTTATTTTTTTACCGCAGATAATTTGTGACGGCATTAAAAAAAAAAAAAAAAAAAAAAAGGAAATTCAACATCAGCTGTTTGATGTTTGATGCATGAAACTCAGGAAAATACAAGTGCATCCTTCATCAAATAAGGAATCTCATTTTAGAGTTGTTTCCATGGTAGTTTAAGCCTGTATGTACACATTCCTCCCAGGAACTATGCTTTAGGACTAGACCAGTTGCTGACTGGTGTGTCAAGGATTTTTGCCACTAACCTCACTGCTTGGCATAACCCAGAAAGCCAAAGTGGAAAGGAGGTAGGACAGGAACCATGACCACTTTTTCCAGCACAAGGTTGCTGCCACAGAGCAGGAACCTGAGGAAGATTTCTGAACTCCAAGGCTTCACCCTGAGCTTGTGGAGCAAAGGGTCTGAAAAAGCCAAAACTATTTCACCAAGTGGTCTCCCCATTGCTACTGCCCAGCAGTTTGCAGGGCTGCTCCAGTTTCTTTGCACATGTGCAAAGGTGGACATCTGTGAAAAGTGATGCCCCTCAGAGGTCCATGTTGGAACCAAAACAGTTTAATGTCTTCATCAATTACATGGACAGTGGAATTGAATGCACCCTCAGCAAGTTTTCAGGTGACACCAAGCTGAGGGGTGTTTGACACATCTGAAGGATGGGATGCCATCCAGAGGGACTTGAACAAGCTTGAGAAGTGGGCCCATGGGAATCTCATGAGGCGAGACCAGGTGCAAGGTGCTGCACCTAGGTCAGGGCAATCCCTGGTATCAGTACAGGCTGGGGGATGAACAGGTGGAGAGCAGCCCTGGGGAGAAGGACTTTGAGGTATTTATGGGTGAATGAGAGGCTGGACATGAGCCAGCCATGTGCTCACAGCCCAAAAATCCAGTGGTATCCTGGGCTGCATCAAAAGCAGCATGGCTAGCAGGCCAAGGGCCATGATTCTGCCCCTCTACTCCATTCTGGTGAGACCATTCTATCTGCAGTGCTGCATCCAACTCTGGCTCTCAGCACAGGGAAGACATGGACCTGTCCGGAGGAGGACTATGAAGATGTTCAGGCCTGGAGCACATCTCCTATGAGGCAAGACTGAGAGAGCTGAGGTTGTTCAGCCTGGAGAAGACAAAGCTCTTAAGGAGACATTATAGCAGCCTTCCAGTGCCTGGAGGGGACTTCCAGGAAAGATGGGGACAAATATTTTAGCAGGGCCTGTAGTGATAGGACATGGATAATATTTTTAAATTTACAGAAAGTAGATTTGGACTAGATATAAGGAAGACATTTTTTATGATGGAGGTGGTGAAACACTGGAACAGGTTTCCCACAGAGGTGGAGGATGCCCCATTGCTGGAAAGATTCACGGTCACGTTTGGTGGGGCTCTGAGCAACCAAACTTCTCCATGATTCAGTGATTCTAAGCCATTTCTCCCACTGGGATCATGATCATTAGTGATCTCTGAGCACATATAACACAGCTGAGACAAGAAACTTTTAACAGAAAATGCTATTTTCAAACTAAGCACTTTACATAATAATTAGACTTTTCCCTGGTGTAAAACAGTATTTCATTAATAGAAAAATGCAACATATCTTTTAGCCCTTTGTAGTAGCACATCTCACAGCAGCTATATCACCTGCTGCTGGAAGGGTCCTGACCTAGTAGTGGCTCCAGGAAAGGAAAGCAGTGACATTTGCTTCTATGAGTTTTGTACATAGCTCTGTGGGCATACATGATTCTGTTTTTCAGTTACAATAAGAATTAAATTAGGGGTTTTTTTTTATCTGTAAATAGGAACATTAACTCTGTTGACTGTATACTGTGTAGTGTCTGCCAGGTTTGACTTCCATATGTCTTGGGTTTCAAGTTCATCTGTCATCTTCACAGAAGAAACAATATGTGTCAGCAGGCAGGTAGTTTATATATAATGCTACTCCCTAATTTGTGCTAATTTGCAACATAATTTTCATGTGCTCAGTGTTCCAAGTGCTGTAAAAGAATCTCACTGGCAGTGCCAGGCAAATTAACTGGTGATACATGAGGGAAGGCAGACCACTGTGCAGCCACTGCATGTTTCCCAGTGAGGCAAAAAAAGCATTAAATGCGAATGATACATCAGAGCTTTCTACTAAAATATATGCTCTTCCAACAGAAGACAATTGTTTGAAATCTTTTTCTTTCTTTTTTTTGACAAATTTGGTGTTGCTGACGAGACCCTTTTTATGCCATTGTGTGAGGTGTCTGAGACGGTCACGTGGGCGCGTGCACAGCCAGTGCCTAACAAAGCCCTCAGCACATCACTGACACCACATACAATGAAAGCTTGATGCAACCACATTTTTGCTAACTCTGTGAAAACTCAGGAACATGGACAATGCGGGTCCCAGAGAGTTTCATATTAGAGTGAAATGAGATACAATAATTAGATAGTACTGTTAATAAGCAAAAGAAATCAATTTCATTTAAGAATGAGAGGGAAAACAGTAACCTAATTTCAACTCTCTTATTTTCCTGAACTTCATTTTCAGTGCTGCTGGTTTCCAATCATATGGACGTGCTATAATAAGGCATGGGCAATGTTAACCAGACAAATTCAACAAAAATCTACAATTATAAAGCAGTTAGGGAGTGGTGGGAATTTTACACTAGACATTGTTCTTTCCTTTTTGACAGACAAGAGCAAGATGAAGCAAGGCAGCAGATCTGCAACCAGCCAGGGGATGTGTGGGTACCTGGCCTGAAGAAGGACTGACTCACACAGCGATGATTTCTGTGGGCAGGTTTGAACGGTGATTTCAGTTTTTGTTTGTGGCAGTTTTGGGGAAAGTTCACAGGTGGGTTGGGATGGCCTGTACACAGCATCACCACATCCTCCCTCACACACAAAGGGATTGTACTCCTGCAAAGAGAAATTCCTGGCCTAAACTGGCCATGCCCACAGCCATGGAGTGCTGAACAAGTAGCCTTCAGACTACCAGAGGAAGTCTTTGCCATGTTTCTATGTTTTATGGAGAACACGTCTTGGCTGGAAATGCTTTTCATCAGAAAAGAGAATTTTATCGCAATAAAAAGAAGGTGCACACTGGTGGGATCACTCTTGGAGCTCTGTGGGTTTTGTGGCCTTCAGCTGCCTCTGTCTGAGCCCCAAAGACACCCACAGACGCCCAGCATGACTGAGGAACAGGGTCTTTTAGACAAGAGGATACAAGAAGAGGTTATGATGGAGTTGCTGGCTCCAAGATGAAGATGAGGGCCCTGGGCAAGCCACAAGAGCAGCAGCATGGGATAGTGTGGGACACTTGTGGCACTGTTGATCACAACATCAAAAGCTGAAGAAACAACTCTAGATAAATTTATTCCAAAGGAATGAAAGGAAGAAGTTACTCTGAAAGCTGGTGCTTTGCTGCCGACTGGAATCCACACATAGGTTCAGTCTCACTTGCTCCAGGCTTCCTGTGTGTGCAGGTGGGGGATAGTTGGATAACAGATACCTTTTGTGACTTGAAGATACACAGAAAAACCATTGCACCTTTTCAGACCAGAACACAACACTGAGGTGGGTCTTGGAGTGAGAGAAGTTGAGCATCACTCAGTGTTTTATATCAACAGCACAGCTGTAGCTGCTCTGTTAACAGAGAGCTGTGAGGAGGAAAGTCCCCTCCTGCGATTCTGCCTCTCCATCACAGCTTACCCCCTCAGTTCCCTCCAAATCCAGTAAGAAAACAGGCAGTTTGGGGGCACAGCTTTCTGATGTGCAAAGCCCAGTGTGGTTGCCTGAAGTGAATCAGAGGAATCAATCACACTGCAGAAGTGCCTGTCTCTTGGTATGGACTCTAAAGGAGCCCAGACTTATTCTCATCTAAACTTAGACAAGTTGAATCCCATCCCAGATATGTTTAAATAACACAAATAACTCAGAGTCTCTATTTTATCTCATCTGCTTCTTCATGTAATAGATGTAAATATATAATATCCCGACCTGTCAAAATGAAGAGGCTATCATGGGGGGATATTTCTGTGTTAATAGCTTTATCACAGTTGGTTGTTGTCACAGACCACATGAGCTTGAGTTTCCTGAGCTGGCTGCACTGTGACTTTTCTGTATGGCTATGAACAAACAAAAACAAATTCCTTTTCCTTGCCTGGGTGCTACAGAGTGTGAGAGGTTGGATAAGAGCATAATAACTACCTCTAAGTAAGTCCTTAGATACTGCCAGAAACAATAATTTAACTATTTAACTATTACTTTTGCTAAATAAATGCTGATTCACTGGTAAAATAGCACCAGTGGGGGATGGATTCTGGAAGAAACAGCAGATCTTCATGGTAGCCAGCAAAAGCATCTGGTTTTGGTGGGCAGGAGTCAAAAAAGGGTTCCCTTCCCATAGGGAGGGAATCTCTGAGAGCTGCAAGAATGATCACACTGATTCCAGCACTGGAATCTATTCACATGTTACCCTATGCACACTCTGTAGCCTAAGTGCAAGCAAAAAGGGATGGCAGCTGTTGGCCATGGGGCTGGATCCAGGTAGGAGGAGAGCTAAAATGCAACAGGACCATGAAAGCTATGCAAAGACAGGGTATCATCAGCCACACAGGAAGAATGAAAGACATCCACTGTAAGGCAGACCTGAAAAATGAACTTTAGAAGATATAATGAAAAATATGTTAAACAGTGTGGAAAAAAAAAATCCCAGGTGGGATAACCAGCCTCTGCAACATGAGCAGAGAAGAGTCTGTTTAATTTTGAAAGCCTGAGTGATATCCCCCAGGGGAGATATAAAATACTTTGTAGTCTGAGATGTCTCATGGTTTTTCTGTGCATGGGAGTGTGTATACATAATTTTTTGAGGGCTGTCAGAAATTTGGGGAAAACCTGAGCCTAGACTGATTTTGCCAAGCAAAAAAGAGGCCCTAGAACAGGCTGTGTCTTCATCACAGAAGAAAACAGTTGAGCAATTGAGAGAAGAGTAATATGCCTTGGAGTAGAGTTTTAAAATGAAGAAACTGAGGTGTTATGATTCACATTGGTTGGGCTTTTTTTCCTCAGGAAGGGGAACTGCCATTGTGTGGATACCGGCCATCACTGAGCACCTGGATTTCAGCAAAGCTGTGGAGGAGATTCGGTTCAGAAGATAAGTTAAATTGGCTCAGCCAGAGGTGTAGCTTGGAAATGTGCAGGTGGCCATGCTTGGGGCCCAGAAGTAGGATACAAGGACAGAGGGACATTTGCTGCCTCACCACCATGCCACACCCTGCACTCGTCCAACAGCTTTCATTTGGACCTGCTACGCCCTAAAGCTGTTCTAAACCTGTGAAATAAAAAAAATTCTAGACCAAATCCCCATCCCCGAGGCACCAGGAACACACTGCTCACAGTGCCTCAAGCCAGCCCTGTCTCAAGCAGGTTTGCCATAGAGAGGTGAGTGGCAGAGCCCATAATAAAGCAGTGTGGACACAATGAATAATAGTAATTGATTGCAAGTAGGAGAGAAACAGAAATATCCAGGCTAAACCGCAGCTTGGGATCTCTTTTGAGCTTGGGTTTCCTCACCATATTTCCACAGGGAAGCTCTTGGTGTAAAACAAAGCAAACAGACTGCGGCACCAGTGTGGAGAGTGCTGGAGCCCTGTGGGCTGGAGACAAAACCCTCATTCCGTCACCCCCAGCGGGGAGATCTGTCTGCCCTCCAGCACCAGCGGCAGCCTCCCTGCCCCTCTGCTGGCCCCAAGAGCCCACGGCACAAACCCGCCAGCGGTTCAGCTCTAGTTAAACTGTTTTGCTTAGCTTCAGACAGCACCTCACCACCTTTTATTTTCACATTGTTTTGATGTACACATCTCCTAAAAGAAATACAGGAAAAAGAGCTAAAACAAGAAAGATCTGGTTTAGCTGTTCGTGTCACTCAGATGGAGACATGAAAACCATTTTCATGATGTTATCAGCATGCTATGTGTAACAAAATTAATTGGCACATGAAGGTCCACTTTTGCTTTATTATAGCTTGATTTCTTTCCTAAGCAATACATCAGAACTGCATTACCTAGACAAACCTAGACAAAAAGATCTTTTGATTATCCTCCTCATACGTTACCAATGTGCCAAGAAAGAAAATAAACACCGCTGAACAGTGATGATAGTGCATAAAGTATGAAGCTGATACCGTGGTAAATCAGGTTGTCTTGAGTGGTGTTCTGTATTTCTGTGAAAGAAAGTTCTTGCTCACTGGTTTAACTGCTCACTTTATTTTAAACACATCAGGACATTTTTTTTGGAAGATGGAGATTTCTATCAAGCAGCATTGGCCAGACTCCAGATTTCTTCTATTCATCGAGAGCTATAACAGTACTGAACACATAGCTGTGAGTGTGAATGCAATGTTCACCCCTGCATTTTTGTTTCTGTTCGGTCCTCTTGTCCTTTTAGACAGCATAATAGAAGTGCTGCAGTAAGCAGGGTCAAGTAGGATATGCCAGTGAGAAATGTTAAAATGAGACTATAGGCTGCGATTATGGGCTCTAATGTGTGATGAATCCTTTTTAATCACATGATATGAACTAATGTCACCATTTATTATAAAACAACAAAGTGTTCGGCTACAGGAGGAATAGAATAGATGACAACTGCATTTTTAAATGTTTTGTTTAAGCAAGTACAGTGTGATCTTTTTAGATAACTAGGAAAAACCGAAGTTAAAATAAGTGCAAGTATTTCCAGATGGTTTTGGTTAGAACAAGTGTCTTTTCAGGACATGAGGATTTACCCCCGGAAAAAAAAAAGATATCTCCTGTGCAGTCAGTATCCACCTGCATCTCTGAACTCAAGTGAAAACTAAACTAGATTATTATGCTAAAAAAATTTACAAAATTTTAAACAGTGAATTCAAGATGTGTTATTAAAAAGGTATATATAAAAATTTCCATTGCAATTCTGTTAAAAAATCATTTGTAATTGTTATTTCAATATAATTTTCTTAAGTTATAGACTTTGTTTCATGCCAAAATGTCAGAGAAGTTTGAAAATACTGTAGTCGTCAAATTTTAACTAAACATTGCTATAAAGCTACATGTTGTTAACGTCCTGGAGACTGCTCCCATGGCCCTGTGTATCGCTGGAACCTGAGGACGTTATTGGTTTCACAGGTTTAAAATCCATCGATTTAGACAAAAAGTGTCAAAAAAAAAATCTTTATGACTTCTGCTGTAAAATAGTTTTGTAAGAAATGGTTTAGAAAGTATATGAGCTGGGAATTTTAAGTTTGGAAGAGGTATATCATGGTAGAGTCTCTAATGGGGAACAACACTATGGTGACCAAGTGCAAAGGTTTTATCCACTTCCAGAGCTTCGGGTTCATGAATAAGAGCATGTCACCAATTATAAAGCTGAGATTTTTCTAATCTGAGGAATCAGGAAGAAACAGGAAAGTGAGAAGGAAAGGAAAAAAAAGCATTAATTTGCACATTTCCAAACAATGGGCAGTGAAAGAGAGTGAATGACTCAGCTCAGGTTGGACAGGGAATCTGCAGCAAAGCTGGAGCCTTTCTCTAGTTTGAGTCTTTCTCTAGTTCTACAACCACAAAATCATTCCTATGCTCATTATATATAGGGAAACTTCCCCTAAATCCTTGGTGTCTTTGATGCTGACTATGATCCAATACTTTGAAGTGTATGTTTACAAGGTTTCCTACTGATTATAATATTCACATGTGTGCCAAAATTCACAGAGGAAATAATTGCATTGGGTTAGCATATGAAATCTCTGAAATCCAAGGCAAATACTGTCTTCCCTGGAGACAGGAAAGTGTTGGTGTCCACGGTGAAACAGGAGTTACTGGAGAAGATGAACATGGACCTGGCTGCATAGCAGGATATCTGTAGCCTTGCAGCCAGAAAATATGACTCATGTGTCAGCTATATATCACTTGCCTTTTTCATACAGGCTTTTTCTTGATGTGAACCCCTTTCTACCATTATTTCATGAATACCTGTCGAGAGCATGGTGCAACATTCTGCACTTGGGGGATAAGACTGCAAAAAACATAGGTGGAATGAGGAATGCTGTGCCCATAGCACTTTCTCTACTTCATTGATTTCTGTCTCCCTTACAGCAATGACAGCAACAGCAGTTCAAAGTGTGGCCTTTGGGTCAGAAACATTTTCACACAACTCTGCTAGAAGGAAAGGGAAATTAAGGTCAACAAAAAAGGAATACTGCTGTGTGTTACCAGAAATCACATCCACAGTTTCCCATATCCTGGAGTTGCATGATTTCTGCTGAACTAAAGACAATACTGCTAGAACACTGCAATACAGTGCCCCATCTAAATGGTCAAGTTTAAAAACGCAAAATAGGAAAGGACTAAAGGAGCTAAAGGGAAGATCAGTCAAGGACAAACAAAGGTCCAAACAACTCAAAGTTGCAACAACAGTTTTTAATTCTTTGGGTAATTAGCATGCAACATTGTCTTCCTGCAAAGCTTCCAGGAGAATTAATGTTGGAGACAAGGTGTTGCCCTCTGAAGCTGGAGGAAGAGAAATGTCAGAGGACACCTGGCAATTTACTCTTGTTACCTCCTCAAGAGCAAGAATTATGTTCTTTATGTGAGTAGAAGTTGACAAACTCCATGGGAAATTAGAAAGGCTTGGCTTGATCATTCAGTGTTGACACCTTCTCAGCACACATTTCTCAGATAAAAACATCTTAATTCTCTGTAGGTACCCTCACAAGTATGTCCATACAGTGACCACAGCCTTCATATCCATCTCGTTTGCTCTTGGTAGCTCTTCTGCTGATGTTGGGTGGGGACATTTTGTGATATCAGTGTCTTCTAAACCTCTGACCTTTTCAAAGCAGCAATTAATAAAAGCAGTATGAACAGCTTAAATGGCAGAAAGGATGCCTCATAACTGAGGCAAAGCACTAAAACTGTGGTCACTGTATGGCAACAAGCAAATAAACATGTAAGAGAAGGGAATTATTTATTAGATAAATATAACCTCACAAAAGGATTGCTCAGAAAAGTTTTTTATTTCTCCTAATGGACACTGAGATCCCATACCTTGTGTGGGAACCAGGTGGGTTTCCTGTCACAACCCACCAGCCCTTGGGTACCTCTCCCCTGGCTGAAGAAAGCACTTGCCAGAGGAAAAGACAGAAGAAATGGAGAGTTTGTCATGCACTGGGAAATCAGAGGAGTAAATCAGTCTCTGGAAATTCCACTGTCTCCCTATTGTCTGCTGGATGAGCCTGCTTGAATGGGATGGACCAGCTCTCTGGCACTTGGGCAACTGGTGCTGGATGAGATGTGTTCTGCCCTTCACACATGTGTGGGAATAAAAGATGTGACCTGGTAACTAGCCTTCTGTATGTTTGAGCTCTGAGAGAGGTTTGTAGCTGGACCTTTAGAAAGCTACTTGCAGTTCCCCAATCCAGGCATCCTCTACTTTTGATGACCTGCTCTGGGCTTTACTGGGAACTGTTCTTGGACTTCTGAGTAAGCCCTTCAGAAGCCGTAGCGGGGGTTTAACAGCACTGCAGGGAGGGAGGAGTAGAACACACAGATTTTCCAGGAAAGGGACTATTGCTGTTCCTTGCCATTTTCTGAGAAAAGTAGGAGCCTAGGCAGCCCATGTGGAACTATAAGCATAAATATCAGGTAGATTCATGACTATTTTTCTGAGCTGTGAAGAGATGAACAACACAGGCTTCTGGTTTGTGTACATAGAAAAGCCAGGTAGGACCAAAACCAGACAGAATTAGTTACAAAAGCAGTAGGTAGGCCCTTCTGAAATTCAGAATAATTATTTCTTTTCTTGGCAATATGAATACATATAAAGCATCAGAAGACATAAATACATATAATACATATAACGGATCTGAGAGGATGGATCAGTAAAAGTGCAAAAACTACAGAGATTATTAAATTGAAAAAAATGTTGTTCATGGTGAGGCTGAAGGCTTAGTTGCCTCCTTACTGACCACAGTAAGTCATCTTTTTCTGAATCGGGATTGTTGAAGTGACTCTAACACACCTCCACCCAGGCTGGTGCAGGATGGAGACAACCTACAGAAGCTCTGTGTGACCTCATGTGCTTCTTTAAGCAAAAAGGCATTTAGGGGACTGTTTAGGGGTTGACACTGTAAAGTGTGTTAAAAAAAAAATCAAATAAAAACAACTGATAAATTGAAAGATACCAACAGTTTAGAAAAGGGGGACCAGGTTCATTCTCTCAGAAAACCTATGGAATTGTGATTTTCTTTTGTTTGTCATTTGTTACGTCTAAGACAGCAATAACTTGTTCCATCTTAAAATATCTTCCTGGCAGCAAATATCCTGCATATAGTCTATGAACAAAAAGATGGTGGAGTTGATGTTTAAGTAAATCAGTGCTAAGTGCCAGGACAGCCTGAGCTAAGAGACCAAAGCAGACTTTGTCTGCTTTGCTTCTACCAGTTTTAGACATTTCTTTTTCAACCCGCATGAGGCCAATCTAGCAAACACAACAGAGTTAAATGAAATTTAGGTATGTGAATGATAAAATTATAATATGATAAAATTGTAAAATTATAAAATGCTACAGCATACTACTTTTTATCTCACTTGGATAATTTTCTCTTAAGTAAATCTGAAATCAGCAGCTTCTTTTTTGGGCAGGAGCCACAACATAACCTCAAAACCTCATGTGCTGGCATACAACTTGTCATTGGTTCTGTCTTTATATCTCTCATCACTGCATCTCTCAGTGTCTTTGAATCTCTCAAACTTCGCATCATCCATCCTTGCGTCCCTCAGCATCTCTTTATATTCTAGTTTAACATCAGCCTGCAGCTGCAGCACACCAGTCAGATCTGTGCAACATCTAATGCTAGTTTGTTCTGGGAGAAATCATCTTCAATTTTATGTGGCACAACATCGAAGGAAACATGATAGTTTACCATCTGAATCCAATGCCAAAATAATTTCCTAATAAGATGCTAAAAGCATTTTTATTCCCTCTTTATGTTAACCATTTCCCCTCAAGTGTTCTCTCAAAGCTGAAAGTTGCTGTCTCTATGGGGAAAAGCAATTTGATGATGCCAAAGTCATCCTCTTCAACAGATCAGAAGCATCCTCTCCCATCCACACTAGTCCAGAGTACTTCCAGCTGGGATCTCAGCTGGCATAACGGAGGAGAAAGAGTGAAGGACTGAGTGCTGATGCACTTTCGGTGCTTGACCTTATCATTAACACTGTCAACAAGTTGTCAACATCTGCATAGAAGTGGAGTGATGAACAGCTGGGCACCATTTCTGTTGCTGCAGGTTGGATGGAGGCACCTCCACAGCCCAGAGGCTCCTCCCAGTCCTGCCAGTCCCAGCACCGTCCTGTCCAAGGTCTGATTCATGTCCAAGCCTAACCCAAAGCGCTTGGTTTCCACTTCCTGAAATCCTCCAAAAAACAGATGCGAACATCTGCAATTGCTTTCTGAAACCAACCATAGGTAGATATTTCCCATTGAAAGATTCTGGTGCAGAGTTAATAGGATCCAAAAGACAGCCCAGGAATGCAAACTCAATTAAAGGACATTATAAAAATTGTTCTCCTGATTCTACAATGCACTTTCAGTAGTAGCCTCCTGAGACACGACCATAAGCTCCTTTGGCTTTTGTTAGTTGCCTCACTTTCATGAAGACCTTGCACTCCAGACTGGGGAGTCCTCAAAAATAAAATCTCACTGCCTGATGGATCCCACAAAATGTAGTCTTTCAAAATGAGGAAAGATTTTTAGTATTTTCCAGTGCATGAAAAAACCCAGATAACACACCGCAGTTTCCTTCTCACGATGGACAAAAGGAGCCTGGAGAAGTACAGAGTTTGCTTCTGAGCTCATTTTGCCATGTGACTCTATCCCTATCAGTCAAATTTCGGTGCTTTCTTTGTTACACTGAACAACCATTGCTCATGGCAGGTCTTCAAATTCTTCCTCAGTTTGGGACTTTCCTCTAAAATTACCCTGGCTTGTATCTTAGGGACTTGTTGACAGATAATTCAGATGAAAGAACGACTATGGTAATTGTCATGGAACTGTATGGGACAGTTTGAGATGTCCTTAGCTAGTCAGTGAAGCTACAGACACATGGCAGGAATTTTTAGAGCTGTAGTAAGGGATGAAGTGATATACAGAATCAGTGGTGTTATAATTAGAAAGAAATAATTTTTTCATAGGTTGTTTTCCACAAGACCAGTATTTTGTCCATCATATTTAATTTGCTAAATCACACTTGCTTAATTTTAAGTATTATTGTACATTTGTGTGTCAGACAAAGCTTATACTAATTAACATAGTCCATTCTCAAAAATTTGCCTCCTTTCCAGCAGGTGAAAGTATCTCTGTACAACATAAAGCTTCTCATCTGCAGATGTGAAAGCACTTCTTAAGGAAGATTAATGTCCTTTTGCAGATGGGATAAGGGAGGTACTGGGCAGTGACAGGATTTTCTCAAGGGTCACGTGAAGGCATTGCTAGGACAAGTGAGGTTTCATAGCTGCTGGATTAACACAGAGCATAAAGCATTAAAATACTAGGGAATCACTTCGGAGAAAAGTCAGCATAAAAGTAAGGTACTACACTTTTTTCATAAGGAAGGGAGTGAGCATCAAAGCTTGCCTGCAGTGTGAATCTAATCTTGGCAAGAGGTCATTTTTAGAAAAGGTTACTCCAGCCAGCTAGCCCTCCTCAGAAATGCTGGGCTGTCATACGCCAGCAGTTTGCAAGTCCTCACCTTCTGACACGAACTCAGACACAGACAAAATTGTTCAGTCAAGCCAACAATCAGTTGGATTTTAGATACTCAGAATGTGCTTTTCTGGCTTGGTGTCCTGTGCTCTGCAGTTTTTCTTGTAAACAGAGCAGCCAAACTTGCAGGAGTAAGGGACATGAAGCTGATTACGCTTCCTGGGCCCACTTCACTGTGTCGTTCACGCCTATCTCTGAGCAGCACAATGATAACACAGTGCTGAATACAGAAGATAAAATAGTTGCTTGGTGACTACTCTGCATTTTATATTTAACCCTTTGGGTCTCCTCGTCGGAGTTATCCATGTTTGGTGCGTACATAAGGGCAGCCAACAAATTGCAGCTTTGGCACTGAAAGACAGAATTTTATCTTAATTTCTTACATGCAAAAGTTAGGCATCTGAGCCTGAAAAGTAGAGCTTGAAAAAGTCAGTTGAACACTGGTGGCCAAAAGACCCTCCCACTAGCCAAGTGCTGGATGGAGGGCTCTGTCTGCAACATTGAAGAGGAATAATCCTGGTGAGGAGCAAAGCTGGGACTCCCTGCAGCCAAAAGTTATTCTTTGCCAGTAGCTGGAAACAGTTAAATATAAGCAAGTTCCCTTTTGCATATCACAGATACTAATTTGTTATTTTTCTAGCACAAAATGTTTATAAGTCAAGCATGGATGTATTCTGCAAGCCTGCCCTTTTTGGTCCAGGGAGGCGGTAAGATACCCACTGATCTGCTCTACGATCAGGGAGGGTGAAAATGCTGAAAGACCCATCATACAGTTAGAGGAAAATCTGGCCAGAGACACTGTGGCACAGGGCTTCAGTGCAACAGGGCTCCTGCTGCAGGCAGATAAGCATCCTGAAGTGAGCAGATTCCAGTGTGTGGGGATGTGTCAACACTGTTGACTGCAGCAGAGTGCAGAGGTGGCTGAGAGAATTAAATAAAATAACCTGGAGACCAGAACCAGAACAACAGTCAATTCAAGGACTCAGTGTTTCATTAAACATTTCATTCAAGGAAAAAAACCACACATTTATGAGACATGAAGACAGCAAAATACACTTTCAGTCTGCTATGTCTGAGTGATACCAGACAACATAGCAGGAAAAAATATTTTATTTTTACAGGCAGAGTGCTCTGTTTGTCCTTGGAATCTGTCCCAGAACCAAGCAGGTTTCTATGTCTGGATCTCTTCATCATGTGTGTTTATCTGTGAGATATTTAATATGCATGGCTCTGCTTCATTTTTCATGACTGACTTTATGGAGTGCAACCCAAGCACATTTAAAATTTACACCTTTTAAGACAGTTATCTTTCAGGCTATATTTTAAGTGTGTCTCAAAAAATTACCTATGAAACTCTTCTTAGAATTAAGCTAAGGGAAGGTTCACAGTAGCACGAAGCTAAATCAGTATGTAAGCATGTTTACATGAGGGCTACTTCTAGAAAAAAGCCAAGTAGCACCTGCTCCTAAGGGAAACTGATCTCTCGATTTTGTAAGTAACTCACATTTACATGTTGATGAGCAGATTTAAAAGCAGGGATTTCAAGAAGCTGGAGATAATTTAGAAGCAGAAATCAACGTTGACTTTCACCAGAACATGGAAAACATCATTATCCTAAAAACTCCTTGCTGGGCCTTCACAGGGTCTAGCTTTTGGCAACTCAGTCAGCAGAGGAGATTAACTTTTTTTACAGGATTGGTGCTGCCAACCCACCCTAGTGAGCGAGACCCAGGAACCTGGCACAGTGGTCCTGCGTGTCAGGTAGCTAATGAATACAATATGCAGGCACCAGCACCTGGCACAGGTAATGATACCTCCCAGAATATTTTTGAAGCACAGTATGTTCCACTAATTGCCCTCAAGGTCTTGAGAAGACCATCTCTGATGAGATACTCCTGTGACTTGGTTCACTCTTCCCCAGGTGGAATGCTGGGGAATTCCACATTGTCCAGTGCCTGGGGAGGTGCCCAGGGTGGCAGAGGACGTGGACTGGCTGATGACATGACATGGCTCAACAATGTTAGCTGCTGGAAGCCAGGCTCAGGCAGACTCTGAGCTTAGGGATAGCCCCAGTAACAATATCCCACAGAATGACACAGAAAGCTTAGAGGATTGGCTCTAATCTGATACCACTTCACATAGGCCATGTATTAGAAATATAATCCAGAAAGACCCTTAGCAGTCCTTGTATTACTCATGGTGTTGGCAGGACCCAGCTGTAAGAATGCATAGAGAAATCTCCACAGAAAATGGAACCCAGATAATGCCCATGAGTGACCAAATACATGGTTGTGAAGGTCATAAACTGTCTTTTGGCTATGCTGATCTGGAACTGATGATCATCTTCAAAATTATGTATCTAACAGGTTGAGGTTTTAGCTTGGCAAGTCCTCTGGGAATCTATTATAGCCTCAAGGAAATGATAGTTAAGTTTGTAAGAAGTTCCTCTAAAACCCATGGTCTGTAAAGAGAATAGTGGTACTCTGAGAAAAGGGACCCAAGAAACTCCTACAAAGAGTTGCAAGAGAAATGAGATGACTGCTTGAAAGGACAGTGGAAGACAGACTAGCAAAGTAAGCAGAGAATAAGGAGGAAACAAAGGAACTTCAGAAAGAAAATGGAAAAAAAATTCAAGAAAAGCATGACTTCTGAGGGGCTGAAGAGTCTAAGTGGGAAGCACCAACTCTGGGCTTTGGCCAGGCAGAAGACAGTAAAGGCAGCATGATGTGTGTGGTGAGTTAGCTGTAGGGAAGGAAGATAGAGGGAGGCGAGAGTGGGATAGAGAAAAAAAGCAATTACAGGCACAGATTTTGAGCTAAAATGACTGAACTTCAAGATACAGGAAGGTGACAGACATCAAAGTAGAGACCCAAAGGTTTTCCCTTCTTACAGCCTGGAATGTGCTAAATCTTGTTGTGAATGGGACAGGAGCTTGAGTACAGGCAAACAGAGTAAGAGAATGGGCTGAGATGGAGTGGTGGTGAGGAAGAATTGAGGCGCTGAGCAGGAGAGGACAAGGGACCATTTGTACAAATGGAGTTACGAGAAGGAGAGAGGAGAAGACAAACTACACTTCTGACAGCTATTTAGTAGGGGAAGCAAAAATATAAGCTGGAAAATGGGGGAAGCTGGGCTATATTACACAGGGACTGGTAAGATCGTTTGTGAGAAAAAAGAAATCTGATGTAAGGATAGTTTGAGAAGTGAGCCAAAAGACTTGTGGAAAAGTGAGATGTTTATCTCGAGGAATAAGGAGTTAAAAAGATCAGCACAGGGGAATGTTGCAGCCAGCACTGACATTTTTAGAGATTAATTGGGTGTCACAGAGACAGCAGGAGAAAGCAGGAAAGAAATGGACACATCACAAAATAGTGAGGACGAGTGCCATGTGAGGCAGAAAGCACAGAAACGGGAAGGGCTATGATGGTTGTCACAATAAATAGAGAAGGATAGGAACGTGGGACTAGCTCTGTGCTGTTAAGGTGAATGTAGAAAAGCAGGAGGAGAGGGAAGAATTGTAAAGGAATGATACTGCAGAACATGTGTGGACAGGAAAGGAAGCACAGAGTTACAGCAAAAGAATAGCCTAGATAAGATTTCTAAAGAAATCTGTCAGTGTGACATTTTCAGCTGTTCCTGTGAAGCCAGGAGGCAGTGACCTCTACCTCTTGAGGACTGAGCAGGCTGGGAACATCCTCAGATGTCACCCTCTAAGGGCTCCTCAGCAGACTCACCCAGAATCTCAGTCCAGTACTGGTTGCTTCTCATATATGTGCCTTTTTTAAAAACCTCTTAACACACATACGAAGTCAAGTTTTAGGAAAACCAAACCAGTAAGAGCCCTTCTGCACTGCAGAAAGCATTAAAATGTTCTTGTGAAAATATAAAAATAAGAGGTAAGAGGTCCCTCAGCCACAGTGCCGACAGTAGCTGGTTGAAAATGGGGACAGGATTTTACCTCTCATTCCTGCACGTCAAGGAGTAAAGACACTGAGGGAAAAAGGTTTAGCAGTGCAAAGACAATGCCCTGCCATGCCAGTCACAGTGCCTATCACCCCAGCTGTCCCTAAAGATTGAGGAGTTTGCCCAATGGCATCAGTGCCTTGACTGCCAAAGCCAGCACCAGGACCAGCACCAAGGCTAAAGAGTCCATAAACCCAGTCTCCAGATTTGAGGCTCTGACATTTCCTTAGGTGGACAAACAACTAACCCTGACCTCACAGTCGGCAGTATCACAGCTTCCCAGGATCTCTGGACAGCAAGAGATCTCCTGGCTGTATTCCTTAATGGATTTCTACATGACTAGAGACTGCAGTCATTAGCAGTAGTGCCCCAAGCTTTATGGCATGTTGTCTCTCTCCCTGCCAGTGGGGTCCTTTCCACTGAAGGGAGTATTCCCAAAGTACCAACGCTCCTTAGCACACACCTCCTTCTTACTGCCCAGCCAAGCTCCAAATGTGTGAGACAAAATTGCTGAGAACTCCCAAGAATCATCAGTACTTTAATTCCTGCCTAAGCTCCAGGCTCTCACAGCAGCCATGCAGAGAATATCTGCCAAGCCACAGATGTGCCAGAGACTGGATGCAACTCATTCCAAATATGTCAGTGCAGTGAGGCCATTAACCTCGCTGCAAGTAGGGTTGCAAGTTGCAAGAAAATATCGTAAATGTTGTCTGGCATTGCAAAGAACCACAGACACTGTGGCTGCAGCTCTAATCATGCAAAAAGCATTACAAGCAGCAACTTTTTAAACTCAGAGAAAGACTAAACTTCTTTTCTCTCTGCTGTTGAAAGTTGCCCCGAGATCCCTAGTTATTTATAAACCATCATGCTGTAGGAAACCTATAAATATCCAAAGCGATAAGCACACCCTTATTCTTGGAGCGGCCAACTAAGTAAAAATGGAAATCACCCTTGGCCTACTGGAACCTCTGCAGCCACATCCTCTGTCCCCACCCCATCAAGCCAAAAGCGGAATTGTCAGGTCTGGACTTGACCTCACATTGCCATAGTCAGCTCTTTAGCCAGACCTTAGCCTCTACATCTGATAAGGTGACAGCTGGGTATCTGACCACCACGACCACCACTCACAGTCAATAAATCCAAGAGGAGATACAGGACAGTTGACAGACAATGCAGGAAAATGGACAATGCATGGCATAGAAGATTATATTCTTCTAAGTGCAAAGACTATTGCTGGGAACAGCAAAAGTAGGTCCAAATCTGGCCCTAGCCATGACACCATAAAAACTTGGTCATGCACACTTTTATGGATTCACTTGTTTTTGACTTCTTGCTGCTGAAGTTTTTTTAAAGGGCTGCTTCAAATCTACCTGTGAATGAGAAATCTCACTTCTATTCCAGCAGAGACCTAACTGCACACCTCTCTGAATGCTCACTGTCATGCTGCACCTGCCCTGGGAATTATCTTCTCAAGGAGGAAAATGGGGGCAAATTGCTTGATTTTACGGAGCACCGGCAAGGCCACACCTGGAATACTGCGTTCACTTTCATGGCTGTCAGTTCAAGGGGAATGTGGAAACTGGAGAGGGCCCAGCAAGAGTCAGTCAAGATGGTCAGGAGCCTGGCACCCCAAAGAGAGATTGTGGGAGATGAGCTTATTTAGCTTGGTGAAGAGAAGGCTAAGGGAGGATGTAATCCTAAAACTGATTGTAAGGTAGTTACAACACGATAAAGCCAAACTCTTCTTGGTCCTGGCAGATGATAGTGTAAAATGGTGAAACATGAAGAAGCAAAAGGCATTTATGCAACTCTGACAGCGATTGCTTAAAACATTCATCCCATGTGTTGCTTCGGTGGAGTCTGCACAGACAATGATCTCTAAAAGCACTGTGTTCACCATAGGCTGCGAGACACAGCAGCTGTAGCAACATCTGGTACCATAACATTTATAACTGAAAACCATACAGAAATCAAGCCTGAAACCAGAAAAAAAAATTAATGTTACGTTAACTTCTCTAAGGCTGAGTTAATACTTTCTGGATCTGATTTGGTTTAGTCTTCACACTCTTTGACTACTTCTGTTACTTATGAAGTCTCTTCCGTAAGAGCATTTCAACCCCTTTTGAATTAAAAGAGTAACTCAAAGAGTTAAGCTCAAATGTTTCAGAATTGGTGAAACAATTTCTTTCTCTATATTTGGTTATAATTTTGTTTTGAAGTGCACAAGGGTTAAGGCATACACATCCTAGAATAAAAATCGTGTCTGACAGCCATAATGTCACTTTGTAGCTAGAGGGAACATTCCTGCTCTCACTAAAATACCGCGGATGTAGCCAATTGAACAAAAATGGTACTATCTAAACAAACTCAACACACAATGGCTAGTTCCTAACTTCAGTGGTTCAGCAGACCAACTGTGCTCCAGACAATGCTGAGTTTGTTTAAAGTGTAATACATTTAGTTGTGCATGCTTATATATGAGTTATTGTAAAGTTGCTTCAGGCTAAATTCATTCCTGCAGCAACACCACTGAAATGACTGTATTTAGAGCAGAGATTAATTTGGCCCATTATGTACTAAACTTGCAGATCTTTCTTTAAAAAAGAACTATTCTTTCTGCAATTGATCTTGTTCACCGCAGTCATCTAAACACAAAGGAAGTCTTATCTGTGTTACCCCAGTGTGGTGGAGTTATACTGGATTTACGTTGTTGCAACTGAGAGAATTCTTTCAGCTGAAAATAAAGACAGCTGCCCAAATTACATGCAGATCACTGCACTTCTCTTATACACCAAAAAACTTGTAATGCACATTTCAGTGTCATGCATGACTTGCTGCAGCAGCTGTAGGGCAGAGGAATTCCTGATATACAAAACTCTGTTAGAAAGTTAGGTCACGGCTTTAGCTGTAACAGATTTCAACATCTAAGCAAATACATAAGCTTTCCCATTATACATGGATGGCAAGCAACTTACAGGCAGTAATGAAACTGTTTTCCCATCTGGATCATCTACAGAGGTGGTACTTCAGCATTCTGGAAACTTTGAACTCAAGGATGAAGGAATAAGATTTAAAATAACAACTAAGTGTCTAAAACGCCACTATTTGTGGAATTTAGGTGCCTAAAGGGAAGAACTTAGAAATCAGCTCATCACCATCGCCTCCACTTTGTTTGGCTTGATGCTGCTTGAGGCACACTACCCTTCATGTGCTGTGAGATAATTTTAAAATAATCTAAAATAGAAAAAGAAAAAGAACTAAATTTCCAAATGACATGTTGCTTCCAAAATTATCATCTCTTTGTTTTTCTAATCCAAAATGTTTTAAAGGAAATTTTTCAGCGTTTGTTTCATGAAGAATATGTGAACATATATTGTATTCTGATGTGAAATCACAGGATCCCTTGTGAAACATAAATTTTGAATGCTGTCCGACCTTAGTGTCAACAGTCATTTTGCAATGATGAACTTTTATGTCACAGACCAGGCCAACAGAAGCAGGGACAGTGCTGAGAGCCCCAGACATTTGGGTTTCCATAGCAGGGAAGCAACACAATCTATTCTGAAGGAGTGAGAATGGCATGGAGGTGGCCAACAGGTGGGCACTTGCAGCTCTACCTACCACCACAGATATGCTGAGAAGAGGGTCCACCTGTGTAAACAATAAAGACTTAAACAATAAAGACAACAAAAAGAGCTTTTGAAAAGGCATTCCAAAAGTTAGACGCATAGTTCTCATGCAGGCCACAGCAAGAGGCTGGCACAGACTGCATCCTTCTCCATGCTGCAAAATCCCAAAACGCTGGAGTCACTAGTACAGTCACATTCACAGACAAATGTAAATGTGGGCATTATTTTGCAGACTCCTGGCCAAGAATTTTGCTCTCAAAGCACTGGGCTTTATAATTTTAATTGAGTAGAGAGTTTAAAAGACTACAGGATATAGAAAAGACAGAAAATCAGCCATGTGTGTTTCTGGTACCCCAGCCAGGCTGGCTTTGCTGTAGGTTTTTCTCTCATCATTAAGAAGATTCTTTCCCCTCAGAGTATCTATAATCCAAACAGGATGAGTTTGCTTAGGTAAAACATCCTTAGCTGCTTACTTCTGCATTTTGTGCAGAATTTATATAGCAAACCCCACTACATAAGACATGCAAAACAAACAGTAGGTTGCTCTGTGGGGCAGGATAGTTCAACCATAATTATCCCTTAGTCTCTGCTCAGAAGACCACAACATTCCTTAAAGCCAAAATCTTTAGGAAGTTTAATCTTCTCAAACAGTGAGATATATTATAGCTGATAACTGTTTGCTCTCCCTTTTTAGTGCTCATTTAATTAAGGAGTATAGAAATGCAATCCATATTCTCATGTGGAAAATAAGGGTTTATTTTACTTTACTCCATCAATTCACTGACTTTGGTGGATCCTGTGCAAACACAAGAAAAATATATCCCAATGAAAAATGTGTTGGTTTTTTGAGAAGCCCTTTGCATTTTCAAAAATATCCTCTATAAAACACAGAAGCTCTTTAAAAAGCCATGTCTCATACTACTTAGAAATGCAATGGTTGGACATCTTAATATATTCTATCATGCTTTCATGGGACAAATGAATAAAGAGGATGAAAAACTGCAGGTATTTATTCCTTTTTTTTTTTTTTTCTCAGGAGACAAGCTCTAAATTGACTGGAATCTGGCTGACAGAAGGTACCGATGACACACAGGTTAAAGCTAGCTACATTAGTGATGCAAACACAGCGAGCCTGGGCAGCTCCTTCTCACCTTGGTGTTAGTCTGCTCACCACCACTCTCTGTGGCACCAGGTACCTCAACCACATCTGTAGTCACTGCTGGAAGCACAGAGGGTCACCCTTAAAAACAAGGTATGGCAAAAGCCCACATATTGAATGTCCTTCTCTAGGGACTAAAATAGTTCTGACAGACACTGTACTACAGTTCAAAGATACACAGATAGCATACCAAAAGAGAAGGGAAAGGAAGTAATTACCCATGAAGGAGAGCATTTTGTTGCTGTGTACTGCTAATCTCTCTGTAAAAAATAATAAACCTTATACAGTGAAGAACAGCTGGTGTGATCCAACTGTCCTACTAATACAGTAACAGTAATTAATGATACCTGTAACTCTGGTTTAATATCATGTACCCGCAAGTGCTAAAATGTATATTTCCTCAAACACTGTTTTCCTGGACTACGACACAAAACTTCAGTCTTCCTAGACCATTTTAATGATAAGATTCTCTCTTCAGTTTTGTGATTTTGGATAAGCATCTGCTTACTCAATTGCCTGCTGAAAATAGACACAAAAACAGTTAGACTTGATGCACACCCCGTTGCCAAAAGTGATCAAAATGTCAGACCTATTACGACCTGACTAGCTGAAATCTGTTCCTTGGGAGGCAGTGTGTATTGCCTTCACTCCTATTCCAGCTAGAGTGGGAAAGCACTGATGAGGTCAGTTAAATCCCATTTTCACAGTGAAAATGCTTACTAAAGCCCAGCTGATTATTCTTGTGCCAAATCCCCAGGGACAGCAGCAGCAGTACAAGAGTGTGTGGAATGCTCCTCATTTGGCTTTCAGCACAACTGTTCAGAGATTTACTGGAGCAGGTTAGGGTTCCCCCCAGTACACCTCTTCTCATTACCATCAGGATCTTCAGGGTGCCATGACACAGCTGTGGATGAGAGGGGCACAAGTTTCAGCCTTCCTCCACAAGCTCACATGAAACCACGTTGCTCAGTGTGGCAGCAAAAGATACCCACACTATCACACAGGCCTTCGGAGACCAAGAGTAGCAATATTCGTATCTCATACTCCAGCCAGAAATTCTTTAGAGACAGTGGATGAAAGGGGACAGCAGCGTGGCTGTGTCCTAAGGGACAGAGAGTCCAGGACTGAGCTGCGTCTGCACCAGCTGATGCTCTCAGCTCCCTTGGGAGTACTCTGTCTGTTCAAGTGACAAAACAGTGGAACATGCATCTAAACACAAAGCATGCAAGATACACTGGTAACAAAAAGTGCTCTTGGTCAAAGGCAAGTGAGTTTTCTTCAGCAACACAGCTTTGTGCACTTTCTTCCTTAGCTTATTACATCAAAGCATAATCTTAGTACTATCCATATAATACACCTGTCAGCTTGCTTTATCCCTCCCAGTCATGATGAACAATCTGGTTTACCATATGGATACATCACGTAAAGCAGAAACAGCATTGCCTGAGCACAGGAGGCACCAAAAAATATGCTTGGCAGTACTCACGTGAGAGAGAGGCACTCAGTGCTACTGGGCAGAAACTATCCTGACCTGCCAGGTCCATAAAAGTGCTGCATATAAAATGAAGTTTTACAAAGCCTTCATACTTATTTTAACACTTCTGGAATAGTTATTTAGTATTGCCCACATTGCTGCTTTTCAAAAGTAAAACTTCTCAGAAACCTGGATCTGGCCTTTTCACAGGACTATACAATGTTTAGACTAATTCGCCTTTAGTACATGGTACAATTTCAGTACAAAATTGGGTTGCACTTTTGTGTGCTTAACTGTGAACTTTCCTATAAGGGGCAAATCAGCAAATTTCAAATGCAGTGGATACCCCACATTATCCCCAGTAAGGACACATTTTCCCTTCACTAAAATCCTCCATGCATTTACAAGTAACAGTCTCATGACATTCCAGCTAGGTGGATAGATCAAAGTTAGGGAGTCAGCACTGGGGAAAAGATGGGAATCCCTATCAACACCACGCCACATGAGATGAATGGGGATTCCTGTGTCAAAGTAAGAGCCAAGGGTAAAACCTGTATTTGGCAGAAGGCAGCATTTCACCCTTTGCACCTGCTCAAGTGGGTCTTGATCACGTGTGTCTTCTGGATTGTGAACTTCCTTTGAAGCCACTGGGAGTTCTGCACCGAGATGAGTTTCAGCATCCAGTTTTGCAACAGATGCAATTCAGTGAGCACTTCATATAAAGAAGGAAAGCAGCAGTGTGAGTAAAGGGAGGGAACTAACTGTTCCACTGTGTTAGTATTTTAAAAGACCATCTACACAACCATGAAAAATTAATCTAAAAGAGACAATGCTGTGGTACAAAAAGTTTATTTAGTCACAATTTTGTAAACATATGAGGTAAATTAACATTTACATCAACTTGCTTCTTACAGAATTTAATATACAAGGCACTTTGTTGAAGACAGCACTTTTAACTGTTTGCTGGTTTTATTGTTCTACAAGTTCCTGACAGCCCAGAAAACTTGTTATGTTTGTTGTCAGATTCTGTCATGTAAAAGACAAACATCTGGAAAGCCACAAGGAAGTTCTGAGTAAGCCTTCTTATGCTCTACAACCCACTAACTGTGAGAAACAGTGGCAATGGGAATAGCAGTATATTCTCCACCTTAAAATATGCTCACATATCTTGCATAACTCTTCAAGAACAGAAACTTCTAGAACTACCTTGGTATCTACAGCAAACTTAAAATGCAAATCTACAATTTCTTTTTCACATCAGTATTTTTTGCTTATGCAAATAGTCCCATTACCTTTAATGGTCTTATTTGCAAAAGTTAAAATAACTTGCATGAAATTGTATTTGCAGGTTCAGAACCATATTTTTGCATAGAAAGCAAAACATTTATTTTTTGTAAAATCTCCTACAGTGTAACAGTGCAGTGTTTATCCTCAAAGTATTTTGTTTGGAATTTTAGGCCAGGCTGTAAATTTAGCTCTTAAAGGACCTATGCCACAGCTAGTTTTTGTCATTGAACCTCTAAACACACAGGAAGGCTTATGAACAATAATGAACCTTAGTTTATTTGGTAATAATTGAGTTCATGATGAAGAGTATGTTTTTCCATAGTGTGCTCTCTATATATCCAACTCCCACATTTCAAATATACAGATAGAGCTGATACTATAGATCAGTGATCAGGTTAAACTGTCTTTAATACTACTGCCTTAAGTCTAAAGAGTTCCTGTGTTATATAGTAAGACATTTCTCTCTTAAGTTTAACACATTGGCAGAGTCATTCTTTTACTTATTATACAAATGTAAACTTAGAAAGCAGTTTATTTCATCCAAATGTGCAATCTGAAATCAAAAACTGAATGTAAACTTCAGAAAATCAAAATTACAAGAGCACACTTTTCACAAGAAAAATCAAAGTAAAACATCTGGAATTGAAAAAAGAAACACCCAACCCAGCCTGTTCAAATCCATGGTGTTAGTGTCTGTATTAAACAAAAAGACCTGGGGGCTCAATGCTCTGCTTCTGCAGACTGCTGTCACCCACGTGAACTCGGTGGAATACAACAGCTTGTAGCAGCTGAGGAGGTGGTCCCATGACTAACCAAAAAAGGACCTAAGTACTGATCTGGTTTTTACAGCTTGCTTTAATTATTTCGCTGATCCTACACTTACATATTCATACCAGAAAACAATCTCAAGAGCTGCAAAATGTCAGGCATCTAATTAGCTCTAATTAGCATTCTTGATGAATGACAAATATACTGCAAAAAGAGCAGTACATTATACACCTGGTAACTTGTTCAAAGAGTATTTTTTTTTCAGTTTTCTTTTAGATAGTTCACCTCAGCATATTTTTTAACTTCAAATAAGAGAGACAACAAGTTTCCCCACAATTGTTCTACTCAAAGAGCAAAAATGAGTGGGTTTTTTTTTCAGTTTGCTTAATATCAGGCATGATTCTGTTCTGACTTCTGCTTTCGCAATAACTTACCTAAAGGTTTCATCTTAGCTGTATATCTAAGGTCTTTCAGGATTATGAATTGAACAGCCGTATGACTGGGCTAAATCAAAATATCACTTGCTACCAGTTCCCATGAGACTCTGTAATTAACTGATGTGAAAGACTAAATGACTTGGAAACTAGCAGATAGTTTTCACCCACAGACTCTGTTCTGCAAGTTAGTGAGTGTTTGTACATACTTTCTAGAACTGTGGAATTCTCCATAGTTATACTTGACTCATAGGATGTTGAATTCAGTGTTCATTCGTGAGTAAAGATTAGAGTGCTCAAAATTGGCCACACCAGTAAGATTTTTCTTTCAACAATTCTGAACCCAGATGTGATGTGGCAGCTAAAAGCAGTTGTAAGCACTAAGGAGGAGTTCTGCCAAAACAGTTACCTGGGCTTAAAAGAAGAAACAGTTACTGGACTCCAAATGAAACTGTAGGTAATGAAGAGGCTTGACGCTGCATAGTTACGTGATGGAACTTAAGCTGATCTTAAAAGCGCAACCTGTGAGTTGTAGCTTTGCTTTCTCAGACCAGTACTGCTTGGATGCAGAGGCTGCTCTCTCAGACTTCTCTTAGGGGTTGCAATAGAGTTACATTTCTCCCCCCGAGCTTCACCTAACAGGAAAAATGATCTTTTAGAGCTTTCCAGTAGTTACTCTGACTAAAAATACCATATATTCCACAAAAGCATCTGAACTCTCTGCAGGTCTAACCACACACATTTACTTGAAAAGGTCAGACTAGGTATCAGTTGATCCTGTTAAATCTATGTTACTATTTTTTATATACAATATGGATGCAATCCTGCAGCACACACTCTGTGAGGGTTGTAAGGACTGCAAGATTCAGAGCCCCATCAAACAACAAGTCAGTTTTGCTCTCAGGCACTGATATAAAAAAGCACATATTCCAGGTGGTCTCGTTTATATAAATACACTCCAGAAAGACTTTGACTTCATTCTTCAGAAGCATAGAAGAAAGGGAAATGTAGCCTATAATTTTGATGTACTAAAATACAGAGATGCATATCGCATTATTTCAGCAATATAATTAACTGGCATTTATCAAAACTTACAAAACTGCTTCTATAGATGCTAGTAAATCTAAAAATTTTGAGTCTTATATTCTGCCTCTCTATACATCTAGGCAACTTCATCAACTTCAGTCTAAGTTCAGCATAGTTGCATGGGTACAATAGAAAGCAGAATTTAGCTTTTAGCTTTCTTGCAGAAAGGGTTTTTATGGCTTATAACACAGAAAATCCATGAGAGCATGTCTGAAGCTGAACACCTAATAATAAATACCTGTATTGTACTACAACACATTGACTTTTAATGCAGTGTCTGCCCCCAAGATCATGGGAGCAGAAAGACTTCTCCTCATCTGGTTCTCCACAAGCAGTACAAGGAAGTCATGAGACAACATGCCCAAGGGTTGCAGAACAGTGCTTCTGATCATGAGAAGCTTTTTTTGACTACTCAGAAAGCAGTAAAAATGTTTAATCTTGAGCAGTAGGAATACATTTTAGCTGTTGAATAAAATAAACACGTTCAGGAAAACATATAACAGCAGAAATAACCGGCAATTGTAACTACTTGCTACAGGGTGACCCTGCTTTGCCTGAGTAAGGACTGCACTGCCAGGCCAAATACTTTGAAGATGCAAAGGGCTATCCCAGTGTGTTCTCTAGTTACAGTACTTTCGATTTATAGCAGCAACAGGACTGACTTCAAGCTTCAGTTCTTTTGGATTTTGCTTAGAATGGAAGTTGGGCCTAATTCTGCACTCCTTTTGTACCGAAACTCTCCCGGGCCTAATCAGGCATTCAGAATTCTGACTAATGTCTTGTTCACAAAGGAATAATGGACAGAGCCCATTCTAAGGAAAGCTGCACCTTAGTAACAAATACCCAGTACATTCCTTCACCCATTTTTAAGGGAACACACAATTTTCAAAAGCAGGATTTCAATCTCTTTATCTACGGCCCAAAATCTACATTTATTCTGGCTCCCAAAACTTTATGTGAATGTTAGTTTTGCTTGAATAAGGCCTGCAAGATCCATCCCCAAATCTTGCTTCTTGTTAAATTCAACAGAAATTTAAGTGACTTCAGTGGGATCAGAACAGACTCTTCAGCCACTACGTTGCCCAGATATTTTAGCCACCTTTTCTGCAATACAATATTATCTAAATCTGTTTTCACTGACCTGTAAGACATTACAGATTGATGTTAAAGGGTAGGACACAACAGGAAATAATGTTGCTTTGGGAACTTTATCATTAGTAACTTTCTTTCCTCTGACATTTTCTTGTAAGACCAAAGATCAAACTAAAATTATTAAATACACAGCCAAGTAACTTTAAACTTAGAGATCAAAATTATTCTCAAAATGTTCAAATGCTTAAAAATATGCACTCAGGTTTATTTCTAAAAAGCTTTTTTCCAACAAACTTAAGCTGATATCTAACAGTCTAAAATGCAGAGCTGTACTTTATCCTATTGTTCGTCCACGGGCAATGTATGGGGCCACAGTGTATTGAAATCATAATCCTTGCTTTCTGAAGAGAAATTGTTCTGTGTAATAATTTTTGAGGTGTGATTTAAATTCCTGTCCTCCTCTAAGCAATTTCAGAAGTCATCTAAAATTATAATCAAACATGCTCAAACATACTTGCGGGCTTTTTAAACATGGTGTGATCATGGTCGGCAAACACTGGATAGAAGGTCAAACTGAACACTTCCCAACAGGTCAAGAGTAAAAAAAAAAAAAAAAATTATGGAAAGAAGAATCTCAAAAATCTATCACAGGGGTTACCTAAACTTTGCCTGGCCGAGGACCACATTGGTGATTTGCAATGAGCACAAAGGCTTCTTTAAGTTATGTTACGTGGAACAAACTGAGTCACCTTTAATATGGCAAGTTGGTCTGCAGAGATAACAGGTTCCAACAGACGATTTGCCACCCTGATGTTTGCCATAGGGCTATGTAAGATTTAAGAGGAAGAAAGTGATTCATCACATCTGCTCATGTAGAGCTTGTGTGAAAAAGGGTGGAAGTGAAGGCAAGGGCAAGAGGGAGTTGACAGCCAGGCACATGGGCACTAGGGATATTAACACTTTTCCCAGATGATAGCCATCCTTGAGGCACATGGCCAGCTACCATCACCACCTGCTATCTGTGCAGGCCTCTCCTACGGCTGCCCTTGGGAGACCTGCCATGGACATGAAGGAAAGTGGGACTGGTCCCCTGGCCCATGGGCTGCGCTTTGGTCACCCCTGACCTATTAGAAAATGTTGATATTTTTCCCCACTACAACTCACAGAGTGCAAAAACAGCAAGCGTCTAAGTTTGAAGCCCAGGCCTTCTCACCCACGCCAGGCCTGGCGTCCCCGGACAGCTCCCCTGCCCACTCTGCCTTCCACCACCTGCCCCCCTCAAGCAGGGGCGACCGCACTACACGGCCAGGTCGTCTGACCGGGCTCTGCAGCTGCTCGACTTACTGGCCCTGCTCAGGCGCCGCGTGTCTACGAGCAGCGGTGGCTCGTGCATCTCCACGGTGGTGCAGGCGGCCGACATGGGCCGTGCCCCCGACAGCTCCTCCTCGCCCTCCACATCCCACTTGCTGCCGCTTGCCCCGCTCAGGCTGGTGCTGCTGCCGCTGTTGGCTGCAGCAATGGGCAGCACGGCTGGGGGTGGGAGTAGCTGCTCCAGTGGCTCTTCTTGCTCGGGAAGGTGACGCCGGACGCTGCTCGGGGTAGAGGAGCCTGCTGAGCTGGAGGAAACCTTCCCCTGCTGCTCCGCTGCCATGTTGACCCAGTTCTGCTCGGATGTCAGGGCACGGCTGCTGCTGTTGTAGTAGCTGATGACAGCTGGGGTGGGCGTGGGAATGGGGGTTGGGATGGTGACAGGAGTGGAGATGGGCGTGGGAGTCACAGCACAATGTCTCTCCTCGGGAACTGGTGGAGCAACAGGGTAGCTTGCCATGGAGGTTGTGTTGGAGGGGGGCCGTGGTCTCGGAGCAGCTGTAGCATAGTATGATGCCATGGTGACTGGGGCCAGCAGTGGTGTGACAGCGCGGGTGTCAGGCAGAACAGGGGGTGGCGTGGCAGTTGTTACCACCACAGGTGGTGCTGGTGGTGGCAGGGAAACGGGTTTGGACTCCCCTGTTACCATAACTGGTGTCATTGTTGCAACAGGCATCTCAAGGATGTACTGGCTTGTCATGCCCTGCTTAAGCTTCTTCCACCCCAGGTGATATATCTCAAGCATGTTCAGCAGCAAGGAGACTGAAGCCACCACCAACATGAAGATTATGAAGATGGTCTTCTCAGTGGGCCTTGAGATGAAGCAGTCAACAGTGTGTGGACAAGGTGAGCGGCTGCACTGGTAGACTGGTTTTAGCTCAAAGCCATACAGGAAGTACTGGCCCACAATGAAGCCCACCTCGAACAGTGTCTTGAATATGATGTTGAAGACATAGGTACGGAGCAAGGCACCCCCCATACGGATTCTACCCCGTTCATCACGGATCGGGAGCTTCTCCTTCCCCCTTTTGCCAAAAGAATCCTTGATGCTATTGCTGCCTCCTCCGCCACCACTGCCAGATGCTGCTGCTGCTACTGCATAGTTTCCATCTTTGCTGCTTCCCTTCTTTTTCAGCTCTTCTTTCTCTTTCCTCTTCTCCTCCATGCGTACAATGTGCAGGACATGGCCCAGGTAAATGAGGGTTGGAGTGGAGACAAAAATGATCTGCAGGACCCAGAAGCGGATGTGAGAAATGGGGAAGGCTTTGTCATAGCAAACATTTTCACAACCAGGTTGCTGAGTGTTGCATGTAAAGTCTGACTGCTCGTCTCCCCAGACCTCCTCAGCAGCAGCCCCCAGCACCAGTATCCTGAAGATAAACAGTACTGTCAGCCAAACCTTTCCAATAACCGTGGAGTGCTCCTGCGCATTCTCTAACAGTCTCCCCAGAAAGCTCCAGTCACCCATTGTTTCAGATTTCTAACCTACAATAAGAACATCACAGCAATTAGAGCAATGTTAAAAAATGTTGTAATTACACAATGCTGGGGCAGAACAGATTGATCCTTAACAAACGGTATTTCTCAAGTGCACTTGCTTTTGCAGAATATTGCAGATGTCCATTAAGAACTAGATAACCCTGTGACCACACAACCACGGGCTTTGATGAGCACACAAGTGAGATGTTCAGTGCTTTCACATAGCCCATACAGGTTTAAGTGCCCACGCACAACAGACAAGAAGGATTCTTAAGTTAGAATTTCTACTGGATTTAAATATTTTAAAAAATATTATTGCTCTGTTTTCTCTATCTGAGATGGCTCTAACTGCTCCTGCCTATATTCAGAAAAGAACAGATTGAAATCAGTTCAATTATAGTAATCCTACTATTCATGTAACTGCCCTTGTATCAGAGCGTGATACAAAGTTTGCCTAATTCTAATGATTTTACTGTTATCAGAATTTATATACTCCAGCATTCAGGAAACTAGAAATGTCCCAAGTCTCTGTCATTCTCAGACTCTACAAACACAAAAAAATAATTACTAAAAACCTATGGAACTTACAGTTTAATTTTGGAATGCGTACAACTCAACAAGCACGTTCTCAAAGCCTAGTCATGTTTGAACTGTTTATTTTTAAAAAAAAAACAGAATTACTTTAATAACTTGAAATATTGGGAAGAAAGAGAAATTTTGAGAGGAATTATAAAAAGGTTTCTATGCCATTTTCCTTACTGTCCTGCCAGTTATTGTTACTGAACCATACCTACTGCAACATCATCAAAAAAAAAAAACCACAAAAAAACCAAAACAAAACCCAAGCCAACAAACTCAAGGTCACTTCAACAACTGTATACAGAGATTTTCTTGGAAAAAAATAAAATTCCATCCTATGACTTTACTTCAGTGAAAACCAACAGCATATATGCTCAGCAATTTCACCAATTCATGTATGATGGGCCTCCCATGTCCAATTCTAGGCAGAGACACAATTCTTGATTTGGAAAAACACTATCAGTAAAGTGATTATCCTCTTGTTTAAAAACCTCAGAATATTTTATAACTGAATTTATCACTTTACTATTTTTATACTTATACTTCCTATCCAAACATGCAGGTGTCTTACAACTCCCAAGAAAAAAAAGGCAGTCATCATTACAGCTAGGAATTTACCACTATTCTCATCATTATATTTAGTGTCATTTCCAGCAACTATGTCACTGGTTTTCCAGAAGAAGCATTTCCAAAGTGTCTGTACGGAACTTCTTGCAGGCTTTTAGTTAAGGCAATTAAAGAAATTAAAGTTATTTGAGGTACTTTTTTATAACTTGATTTTACTACGAGGCAATGAAATAACTGCAACTACAGGCTAGTTTGCTCTCATACAAAAAGCAATAACAAAACCATTAGTATTTTGCATTTTTGCAAATCCTGGAATAGGAATTTATTTTTTATCCCGCAAAATTAATTCAGCAAAAACTCCCCCTAAAGAATACATCTTTAATATTCTGCAAAAACACATCCCCTTTATTATCAGTGAATTCTTTTTCCAGCATAATATGCAATATTTCCAGCAAATGATGATATTAACAACAAAACACTGATTTTGTGTACTAATGTCCCTGGGCCTCAAACATTTTTTTTTTTAATAATTTTTTAAATATATTCAGATTCTTTTTGAAGAATTTATTTTTTTCTCCTCCTAAAATAGTAGCCCAAAACCAAATATATTTTCTCATAATATTTTCATAATCTTAATATGCTTATATGATTTAAAAATTTAATCCTCAATCTTAATTTTATACAGTTTCCAATATTTTGGATGGCTAAGGAATTTTAATCTTGAGAAGTATCAGTTTTTAAGGGAATAATGAATTTTTTTTGTTTTGTTTTTTACTCAAAACCATTTGAAGATATACCCAGTTTAGTTCCAACTTTGAACAGACCTAAACCGATGTTTGGGAATGTTCTCATTTTGGGTGGGAAAATGCATGAACAGCAAAATGAATAACGTGATATTTGATGGATTAAAGAAGTTTAGCATAAACCTAAGCTCAATATTTCCTTTCTCTGCTATTCTTTGCATTGCTCTGTGCCCCTCAGATCAATACTCTCTACCCCACTCTTTATTTTCTGTCCAGATCAAACAAAACAGACAGCTCAGACAATAGTGCTCAAAGTTACGGTTTGTTCTTTTGTTGCTAATGTGTCCAATGGCACAAATCCCACACACTGTTTTTTATAAAGACAGATATTACCTTCTGTTGCTCCAAAAAAAGAAGTTGGTTTGCCCTCACGAAAAATTATAACCCCTGCACTGTAAGGTAAACACAAGTATCAATTTTTTCCCCTTATAGGCACACTGCAGTGCATTTCTTACTGAGATCCTTAGGTGATGATGACTACAATGAAAGTAGGATTTTTTATGCTTTTCTGAAGATTTATCTAGTGATTAGTAGAAGAACAATAACAACTGGTAAAACTTAAAAATTATAAATAATATATCCATCTGTTTTATTCTTAATCATTCTCCATTCAGTAATATTACAAAAGAATTTGTTTTTGTTTTTACTATAGGTCAACAATGCCTAGGCTGAGATAATTCAGGACATCAAAGACATGACACAAGGCATTTCTCAAAGGATACATATAAAAAAGCTATTCTAATGCTTATATTACTTAGAAGATTTATATTTGTGTACCAGAGTGTGCAAATTCATCCTGCACACAAAGAAAAAGTGTCTAAGCTGTGAGCAGATACTTCATGGCATCTTAACTGCACTGAGGTGAAAAAACCTCAGTGTTCATCTTGGTATGAATTGCAGCAATTGTTGCCTTCACCACAAATGTGTGTTGCCCATAGTACATCCATATGGGAAGGACATAATTTCCAAGTGCAACACAAAGTTACATATTTCCACTGGCTGGAGGGTTCCCAGAAATCCAGGTCCCGTATCTTTCTTCAGTGTCAATACATTCTTCAGTAAGCAATTCTTAAAGCCAATATAACTCAAAAATTTAAAGGATTGCCTTAATTCAAATAATGATTAAATGACCTCAAATGAAACAAGGTCCTCAGAGCTCAGAGAATATTTGAGTTTTTCCCAGTAAGTTCAACAATACCTAAATCTAAATTTAAACAGCCACAACTCAGTATTTTGAGATCAATCCCAAGCTTGCTTTTGTAGTATTACATAGACTTCAACTGTGCAGTATTACTTTCAGTGCTGCTGAAATCCAGAGCTAGGCAACTGTGAAGACCTAATCTTAAATATGAATTGTGAAAGGAGACATTTTTTCTTTTTGTGCTTGGAAGAAATGCAGATTAAGGAATGAAACATCTTTATCTGTATTTCTTGATGTCCAGTAGAGAATGACAAGAGAATCTGTCTCAGAAAGCAATCTAATTAAACTGTATGAAAAGCAAGGACTTCATGAACCTTGGGATCATTTAATAAGTACTGTTTGGTTCACTTAGGAAATCATTCCTCTGAGACACGTATTGAAAAATGGACAGTTCATAAAAATTGGCATGACATTTAAAAATCAATGTTGTGTTATTAATTACTAGTTTAGTACATGCACAAGTACACTTTGTGTATGGTGTTTGTGTGCATGTGACAAAGAGAAAGAGCAAGAAACAGAACAAGTTTTAGAAGTTGTGATGCCATATATATATATATCCATCTACAGGAGACAAATACTTATAATGTGTTATCTGTAAACTTGCCAGTTATTTTTATTTCTGATGATGTCACCAGATGGGTTCACCACTCTGTATCAAGTGTGTGAAATATGATATTTTAATTATTTATAATTTTACTCACACTTACGTATGTTTATGCATTTATCTTACACATATGCACAGATTACACACATAACTAACTACAGGGCTGTGTTACATACATGATCAGATTATGAAACCTGATGTATTTATGATTTTATTACAGTGGTATATCTAACAACTATCCAGAAACCTGACAGATGTCCTTGTCTGAATATGAGTTCTTAAATTCAGTCCACATTTCCTTTAATCTCTTGTGACAGTCTAAATCTATGGGATTTAGATATTTATCTTTAAAATTATCTACAAGTTATGAAGCAGTATGAGAAAAAAATGCTGTTAAAACAACTTGCAATATTTCATTTGTTTTTACACTAAACAATCAGGCATCTCCTTTACTACCAGGTTCTTAACTCTGCTACTTAAATCAGATAAAAGCAGTCATCCTGCAGAAAGTCTGCAGCGTGACCATGTCATTGCAGACAAACTGGCATATATATAGGCACAGAACAAGCTACTATAATTTCCAGTGAAACCTAATGGTATTTGGTCATGTACCTATATATGAAATACAATGGTGAGTGTTTCATAAGTCACAATGGAGGTTTCATAGTTCATTTTATAAACCTGTTGAAATGAGGACTAGAAAAACACCTTTTTTCATCCTCACATGTCATACTTCAAGACATCTATTACCACTCTCATTATATTTTAAACACTTGTTAAAAATTAATTCCTTATTTGATCTTATTATTACCTTAAACTTACTTTACTGCTATGGAGCCTCCTCCTTAAATCCCAGGCAAAACTTCTTTTGACTTCTTCTTGACTTCACTTGACCTCTGAGTGAAAGTTTGGCCTGGGTAAAGGAAAAGCGCGAGGAGCGCAGGGCTGAGCTGGGGAGAAGAGCTACACCACACCTGTTAAACTCCTCTGTTCCCTGGTATAACAAACCCCTCCTCTGATTCTCTAGTTGCAGGAGAAAAACAGGAACAAAAAGTAATCCCTTTTCTCTCCCAGAATATTCAAATGCCATCTTAGAGCTCTACACCAGAATTAAAAGACAGTGACTTACCAATAAAGCTGAAAGGTGTGGAGGGTGTGGAGCTACCAGGGGACTGCGGAATAGCCGTTGAGCATGAGGGCAACAGTCCTACATCCCGAGTGAGTGAAGCATGAATGAGACAGATCTGTCAGGTGCCCACATACGATCAGCCACACAGGTCTAAAAACTGCACAGTAAGGAGTGTCCCGCCCCCACCCCCCCCCCGATATACAATGGAAAGATGAGACGTTCTGGCATTCAGGGACTCAAGAGCTTTTTACACTGCAGAGAAGCAGGTACTCCAGCATTCAAGTATCCATGTGAGGGGACTTCAGGCAAGTAAAAGTAACTGAAGGGTGCTGTAAACCGCATTCAAACTTTTTAAAGTACACTTTTGTACTATAGAAACTATTTATTTTTTTTTTTCTAGTTTAAGTCTAAAAAGTTCCTGTAGAATTATCTCATTTCCCTTTAAAATTCCCTTAAAGGGAAGCTCTAATAGATCTGGCTACTCAGTTCAATTCATTCTTCATATCTATGTCATTCTTCATATCTATGTATCTATGTCCTAAAGGCCTAACACACTAAGGATTCCTAATAACATCTTAGGCTTATATGATTTCTTCAGTGAGTCAGCAATGAACCCAAATAGTCTTGCTAATACTCTTTTTGCCTACAGGAAAAAAAGAACAGACACAAATGAAACAATTTTTTTTGCTTATAACATCGGCAAACTCTTACTTAATCAAGCTATAAATACCTTCCAAAGAATATTTATTTGTCTCAATACTTTGCATCTCTCATGAGTCCTAAGTGAACAAGTGAGTAACCAGCATGTATGGATAACTCTCAGATCGAAGATGTGACTAGAAGAGTGAGGTAAAAGCTTGGTCAATGCAGGGAGGCCAGCCGTTTTCCCCACCATCAGTAGAAAGTGTTTGTATGGGCCAGATAACTCAGAGCTCACTACAAGGAACCCCAGAACCATCTTGGAGTATATTCCTGAACTCCATCATTCTGTGTGGCACCACTTACAAGGGTGAAATCAATTCTGTCTCTGCTTTATAGTTAGGATTTAACTTTACTCCACGTACAAAACCGACCTGGAATGCACATCAGTGTTCAAACGTCAGTGGCAACCCTTAAAGAAGAAATTACGTGCCTCTACACGGGCACCCTTTGGCGGTCAACGACCCCAACAATCCCGGGTATATTTGGCGTTTTGCTTTCCACTGCATATCCTTAGGTATTCGATTAGGTTTGGACACTTCTGCCTGCCTCACCAGGCTCAGTTCCCGCCCCATCTGCGAGCGCCGCTGCCTGCAGACGGTTCCCTCGGTGGGGCAGGAACGGAGGAACGCTCGCACCAGGGTCCCTCAAGGACGAACCCAAAGCAGTGCCTCCCCTTCCCTCATTCTTCCTCAGCGGGATGAGCAGGCTCGGCCCCGCCCTGCCCTTCCCTGGCGCCCAGCCCACGGCCGGGGGGCCCGGCGAGCGGGCAGAGCCCCCAGGCAGCTCCCGCCTCCCGCCCTCAGCGCAGGCTGCGAGTGCGCCCGTGGCCGCGGCCCCGCCGGCCGAGCCCCTCTCCGGGGCGGTGGGTCCGCGCCGGGGGCCGAGCGGCACAGCCCAGGGGCGCTCTACTTACGCTTCGCGGGAGGAGCGCTACTTTAAGCACCAAAAGCTCAACTCCTTCGGAAGAGTCCGGGCAGCGATGGCGCATAACTCGTTTAACCGGGGGGATGAGGCGCCCCCAAACTTTGCTCGGGCTATGGAAAAAGCGGAGGGGGGCTGGGTGCAGGGGCGGGGCGGGAGGCGCCCGCAGGCCGGTGCCCACCTCCCTCCGTGCGGCTGCCCGGGCTGGCAGCGCGCCCCTCGGGCCGGCGGGAGCGCGGCCGCGGCGGCGCCTCCACCGTCTGACGGGCTGCCCCTCTGACGGGCTGCCCCCCTGACGGGCTGCCCCCCAGGCACCGGGCACCCGGCCCTCCCCTCCTACCTCCCTCCCTCCCCCTCCCGCCGCGGGCACAGCACAGCCGGCTTCACACGGGCCGCGCTGGCAGCCCCTCTCCTCACCCGGGAGGCTCCGGGCGGAGCGGCCGGGGTGTTCGCCCTTCTCTCCCTGGGTTCTAAAACGTTTGTCACCGCGCAGATGATCCATCCCACCCCCGCGGGCTTTCCTGGGAAATAAAACAGTTTATTCCTCCCAGAGGATAAAAGCGTGAGAAACCCCTCCCCGCTGGGCTGTCCGCCCGCCCCGCCGGGCTGCGGCGGAGGCAGTCCCCGCCGCCTGCTCCCGCTCCCGCTCCCTCTCCTGCTCTCTCTCCCGCCCCGGCGCGGCGTCTCGGGACGCGGCTGCCGCACCGGTGTCAGAGGGCGCCTCACACCGGCGGCCGAAGGTGCGATTCTCCGTCAGGTGTTAGAGAGACCTGAGAGCCAAAGTGAAAAAAAAAACACCAACCCGAACGACAAAAGATTCTTCACAAAAAAGAAGTTGGGTCTTTTTTTCGTGAGGAGGCAAACCTCGCTGCTACCACCTGCGTCTCCTGCATGAAGAACCCAAAAAAGTTGCCAGCGCCTTTTTTTTCTTTACCCCAGACCCTGCTCACTGAGGATTAGCTGTCAAGATGTTGTGTGCAGACCTTTTGGGAAAAAAAAAAAAACAGTTGCCAAAATGATGATCTAAAAGTGTCACTTGATATTGTCAGCGTCAGGACTCAAAAATACTATCACATACATTTTGGTTGGGTTTTTGCATGCTCTTTAGCGTTGCCCTGAGGAAGAAAAACAGCCCCACATTCTGGGCAGCATCAAAAGCAGTGTGGGAGATGATTCTGGTCAAAGTGGGTCAAGTGAGGTGATTCTCTCCCTCTATTCTGCTCTGATGAGACCCCCCCTGGAGTGCTGCATCCAGCTCTGGGGCTGCCAACATATGGACATGGACCTGCCAGAGCTAGTCCAGAGGAGGCAGCAAAGATGATCACTACCTTTCCTATGAAGATAGGCTGAGAGAGTTGCGGGGCTGTTCAGCCTGGAGAGGAGAAGGCTCTGAGGAGACTGTACAGCAGCCTTCCAGTTCCTAAAAGGGGCCCACGAGAAAGCCAGAGAGGGACTTTTTATTAAGGGCATGTAGTGACTAAACAAGGGGAATGGCTCTAAACTGACAGAGGCAGGTTTAGATTACATATTAGGAAGAAATTCTTTACAGTGAGTATAGTGAGACGCTGGAACAGGTTGCCCAGAGAAGCTATGGATGCCCCATTCCTGAAAGTGTTCAAGGCCAGGTTGGATGGGGCTTTGAACAACCTGGTCTAGTGGAAGGTATCTCTGACCTTGGCAGAGCAGGTTGGAACTAGATCTTTGAGGTCCCTTCCAACCCAAACCATCCTATGATTCTATGAAAGACAGAACAACTTGATTCTGTGATAGACAGAATGATTTAAACTAGCACAACAGCTCAACAACTCTTCAGCAGTAATGTAGGGGTTTCTGTTGATAGCTACCCTATGGCAAAATAGCTGAGAACTTAACCACAGCAGGTCATTGACGTGGCTCACTGTTGCTCTATTTAGTAAAAATACCATCCACAAAAAAAACTGATGCACTTTGAGGAACTGTGTGTAGCAGAGGACTATTGAGAAACTGAATCAGACCATCCCCATATTCTTGTATCCTTGCAATGCTCGATTGCTCCCCATAAATCTTACAGCTGAAAACACTAGGGAGGAAGATCTCTGGGTGGCACAAGGACAAATGACCATTCAGAGATGGGTGATACAGCTGAAGCACAGTGCTGCCATGACTGTAAGTGTGGTAGTACTGCAGTATTGATCCCGAAGCAGTGGGGCATGAGAGGCTGTGTTGGGGTACAGGATGGAATCCCAGCAGCCCCAGTAATTCCTAATATTATAACTTCCTTCATGCTGTGAAATCTCTCAGCTCACAAAGTCAGCTGAAGAGCAAGAAGTTTATTTTAGGGAGAGGTAGACAGATCTTTTGTTTTCAACCACCTGTCCAAAATGTTTAATAGCATGAAGGGATTGGGTGTTTCTCTGATGGCTTTTTCAGTTTCTGGAAGTTTCAAGTGGTATTTCCCACCATCTGTACAAACTGGCCTTGATACCTGTTTTTTTTAAGAAAAATATTCTTAATCAGGAGAACACTGAGGTTCTAGAGCACCCTTTCAGTACTGCCACAGAAGGTTTTTATGATAGAATCCATTACATTTCAAACAGGAAGAACCTGATGCAATGCCTACACCCATTAGTTAACAATTTCCTTTCTAAGAATTCTCTTCTGGCATCATATAAGAAGTTTGGTCTGTCAACAAAACCCTCTGGATCATTTGTGAAAAATAAGCAAGTATGCAACATCCATGGGGAAAATTTGAAGGAAGGAACTTTAAAAAGAAAGAACAAATTATGTACTGGCGAAAGCTCGAGCACAGAAGCATGTCAAGGTGCTATGGATGGTTATTTATTAGTCATATACTAGAAAAGAAGGGTCTATGCTCAGATTTAGTTAATAGTGTTAAAAAGTGTCTCTTTATGTGGGCTTTCTGATGGAAGGATTTCCATGGAAGAGCCATCCTGCTAGCTTCCTCACTTATATTCAACACTGCCAGCCCTCATTATGTTTAAAAGGTTACCTCCATTGCCATTAACACTAGGCAGCAGCATAAAACTTAGGTCACATTTAAATTTTTACATTAAAATGCACACTTAGAAAATTTTCAGCCTTCCTTTAATTATCAGAGAATCATTAGGGTTGAAAGGGACCTCTGAAGAACATCCAGTCCAATCCCCCTGCCAAGGCAGGGTCACCTAGAGCAGGTGACAAAGGAACACATCCAATTGCATTTTGAATGTCTCCAGAGAGGGATTAGTTATCTTCTTTACTACCACCTTTTGTCTTCCATCCAAGCCTCCACCCAGGTGAGGCTTCACATGTAGACAGACATTTAACATTATGTCATTTGACTGGTGCAGAAACAAAGCGAATTCAAGAAGTGTGGAGACAGCAGTCAGGCAGGTATTTTTAAGATTAGATGAATCAGGTTTGCATGGCAAGGTACATGGAAAGAAGATAAGAAATAGACACCAAGCTTTATGAAATGATAAATGATCTCATAAGTTAAGGAGATACATCTTGCCCTTAGTCTGAACCTGAGCTGTTGCTCAACAAGAAAAATTGACTTTTTCAGATCAGGACTGATCCAAAACAGTGTTTCCCCCATGCTATTTCTAATTTAAACATCTATATTGAACTGCAGAAGACGGTCACTCCTACCGTAACTGTGCATCCAAACAGTTTAATGGAAAGAGCCCACAGCTGGGGTACATGGCATCAGTCATAAGCAAGCCACGCCAAAGTGACACACAGCTCAGCAGTGCTGACAGCAGTTCTGTCCACACAGGCAGCCTAAAAAAAAACCAGTTACAAGTGCCTTCAGTTCAGTTTGTTGTGGCACTGCATGGCATGTTAATAAAAAGAATTGCGCTTGACATGCCTCTGTGCTACAGAAGATGGCACTAAAGGTATTTAAATGTTGGGAACGGGTACTGCTACCTCAGGAGGCACAGCTTGAAGCAAGGAGGATTAAAACATTTTCTTCTCTAGCTGTTTTTTACATGGATGAATAGAAATATTTTTAAACGAATTAAATAATAAATAAAATCACAATAAAAAGACTGAAGTAATAGTTTAATCTGATATTATATACTAATTTTTATTATCTGACCAATTAATTATGAGTGTTCTGTTCTGTTATACACTACTGCCAAATACAGAGAACACAGCATATTAACAAGCAAGAACTGGTGACAGGAAGAATTATTATTATTATTTCTAGCAAGTTTGTAGAAAGACTTAATGTGACTTCTAGTTTGTAGGAATGGAGCCACAGGAAGACTTAATATCTTGTCCTAGGTTACATGGTTCTGAGAATAGCGCTGACACTCTAAGCTGGTGTTTAAGCCACCAGAACTGGCTTCCTCTCCAAAGTCCTTTGGGAACTGTGGGAAGTCTCCTAATACAACAACAACAACCTACATTGGAATGTTCCAGGATATGTAGCAGTGAGATGCTTTCTGGTCATCTTCATGGAAGCAAAAGCTCCATGTGAGATTTATTAGAGGAAGAACTATAACTGTACGAGCCAGGCATCTGTTAGGAGGAAGAATCAAAAAGGAAGACACAGGACATGCAAGATCCCAAGAGGAATTTTTCCTGCTATCATTCTGTCATGACATGATGTTATTTTTTTCCACACTACAGGCAGAAATATGAAATAAAATATTGAAATACAGTCATTCTTGCCACAAACCTGGCAGAAAGCTATCTCAGCTGAAAAAAAAAATCAAAATGCAGAGTTTAAATAAAACTCTGCTGAGTTAATGTGTTAAATCAACTCATATGAAAGTTGAAGGAAGATTGTGTTGGAGCAGAGGAGAAGATGGCTGGTAGGTGAAAAGCAGGTCCAATAGAGAGGAATAGAGAGCAAGGAAGGGTACAGAAACAAAAAAAAAAGGGAAAAGGCAATTAAGACTTTGCCTTTCTAGTAGCCGTCACTCAGGAAAACATAGCCAGAGGCTGTGGTTTGAAATTGCAATGTGTGTAGCATCAAACACACTTCATGTTGCCATTCCCTCCACCCCTTCCACTCACTCCCTGCAGCTCTTCTTGCCCAACACCGTGACCTGCTGCCCCACAGTCACATCAGCGTGGAGGTTCATGTGGCCTCCCTGTAAGCCAGATCAAGGAACTGATCCAGCTAAAAACCAATCCAGCAAAACAAAACATGTTTCTTCATCAGCTAAAACAGTCAGCCAATCCAGAGCTGAGCACAGCTGTGAAAACAACTGTTCTGGCAAAGTAAAGGTCCTGGAGCCAAGGCACAGTGTTGAATGGGGTGGGAGACACAGACAGGATAAGGAGGGATGACATCAGTGTTAATCGCCTAAACTAGTATTGCTAGTGAACGATTCACAGTGCCAAACCACAACCAAGGTTCCTAAACAAGGATGTTCTTTCTCATTGTATTCAGGGTAAAAGCAAATACAGTATGTTTTACCAGGAATATACCTTGTTGTCATGCATGATGACTTTGTAAAGGTCTCAGATAATGACTAACGTCCACAGAAAGGAACAACGATAAGTATCTTGCTTTGAAGTAGAAAAAGAAAATTAAGTATCGGAACATTATTCTACAAATTTCAAACTGCTGCACAATGTGATGGTCTGCCTCTGAAGTTAAAGAAATCAGTAGCACAAAATGGCATGCTATTGCTGGGAAATTTTGTGTGCAGACCAGGCTTCAGTGAACTCCACCAATGTTTGCACATATAGTAAAATGGGCAGCAAAACTGATAGTTGATCTGGGCTTCAGTCTTCCTCCTGCTGGGAAGAATGCCTCTTTTGTGAGATACTAAACCAAGGCATAGGGATGCCTTTCCTCATTATGCTGAGAAGAAAAATAATTCCATCACCAGCTTCATTTATATTAATTGCAATTGTATTTACTCACGACAACACCTCATATGCTTTGTTAGGTGGAACATATTACAGCAGAAGAATGTCTTATTACAATTGCTAAAAGCACAAAGGAACCATGCTGACAGAGATCATGCTGGATAGACCCTACACTGGCAAACAGACTTCAATTTACATGAAAGACATTTTGATTCAACAGCTGAGCTTTGTCTCAGCAACAGGAACCTGTATAACTGACTTTTTCAGATGAGATCCCCTTCCTCACACATTTTAGAAGTTCCCCCTGTCCTAGAGCAGAGTCTTATACCCAGACTATCCTCAAAAACTGTTGGAGTTGCCATTTAACATTGTGATGCCATTTAATCTTTAGTGATGAAGTCTGTCAACCAACTCAAAGCTTAAGCTTCTTCAGAGAGATTTTGCAGTCACTAGCTTACAACCTGTTGCAACATAAGCCTATTTTTTCTTGTCTTGTCGTGAGTGAATGTAAAGTGCAGCATCTTCATCTTCTTTGCCACAATCTTTTACATATTTGAAGAATGCTGTTGGGTCTTTCCTCAGACTTTTCAAGCCCCATT
>JAWWES010000001.1:42922250-42932487 GCA_035583135.1 Lophotriccus pileatus
TTCATCTTCTTTGCCACAATCTTTTACATATTTGAAGAATGCTGTTGGGTCTTTCCTCAGACTTTTCAAGCCCCATTAATTTCTTTCAGTCTTTCCTCATGGGTTCTGTGTTTCAGACATTTGACGGTATATTATTTCTGACCCCTAAATTTCTCCAGCTGATAAATGGGCTTTTGGGGCATATGGTGCCCCAAAGTAGGCTCTAGATAAAGATTTTCGGGTACTAACAGGAACAGAAACTTTATTTCAAACATCCTATTTTTGACAAACCTTTAATGCATACCAGTACGATATTTGTTCAAGTCAACAATGTTATTGTCTCATGTTCCACCGATGTTCTACTACAAACTCCAGCTCATCTTTACAGAAATGTTTTTCGCTTCAGATAGTTTTGCAAGTGTTTCACAATAGTAGCATTTAGACTTTCCTAACTTCTAAAACTGCTATTGTTAAGCCATTTCTCCTGGTGATAAAGATCTTATTGAATCCTAATCTTATCTTCCCATCTACCTGCAGCTCCTCCCAGCTGCATAAAGTTTGTCCCATTTGGTAGATCTTGATGCTCTGACAATGAGTCATTAATATCTATTTTACTGCTATACACAAAAGCTTTTATCATGGCACAGGCGGAAATTATGCCTGACAAATCGGTGTTGCAATGCCTCATTCAGTCTTCTACCAAATAACAGCAAGGGAATGATTTAGTCAGTTCTGCTCTGTGTCTGTCGCACATATGTGTGTATGGACTGGTTTTATTTGTGCTGGACATATTGTGGAAGCCATTTATTAAATATAAAGCTGTATATTAAAATCTCAGTCCTTGGAAAGGATGCAATACCTAGGGCAGGGACATGACAAACTGTAAGCAGACATTACACTAATGATGCAACATACAATAGGTTTGAAATCTTTACCACACAGTAATTATAAAATACTTTTACTGGCACATGTTGCAATGATCTTAACAAACAATGCTTGATTAAATTGTTATACTTCCTGTGAACATGACACAGTTGTCACCTTTATCTTTCAGTTGGATTTGGGAATAGAGCAGGCAGATGTGAAATAATACTTTGAGTTCGTGGCAGTGATTAAACTGGCAGAAAAAGGGAGAAGGTATGTGCAATGATGTGACCAATTCTGACATTGAGTTCCATGGTAGTACCAGGGGACCAACAAAAGCAAAAGCAAGCTATACTCTCAGAGGTGAAGAGTCTGAGATGTGACTTGTTTCCTCAGTTGGGCCTGCTGATTAAAGCTCAATGCATTTCCAAACCTAGCTTATTAGGACTTTCTTTTGGTGGCTAGGAAAGTTTATATAGAAAATACACAGGTCAGAGCTGAGCCAGCTTTACAGAAGAAAAATATATTCTGTAAAAATTGGATTGGTCAGACAGGGGGAAAAAGTATAGGTACTTTCTGAACTATCTTGAAGATCATTACCATTAGTCAGCTCACTAAGTTTTGAATAGTTACCATTATTCTTGCCACTGTCTACAAATAGGTTCAAATCACCATGTAGGTAACAAGATTGTGAAAATCCAAATAAAACTGTAATTAACAGTCAGGGTAGTGACTGTTCTATCAGAACAGGTGACCAAAAATATAGTGCAATTCTTTTGGGTGTGATTTTGTTGCCTAGTAAAACCCATTAGCCTGATTTGCAAGAGAGAGAATTATAATTAGGGGATAAAAACAGATTCATTTTCACCTAGTTTGTAGTAAGATGCTCTTAGCTGTTGCTTACTGCTGCAGTACACTTTTTACAAAATAAAACAGCTTTTAACAGAGTTGCTATTTTGAACTGAACCTCCATGGTACAGGAGTGCTCTTCTCTGTATGGACCATATAATTTGTCTTTTACATTCTTTCTGTCAGATACAAAATAACAGTGCATTGGCTCATGATAACTGTAAACAACAGGATTTTTTAATCTTTGTCTAAGAAAACTTTTAATAAAAGTACTTCTGTATCCAGAAGTCATAAATACAGATTTATACTTCTGACCTCCTTTCAAATCTGTCTTTCTCCCAAGGTAGTTAGGGTTTTTTCTCTAGATGCATCTATGAGTTAATAGTGAAGTTTGCTTCCCTTCCTTTCCTTCGCCTTCTAACAAACGTTTGTAGTTCTGGTTTCAAGGTTTTGGATGCGTGTTGAACCTGATTAATTCAATGGTGGTTTTTTCTGGTGATTTCAGTCCAAGGCATAATTCCAGCCAGTCCCTCTCCTACACTTCCCACTGCTGATACCATATTATTAATGACATTTTATATCCTGGCTTTACTGGACACTGAACAGTGAGGAATCAGCCTCATGAGGAAACACTAATGACCTCAGATTTGCTGCTTCAGTTTTCAATGCTCTTGAAATCTTCATTCTGAGGAAAGCCCAGGAACCAAGTACCGAAAATGTAGACACTACTAATGCATTTCTAGAAAGAACAAACACAATTTTAACACAGAGTTGTATTTTAATCTATAAGAAATCCATTTGTAGGTCAGCTATGCAACATAGCACATGTAGAAATAGGTGCAATTCCCATATTCCTATAAACTATCTGAATTTTTTTCCCCACATACAAAGCAGCTATTCAGTCAAACTAACTATACACAGAAAATAAATCTGAGAAACAGTAAATGTGTCCTGGTAGAGCAATTATTGCCTGATGCTGCAGTCCTGGTTCAAAGCCCTCTTTTGGCTGCTTCCAGACACTTTTCCCAATTCTATGTTTTTACTCTATGTGACAATCTGGTTGCCAAACTGCTATTTGGAGATAACTTCATCATATTAGTGTTAATGGTTTTGGTGTGTCTCATTTCAAGTTCCAGCTAAATTCAAAGGCAGGCTGGGAAAATGAACTCTCTCCTCCATAGAACTGGTTAAGTAATTTATCACTGGCCTTTTCCAGCCACAGTTCTGTTACCACAAGGCTGTCTTACACAGCATATTTTATTTCATGTAAAGCACATATGTGACCTTCCACTGTGAGCTCACGAAACTTCAGCATTACAGGCAATGTAACCAACCTGCAGCAGAAGGCTAAAGTCCTTTTCCCTAGCCCTTGGCTATTAAATGTAATATTGGTGCATATATTTTCCATTGTAGTAACACAGATTTTCATTAGGCACAGTAGGCAACACACAACATGTACAAGTAATACAGAAAACACACACACATACATGCTTTAATTATAATTTCAGGAAAAAAAATAAAAATCTTGTTACAAAAGAAATGTAATACTAGAGCACTGGGACTAGATAGTTTGTCCTCTTTGTAATGCTGTATGGAACAATGCAGGAACTCTATCAAGCACAAACCTGATATGTGCCAAGCTTTGTTCTTTGGAGTTGAATTAAAGATGTTTTCACTGTCCAAGTTTCCAGTCCATGAATGACTTTCTATCTTTTTGTTCATGCTTCCGAGGATGGTGTTTTCATGGTTTCCTCGCTCCCCTCTTAGATGACAGATTTCCAACTGCAGTCAAGTTGTAACACTGGACGTAGCTCACAAGCAATGGAAGCCTGTTTGTGCTCTGCTTCCAGTGCACAGTGGGGGCTCATGGGCCTTCATTCATGCAGCTTTGTTTACTCCAACAGTGACAAATTTAAATATTCAGTAAGAAATGAATGCAAACAGAGAAGGTGAGATAGTGATTATTCATTCTGGGGAAAAGCCAGTAATTAAAGCTCAGGAGGAGAGACAGCCAGCTTTCTAGAAGTGGGTTCAACAAGCAGGCACTTGGGAGATAAAACTATGTTGCCATATGTGCTGGTGTAGCTGCCTAGGACAGACATAGAACATGTTTTGAGACAAGGCCAGACTGACTCATATAGTTCTTCAAATTAGTAATATACAATTTACAGCTCAGCAATGTGAACTTTAAGAAAAATATCAAGTTCCTCCTCATTTCTGATTGGGTCACTTTGCTATTTTAGCTCTGAAGGTGTCTGTAATTTATGCTAGACCAACTGTAAGAAAAGGAATGGTGATTTAATCTCACAATGTGGAATGTCGGAGAGATTGGGAGTGGTTTGCTTGACTCATTTGAAGGGTACATCAGATAGGGAAAAGGTTTTCCGAAGAAAAGGGTGCAGGTTGGATAGGAAAAAGGGATCAATATAAAGAGCACTCCATATCATGCTGTAAGTTGAATCACTTCTTTTGGGTAACAAACAGAAACGAAGCAAGGCAATTTTTCTCGGTTTTTACTGAAAAAAAACCCCACAACCTTCTAAGTGAGGCACAGTCAGGTGGTAAAAAGTCTCTTCATCGAGTACAGTCTACTGTACTGAGGTTCTTCACAAAGTATTTGGGGAAAACCAGAGAAGGAGGAAGACAGTTGCACTGCCTCCACCTTCTCAGAGGTGATAGTCCTTTTTTTCACCTGACCTAGGGAATGAAAAGTGAATTTTGTTCTTCCCACTGCTGCAGCATCTGTGACTATAGGGAGGCAGCACTGGTCCAATGACATTCACAAGCAGTTGAGACTGGGCATCTCCAACCCTGTAGGAGATGCTTCTCAGTGCAAGAAAGAAGATGAAAAGATAAAGAGATAAAAGCCATTGCTGGTGCCCAGCAGAGCTGATAGCACGCAATGCCATGGAGTACCTGTGTTCCTAGGCCATTTCCTTGCTGTCCAGATTACTTAGAGAGGACATCTACTATAAACACAATCACCCCTTGTCTTCTTCCTTATCACATGCTGTAATGTCCCACAAAAACCTTTTACCCCACTTTTAGCCAAAACCCTTTGTTATTGGCTTCCCTCTGAGCTGATATTTTGGTTTTGTGATTCCTGGCTCTCCTTTGGGCACTAGAGTCTTCTCTGGTCCTTTCCACTCCCACTTTTTGAAAAGTGACTCTGTCCCAACAAGAGGGCCAGCAGCAAGCATACCTGGAAAGGCTGCTGCTAGAAGGCTCCTCCCTATTTCTGAATGCAGGAATACTGAATTAGCTCATGATATTTAAAACCTGCATCAGTGTCAGCTTCCCAGGGAGGCTACAATTTTTTAAACACAAATGAGCATTCATTTTGATGCTTTTCCTTGAGTGTGGAAAATATTGCTTATTGTTTTCTGACACCTAAGAAAGTTTAAGGGAAATGGGGAGCTAGGAGATCCTGAAACTGTGGAGTTATTTCAAAACTGTTGTTTTCCTGGGTTCTTTCATGCAAACTTTTATCACTAGGTAACACAACTCAGCCAGATTCAACATCATGCAGATCCCAGACACAGCAAGCATGAAAATAGTAAATGTGGTTTTCTCAGTGGGCCGAGACACAAAACAATCCACTATGTTGGGGCAGGGCCAAGCGCTACACTTCACCAGGCGGGGCATCTGGTACCCATCATACATGTAATAGAACACATACATGAAGACCGCTTCAAAGACGATCCTGAAGAAGATGCTGCTGGTGTATGTCCACCACAGGGGGCCCCGGATGTGAAACTTTTCATTTTTTAGCTCTTCAATATCAATTTTCTCACCATTTCTGAATCGCCGTTTCTTCTCATGCCTGGTGTAGGCCACGTGCATGGCCACCAGCAGCGCGGGTGTGGACACAAAGATCAGCTGCAGGGCCCAGAGTCTGATGTGAGAGATGGGGAAAAAGTGGTCATAGCACACGTTTTTGCAGCCAGGCTGAAGTGTGTTGCAGACAAAATCTTGTTGTTCATCTCCCCAGACTCTCTCTGCAGCCACAACCAGGATCATGATACGGAAGATGAACAGGACTGTGAGCCATATCTTCCCGATACTGGTGGAGTGTTTGTTTACACCTCCTAAAACACCCTGCAGAGTTCCCCAGTCCATCTTCTTTTCTGTGTCCTTTTACCTGCAGAGTACAGAGCACAGTATTACACAATACACAGAATGGTCACTTTTCAAAGTGTGAAAAATCAGTTCTAGACCTTCTGTGAAGAAGAGGACCTCCTAGCAGGAGCTAGAAAGGTCCTAGCAAGAGCACCTTTCCCCAGAGCAACAGGCAAGTGTAAAGTCACTTTCATTTATGTCCACATGTTTATAAATTCAAACAGCTTATTTAACTCTCTACTTCCATGAATTTGTAGTGGGACAAGGATACCTTGATGTATTTCTCAATGAGGCTTTGGGCAGGAAATAAGTTACATCTTAATACAGTTCCTCTGTGCATCCTCTATGCCCTTCTTCTCTTTCTTGAGATATTACCCTTTCTGTGGTTGACTCTTGTCAGTGTTTTGCCTTTCACTGTATTTCCCAAAGCAATAGAAATTACTATCACTGCATGAGTTAAGCCATATTTAGACAAAGTAGAGACTTCCCTAGTATTTTTTAACAGGATTTCTTTTAGAAGGCTGAGCTGGTGTTTTCTTTGCCTCTGAGGTAAGTACTACTTGGCCACCTTCAACAGAAGCCCTCACTCACCTCCAGCAGGCTTCCAAGGCCTTCTGCTGCAGCTCAGACTTCACCCTTAATCTCAAAGTTACAGCATTTGATTTTGTTAACACTGGTGAGACGCCTCAAGTCAGCTCCGTCAGGGCTGCATGTTCATATAGCACAAACCAGCAGGCAAAGAGATATGGAACAGCCTGCCCTTCCACATTCATTGCTATCTCATCCGAAAAGGAGAAAAGCAGAGTCAGAGTTGCAACGAAAAAGCCCTCAGCTAAAGAGTTTGTGTTGATTTTCTAGATGTTATCACACCCCAGCAGAATACAGGAGGTCAAACCTCAGAGAAGATCCAGTTCAGCTTTCCTCCTACTCTGAAAAACTAAAATCCACACTCGTTTCTCCTTTGAAAGTAAGTTTTGCTGAAGTCAGAATTCAGCCTCAGAGCTCAGCTTTCACTGATTGCAGCTACTTGGAAACTACCAGTGAACTCGAGAAATCACTTTGAAACCCGAGCTGGGAACCTGCATAGCTGGTCCATCATCTCTCAAGGCTAGGCTCAACTGAGCTGTGTGGGGCAGCCTCGCCACCCATGGATAAGAGCTCCATCTCTTCTTGGTGCTGGCTGTGCGTTGCGAGCAGAATGTGGTACCTTGAAACATAACACCGGCCAAAGTTTACAGAAATCTCTCAAACAACGGAGAGAGGAAAAAAAAAAGAACTTTTTGCTCTGGTGCAGTTACAACACAACCAAAGGACTAACATGTCCCAACACATACCCTTGGTACGAGGGCCTAGCTTGTATGGACAAGCCTTGAGGCAAGAGGGAGAGGTCAGATTTACCATGATGCAGAAAGATAAAATTGGATAAGACAAAAAAAAAAAAAAAAAAAAAAAAAAAAAAAAAAAAAAAAAAAAAAAAACAACCAAACCAAACTAACTTTGAGAAGATGGCTGAAATTCCTGAGACTTCTCATGCCTCGTCTCTGCTGAAACTGGCACCATATTACGCAACTTTTTACATTGAACTAAACTGCAGGCTATGATCAGACACCTGCATCTTTCTGTTAAGAATTTCCTCGTATTTGTTGCATAGTCATAAAAATAAAGTCAGTGAAACCTTCACAAGGGGCTAATCAGGATTGAGGGAAAGTATTTGAAGTGCATATAACTGAGAGATGAACAGCCTGGGCTCTAAGTGCCGTCTCCTACTGCAATCCTGAACTAGTGCTGCAAGATTTTGGGGAAACAACAATTTCTCCTGCGCATCTGCCACTACAGAAACACCAAAACTGGCTGTGGGGAGTGACTGAATCTACTGGGACACCCAACTTACCAAAACCAAGACACCATTACTGAAAACCGCTTCGAATTCCCACTCTGGGGTTATCAGCTGGATCCCACCCCGTCTCTCTCTTCCTCCGCACCGACCTTCGTTCCGCCACGTTCCCGCGCGGCCGGAGCGGACACGGAGCCTGCAGCGAGCCTTCAGCGGCGGGGAGCGGCGCGAATGCCATCGGCCCCTGTCAGCGGGCACCGCTGGCAAACACCGCATTTGGCTCTGAAGTCCGACGGCTCCCCTCGGAGCGCCGGCTGCAGTCATCGCCCCCGACCCGCAGCCCCGCAGCCCGGGCCGATCCCGCGGCTGGGGGCTCACAGCCCGCGCCCAGGCACGGCTGCCTCCCTGGCAGCTCCGGGGCAGCGGGGAGTCGGGCCTGCGGCGTGGCTGCCCCGAGCCCAGCCCCGCCTGGACGGCCCCGACCCGAGCCCAGTCCCGCCTGGACGGCCCCGACCCGAGCCCCCCTCTGGCACACCACACGGATCCCGACCCACTCGGGGGGCGCACAGCCTAATCCCGATCCCAGCGGTGCGGCACGCGGGCGCCGCTCCCGACGCTCACCTGGCACGGCTCGGCAGGACACGCGGGACGCGACGAGCGCGCCGCGCTGCGCTGCTCCGCTCCGCTCCGCTCCGCTCCCGCGCCCCTCGCTGCCCGCGCAGCGCCCGCTCCAGGTTTCGCCGCCCCGCAGCTTTAAGGTCCCTCCCCGTTCACCTGCCGCCGCTTTTAACCCGCCTCCGCCCGCGCCCCGCTCCTGCGGCCGCCCGGAGTCGGCGGGATGGGCGCCCGGGGCGGGGCGGGGCCGAACCGAGGGGCTGAGCGGCTGAGCGGGAGCTGCCGGCTCTGGGCTCTTTAGTGCCCGCGGGCGGGAGCTGCGGGGCATGGAGCGAGTCTGGTGACGGGGCCCCCCGCGGGAAGCGCCCTCGGGTCCGCCCGGGAGGCCCATGCACACAGGGCGCGCATCGGGCGGAGCGGAGTCGGTACTCTGCAAACACGGCCCTGCGCCAGGATTGATTCGCAAGTGTTGGCAGAAAACATGTGCTGGAGGAAAATCCAGCCCCGTGGGACCCTCTGAAACTGCCTCAGTGCCATGGCAACCCGAGGAAATCGTCACCGTGGACCAGTTCGTGCAACGGTCAGATAAAATGCAGCTCCCACACATTTTCTGTAGGGTGAGGCATGGCTGAATAAAGAAAGCTGAGACCTTCTTAGAAGGCCTGAGTTTGGAAGACAAGGAACAGATAAACTAACTGCTGAATTGATAGTAAAAAAATTGATCTTGGTCACCAGATGTAGCGGTAACAAGGGCAGCAGGCAGCTAAAGGCAGGATAGAAGTAAGATGATTGTTTTTGAGATCTCGTGGGCTTTTTACAGCTGTAGGAAACTCCTCTGGTATTCTCATTAGTGCGTGCAGCCTTGATTTTGCTCCTACTGCGCAAAGGGAGTGGGGTAAAAGTTGTTTTTGTGAAAGTAATCTAGCAGGAAGTATAAAGAGTGACTCAAAGAAGAGTTACTTGCCTGTCACTACGTGTTATTTGTCTAGAGCTTGAGCTCTGTTGTTGACAATTAAAAAAAAAAAATTAAAAAAAAAAGCTCCTTCTAATTATAGTGCCCTTTAAACCCCATCTTTAAGGAAAGTTTCTGAGGACGAAGACCGTGGCCTGCCAGGCATGAGTTAGCTGCATCAGCACTGCAGCCCTTATCTTGGGCTTTGCTTGTGAAGTATACCCAGTGTTGCTGTCAAGCTGAGGTCTGCAGGTCACCCAAAGCATCCAACCAAGAGTGACTTCTATTAAACAATGCTTGACTACAACATAATAAAGAGCCTTTGCTTTTTAAAACACTGATGAAAAAAAAAACAACCTATCAGAAAAGAATGCTGTATAAAGAGGGTGTGTAGGAAAGATAATAAAAAATTGTCTGAGTATATAAAGTACTGCTGTGTTTGTTTCTGTATACTGAAGTAAAGTTACACTTAGTACTGAGCTTGGTTTTGTGATGACTGTCTAGAAGTAGAAATGCTTTCATCAAAAGGGATTTAAGTAAAATTTAAGTTTGATCTAGTAATTATGAGAAACTAGAACTTGTGTATCAGCAAAATGACAGAGTTAATTTGGTTTTGCTATCAGAGGTTTAGAAAAATAAGTTGAATTTCATAGAATATCCTGAATTGGAAGGGATCCACAGGGATCATTGAGTCCAACTCACTTCTCTGCACCAGAGAACTCCAAAAATCACACCATGTGTCTGAGAACATTGTCCAAACACTTCTTGAGCTCCATCAGGCTTGGTGCCATGACTGCTTCCATGGGGAGCCTGTTCCAGTGCCCAACCACTCTCTGAGTGAAGAACCTTTTTCTAATACCCAAACTAAACCTCCCCTGACACAACTTCAGGCCATTCCCCTGGGTCCTGTCACTGGTCACCACAGAGAAGAGATCAGTGCCTGTCCCACCTCTTCCCCTCAGGAGGAAGTTGTAGCTGCAGTGAGGTCTCCCCTCAGTCTCCCCCAGGCTGAACAGTCCAAGTGC
>JAWWES010000001.1:42936872-43003694 GCA_035583135.1 Lophotriccus pileatus
TGTCTGTAAATGCACTATTACAATTCAGGCAAAGTTTTCTCAGGTTTGACAAGAACGCTTTCAGTCTTTGATGCTTATCTGAGGAGGTTTTGTTCTTCTATCTCTTGGAGCATACAGAGTGTAGAAGAAACCCACATTAGTTTACTTATTCACAGATAAGGGTGCGAAGTAGACAATAAGAGATTCTGGTGGCAACTGCCAGACTCCGGGAAAATGAGCTGCTAAATGCTGGATTGATGGAGCAGCCTTAAAGGCTGCTAAATACAAAGGGTAGTGCCAGTGAATCCTGCGGAGAGGATGGATGCCAGCAGTGGGAGATGATCTGATTCTGCACACCTCACAGAGAGAAGGGCAAGATGAGGGTTGGGAGCGTTGGGATTAAAATTTCTGATGTGAGTCCTTGGACTCAGTGACAGGAGCTTAGGAGGAATGATGGGGAGAGCAGGCAGCATCTGAGAATGATGTATGATTCCTCCATGGAAAGTGGGCTGGATTCACATATTCACATATATATTCGCATTGTTTTAATTTAATCTGAATAAAGTACGTTCTCTTGTTCCTTTTGTCAATATTCAAATCGCTGACTACATGACTAATCCAGCTGTTTGCCGAGGTCTGAAATTCAAGTCCTGAATGAGATTAAAAACAAGAATAGGATGATTCAGTAACGACCTGGTTGCACCTATGTATGCATCATATTAACCAAGTAGTTTCTTGATGCAAATATATGATGGGAAACATTTCCTCTTGCTAAACTAATCAGACACAGAGGAGCTGAACTGGGTTTGGGATGGATGAGTCATGAGGAACTAAGGGGATGCAGTTCAGATCTCATGCTGTTAACAAAATTAAGAAAAGCAGTATTACAAAGAGCTTTCCAGGCAGAAGCTCCGGTCAAGCTCACAGCAGCTTGTTCCACCAACAGACCTGAGCTGGATTACAGCTGTGACCTTGCAGGTCACTGTGTGGCACTCAGCCAGCAGCAAGCCCAGGGCCCTCTGGCTGGTGTCCCTGTGCCCAGTGCTACTCCCTGGAGCAATGCCCTCGGGGAACATGCTTGTGGAGCTGTCTTGGATGTATCCAGGAAGTGTCCCAGGATATAAGGCCAAGTCAAATTTTCAAATGCCCACTCTGTTTTTTCAGTCCCTAGTTTTCCTTCATTCCCTACTTTAAGACTTTTTTTGCTGGCAATTCAACTACTTGTCAAACAACATATCTCACTCATCCCATCAGAGGGCTCTTTCACATGTGAAAGCCAAATGGGTCTCTCTTTATTTGTGGGTATCCAAGAGCAAAGGCTCCATTGCCACTGAGGGGTCTAAAAAACTCAGCACTCTGCAAGGGGATTATGCACATGATTTGGAGAATGCTCAAAATCTGCTGACTTTTGGCAGCCATCTATATTCAGTGGAGCAGACTGAAAAAAGAGCACAGAGTGACAGAGTGAGTCAGTGATGCTGATTGGGCAAAATCTACAGCACCTGAAGAGCTCTTGGGCACTGAAGCACACAAAACTGCCTGCAAAGCTGGCACTGGTGCCCCTGTACAGAGACAACCTTAGCAGAGCTCCTGTCATGACAGAAAACCAAGCAGGCAGCTGCATGCTCAAGCTTGACTGCTGTTAGTCAGTGGGCAACTATTTGGAGCTGGAAAGTTAACAGAAATTATGCAAGACTGTGAGGCTCTGCTTTGTACAGGAAATAATAAAGGAAGCTGAAGTAGGCTTCAGGAAGGCTTGTTTGGCCAAGGGCCACTGAGTATATAGTAAAAAAGGATACACATCCAGATTATACACTACCTTGTACCTAAGAGGGAAATGTTACCAGCAGAGTGGGGAGTGAAGTCAGCTTGCTGGAATGATTCTGCTGACCTGAAACAACCAGACACAAAAACAAATAGCAAAGCACACAAAAATGCTGTTGAGCTGAGGGCAGCTTCCTTTGTCAGAGGAAGGCAAATCCTGCTTCTCTGGGCTTTTAGGGGAGGTGGGACTGGACTACAGCCCAGCATTGCTGCTTGGAAGGACTCTTCTGCATTCTGTGGCAAATGGAAACCCCAGGCCAGTAGCATAAGTCTAAGATAGCGTACTGGTGTGTAAAACATGAAAAATAAACACATGAGTTAAACCAGGGAAAATGTTAGATACCTTGCTAACACAAAAAACAGACAAACCAACCCACCACAAACAAACAAAAAAAACCCAAAAAGACAAAAAACTTTTTAGTAAAATAATTCTTCTGCAGCTGACTAAAATGTTCATGGGCCAGTTTGACCCTTTTCTTGTACAAGTTTTGCTGGGTTTGCTACGTTACTTTCCTGCATTTCTAGAGGTGATAACCAAATGTTTGATATAAGTAGACAGACTTTTAATATTTAAGGGCTAAGTAATGATCAGTGATCAATGCTTCTAATTTAGGACCCTCACTAATAAATTTGGACTACAGTTGGAGATAACAGCTAGGGACTGAACCAGCAGTTAATGAAAAGAGTCAGTAATTTATGACAGTATAAATTATTATGAACAGTTATGGGAAAGGTGAAGTGGTGGTTTTGTACTCATCAAAGGTTCATAGCTCTTGTGTGTAACAGGTTGGAAAGGGATAAGGATGTTGGCTCTTCCCCTGCTTTGAACAATAAGAGGTGGAGAACGCTTTGAACATGGCAGTATCCCTGGAGTACAAAGGCTGCTGGTGAACTCTTCCTCTAGTAGTCTGAATTATCTGTCTGCTATTTTAGGTTCTCCCTGGCATCCTTACAAACTTTACATTTGTTCTCAGTCCTGATTTTCCTAATAGCCCCTTTTTCTTGTCCGAAGGACAGTGTCTTTTCAGCCCTGTCACTCTCCCCGTCTTTTTGTCATCTGCCACAGGCTGGAATACTGAGAACCTCTCTCCCTTCTGTGTTTCTTCATTTTTTTGAGTACCAAGAAGAGGCTGGTGTGCAGAATACTCTCAGAGAAACAAAAGGCTTTTCCCAGGTCCTGATTCAGACAGTGGAAGGTGACTTTCAAGCCCTTTCAGGAGACTGTTGTACTGCCTGGTTTGAAAGGAAGATAAGCTGCAAACTGCCAGGGTGTTCCCTGAAAGATCTCTCCGGATTTATGTGCAGCTGCAGATGTGTTCGAGCTGCACAGAACAAGGGAAAGGAGCTCAGGTGGTTATTAAGTCTACACAAAGATTGAATCAGCTGGATTTGGATCAAGCCAAAGGGACCAGATAATTTAGGAGTGGAGAAGTAATTACTGCTAAATGAATATAAAGAAGGAGTCCTTTATTTCTGTCTCCGAAGTGTGATGGAGCCCCAGGGAAGCTAATGTTCCAGGTACCAGCGTGTCTCCTCCTTGCTTGTCATCATGCTGCTATCCAGAGAAGTCCCAGCACAGCCCACTGCAGAGATCTGCGGGAAGGAATCTTGCAGACGCAGAAGAAACAGAGCTATCATGCCAATAAATTACAAAGAGCTGCACAACATCTCCTCAGAAAGCCACTGAGATTGTTCCTAAGCAGTGTAGGCATTCAGGATTGCAAAAACTCCAGGCAGACACAGGAAATATCCCTTTCAACCAGCACTCCAAAAGAGAGAAAACCAAATCCTTTTGGGTCAGGAATGTTTCTGCCTCTGCTCTCCACTTTGTTCAAGTACACTATAAAGGGAAAGATGGACATTCAACAAAACCACTGTTTTTTGCATTACCCATGTACTCTCAGTACTTAAAATCTGGCTAAAAGGCAAGGGCTTCAGCTAAGCAGGTGCTTGGTGACTTGCTGGCATAATTTCATGGGTCAGTGATGCAAAAGAACATTTCTTTTGCTAAGAAATAAATTTTTGACTGGTTGCTGCTCCTTCTTATTTGAGATTCTTTCTCAGCACCACCATGTGCCTGCTGCTAAGTGGTTTCTGTATGAACTCATGTTTTTGTGAATAAATGGTGGGTGGTCAAATAAATTTGCTATGGGGAAAAAACCCTATTCCTTTGTTATTTGACTATGCAAAAATGTAGCATTTTGAAAAAGAGGTTGGAGGAGTTTGATGCAAGGGAAAGTGCCCAAACCTCACACAGTAAGTGCTTGCAGAGTTGTGGTAGCTGGGCCTTCCTTACCAGACCCCCTCTTGGCTCAGCACACAGCTGCACTGCCTGTAGCTGTACCCTGCACCCTCCCGTGTACCTCCTCCACACTGGTCACAGGCACTTGGTGTGCCCACAGCTGCCAAGAGGGAAACCACAGCTGTGCTAGGATGCCCCCCAGGAGAGCCCCAGAGTAACTCCCAACACTTCTGGCAGACTTACCTTTGTCCCATGCTGCTGGGTCTGACCACAGCAGCAGCCCTGTGCTCGCAGTCCCTCTGCTGCAGACACCTCTACTTCCTTTTTCTCCCACCCTGTGTGTGCAGTCCCTTCTCAGTATGGCACAGTGAAGGACTGGGATGTCTTCATGGTCAAGGCAGCACAGGGGAACTGGGTGTTGGGCTGTCTTAGCACATAGCTATGCCTGCTTTCCTGCAAAAGTAAAAAGCAGGAAAAAGTCAGATTTCAGAGAAAACAGAGAGGATGGGAACAGAGGCAAATTTCAGGTCTTGGGGATGCACAGGCTGTGAGGTTCCAAACCAAAGTGAAAGCAGGCAGTGCTAGGAGGCATTCACAGTGGGGCTCACCTCTTCGGACTGGCGGGGGGAGCACTGTGGTCCTGCTGGCATTTGCATGGCCTGATGGACTGACTTGTACATGGGATGTTGTCTGGAGAACAGAAAACTGGGATTAAAACAACCTTACAGCAACTCTGTATATGTCTAGCTTGTGGAAAAAGTGTAAAATAAATCATGCCTAAACCATACCAGGTGTTTTACTGTTAGTTATTTTATCGTTATGGGTAGAGCATCAGGCAAGGGTGCTCACAAGTCGATTGTAGTAATTTCTATTATTTCAAAAGAGAGAGAATCTACTGGAAATTATTCTGATTGACAGCCTTACGTGAAGCCACAAGGAAATTCCATTCAAGATCAGAACACGCAGAGTTTGATCTCTGCCAGGGATTGCAATTGCTGTTGAAACACTTTATTTCCAAACTGCAGCCCACAGCCTCAGGTGAGGTCATTCTTCCTTGTGTCAAGACATGTTGCATTGTTATGTAGCCCATTGTATGCTGGGGGAATTTTGCCTGTAAGTCAGCAAAGTACACACGCATGTCTATAACTTCAGAGACATGAAATAAAAAATAGAAGGGCATAAAAAACAAGATCGTTCATGCCCATTTAGCTATGCATTGCTCCAGTAGGCCTGCTTAATTGGATTTGCATCTCTTTTTTCTTTTCTATGGCACTCAGTACACTTCCAGCACTACCCACTAATGTTGTGGCACTGCCTCCTGATGTGAAAAATCACAGCAAAATCGCTAAAAACAGCTAAATTAATTTTTCTGTTTCCTTTTGCTCATTTGACATGTGCTATGACAGAGTTGTGTCCACAGTCTGGCTTCAGGTATAAAATAACTTGTGTTCCCTTTGAAATTCCAGAGAGCAAAGGAAGGTATGGGGAAAGTTGCCTAAATGCTATCAAATTAGCCATAGAAGCTACTGGGCAGATTTCTGAAATCCAGCACTTTCTGGTAAGCCTTACATTTCTATACCACAGCCCAGGACAGCGAGGGAGGGCCTGTGAGCTGTGTCAGTGGGGGGATGGTACTCTCACCTCTCTTTCCTAAGGTTAGATGGAGATGTGGGAGTGAACGCTGCAGTCTAAACGAATCACTTCAGGAACATATTGCTGACCTCAGCAGAGTCCTCCACCCTCCAAAAAGTGATAGTCAAACCCCAAAATAGAACGTATTCAGGCTTTTGCTCTCAGTGTTGCTGGGCGTGGCTAGTGCTGAGAGTTTATCCAATGTTCAAACTAGTTTAGCAGTGGTGACAGCTTACCAAAATAAGATAAAATAATGTATCCAAGCTTTAGATTGATTGAAGTATATCTACCACAGGAATTTTCCAGGAATTTATCAAAACAAATATAAAATTCATTTCGTTAATCCAAACAGCCATAGGAAATTGTCAAACAAAACCAGGCAGCCATTATCTTTCAAGAATGCCATATCAAATACACCTCAAATATGACCCAGCTGAATTTGATTCTGCTTCAGGTTTGCATATTGGACTGTGGGATCTCTAATGTCTAAAATTCACTTTTTTTTAATGGTATGTGTGGAAAAAAGTAATATTTGTTCCTAACATCCCTTAGGAAACAATACATTTGCTGCTGCCTTTTAATCACGGTAAAATAGGTTGTTAATCTTCGGTGGTCAGTTGGATAGTGCCTCCCAGCTCTTTGATGAATGAGGCTGTAAAATACCAGAACTGGTAAAAAAAAAAAAAATTAAATTAGCTTGCTGAGGAGTAAATTAAGCTGGTGAATTATGTGTGAACCAGGTGATGTCGCAAGACCGTTTGTAGGGAGGACCTACAAGCTGTATGAATCAATCCTCCAGAGGCAGCGAGGAGCTCCCTTTGGTTCGGGAGTAGCTGGTAGGATGTCTTTGACTGCCAAACCTTTGATTGCTAATCAAGGTTTCCCTAAACAGTGATAAAGGGGTTAGATAGGTTTTGCGATGAGTTCCAAGAGATTATTTAGGTACTTGATAGGATTTACATAAATGTCAGACACCTCAGTTCAGAGCTGCAATAAAGAAAACCCCCACCCAGCTGCCACCACCCAGCCCTCCAGGCGCTTAAATTCACTGGGTGCCTTCCACTGTCACCTGCAAGTTCACCCAAAGCTCCTCTCCCTGGTGTCACTGGAGGGACCAGGGGGGTGGAGAAGGAAACTCTTCCCATACCAACCCCACTTCAGTGGGGAAAAACGGGAAATGCCAGTGACAAAGTGTGGGCAGCAGTTTGGCAGGTCAGGGGTAGCCTCAGCATGACTTTATGTTTTACAACAAGCAGGGAATAAACACAAAAATAAGCTTGGGATCAAACTTACCCTCTTGGCTGTGAGGAGGGAAAACTGAGTTATGCAGCATCCCCCTTTCATCTCTAATCCCTATGAAATAACACACAGTAAGCACAACTACAGGTTACCAGTTTCATGTGTCTGTGACAAATGAAAAAAATTACTCTTACTGATGCTACTTTTTTTTTTTCATTACAGTGACCAAGAAATAGGAAGGTGTCTCTGGCAATCACCTCTGCTGGGTATGGGCACACCTTCCAGCTCTGTGGCAGAAGGCACGCATGTTTTTGGGAGCAAATCCACTGTGTCTGTGACTCTCATGGATAGCTGAACCTGCCTCCCACCTGCCAGCAAGATTGGGTGATATAATTATCTATTTCATTATTAATTGTCATCTTTACATATCTAAATATTTTTGGGTTTTTCCTCTATCACCTCTGGGCACAGGGTAGAGCTGACTAAAGTGCCAGCTCAGGCAGCTCTCATTCCTGAAGCAGTTCAGGCCACTGGAAACCAGAGAGTTGGATGAGGAGTTCAAATTTTTCCTTGAAATTACTTTTATTTTCCTCCTATCATAGTGTGACTGCTAAAAGGATCATTTCCCAATATGCCTTAATTCTTCTCTGTTCTAAACTAATTCTCTCTAATCGTCTGATGATTTTGCCTTCTATCAGCCTCTTCTGCTGAAAATATCCCTTGAAATATAAATAATTATTAGGGATGCCAAACTAAAACTGTAACTTTAATCCAGAGTTTAAAACATTTGCTGGGAATCCTAATTTTTGCTTCACTTATACTGCATTAATGCAAACTATTATTTTCATTATTCTTCCCTTTGGCCAAGGAACTGCAGGGTCTGAGCCATGTTCAGCCCCACACAGACAGCTGTGGTGTGCAAGACAGGAGTGTTCCAGCTAACTTCATAAGCCTTATCCACACTGGGCAACTTTGCAGGGACGGGTGAATTGGTTAAATTTTTACTAGATAAGAAACCGGAAACTGAGTAAGTTACTGTGAGTGTGTCAGCTTTTTCAGACATCCTCTGTTGGATGCTTTAAACTGCTTTTTATTATCCCCAACTGAACACACACTGTGTGCCTACCTGGGACACGTTTTGATTAAACTCAAGCCATCATTCCTAATAACAAGACTAAATTCTCCCTGCTGTGTCACCCACATCTGGCTAAAAGCTGCAAGGGTCGTTCCAGGTTTTACTGTTGTGAACTTTACCCCCAGGGACATACTGACAGTTTTCCCTGGGCCACAGGGTTCACAAGCTGCTTTTCCTTCCAGGCTTTTCATATATCATAAGTGGCAAGAAAGGACAGAAAACAATTCTTTCTTGAGGTCACTGTCATGCTTTATATGATGTCATTGCTGTTGTTGTTGCTATTTAATACTTGCCTAAATTTCCCAGATGTCCCGAAGACATCACTGAGATGGGTCCCTGGCCTGAGAAGTGCATTATGTAAAATATAACAAGGGGATGGTGGTGTAAGGTACTGAGAGCAATTAGATTAGCCAGGCTCCACTATCATTTTGGTAATACAGAAAGGCTGCACCATGCTGCTCTGGAGATTTAGGAGCGGAACCAGCTCTGCCCCTGGTTCTGAAGGAAGTAAAATAGCCTGATTCCCAGTGATTGGGAGTCCTGTTGGATCAGGAGCCAGCAGGGTGTAAAACCTTCCTGCTTTACCGATCTTGCTGTCCCAAGCTCCTCTGATTTGTGGGCTCAAACACAAATAAACTGCTAGCCAACATCCAGAACAGCGGAGAGAAAAGGCCCTCAGATTTGTTAAGGCAGAATCTTTTAGGGAGCTCTCCCCATCCTCCTCTAAGTAATAAAGTCTTTTCTGCAGCAAATCACTGGAAACAAGTAAAATGGTTGTGAGAGCATGACCACACACATGGGCTCTTCATTCCGCACAGCACTGGGGGAACACTGCTAACCAGTGGGTGGTCAGTGGATGAGCACGGCCTGAACTGGGAATTGTTTATCCAATTTGGAGATCTGCTGCCAGGGTGTAATAGCTACTGTGTGAAATGGAACCTGATGTTGCAAAAGGGGTGTGCAGAAAGAGGCTGGGTAATATTGCAGTGTTTTTAAGGAGTTATGCCCTTCCTAAGGACCTGGCTCAAGCCCACTTGGAATGAACTGGGATTTGCTGAGTGATGGTGGGGAGCTTTGGATCTGGCCCTGAAATGTCTGCAAGCTTGCAGAAAGTGCCAACGTGATTTTCACAGCATCGAAGGGTGTGGGGAGGCTGAAGTAGAAATTCTGGCATTGACGGGTGTCCCAGTGGCTCAGGCAGGCAGTAGCTTGGTGGTGACAAGATGCAGGGAGCGGCGCTGTTGTCCATATGCCTTTTGGCAGGCATGAAAGAGGGTGCTGACAGGGGCCCTTGCTAGGACTTGATGGCTGAGTCAGGGCTCTGCAAGAACCTCTCCCTGTCTCCTCCTCCCACAGACCCACCTGTCCATTGCTTTGTGCGTCAGACAAAGCGTTAGGCGCTTCCCTGTGGAGAAACCCACCCGAGCCACGCAGCTGTGCGTGCACTCTGGAGCAGCATTCCTACTCCAAAGCAAGTGTCAGGGAGCAGGGCTGAGTAGGTGGGAAATTGCACAAGTGTTACTTGCACCCCACCCCCATCTTTCTTGGTGACAGCTTGCCTTTTGTGGAAGTTGAAAAGGAAGTCATTCACCTTTACGTGGCCAAGCTGAGAAATACAAGCCTGACAACACAGGCCTGTGCAGGAAAATGGGTGTTCACAGCGTCTCTGGCAGGGGAAAGACTGCTACACGAGTTGTGCTCTCGCTGCAGTCAGGCACAAGGTCTCTGTGTGAAGTTCAGAGGTGGGGATGGTCTCTGCCCAAGGGCCCACCTGAGGGGACAGCAGTGGCCAAATGTGGTGCAGGATGTCAGCTCTAACAGTCCCTCTGGACTCAGAGGCCATGCTTCCTGAGAGCACGGCTGTGCTAAGGCACATGGAGGTCAGGGAGGTGATTTGAAACAGCCAGCAGGGCTTCACCAAGGGCAAGCCCTGCCTAATCAACCTAGTGGCCTTCTATGATGGAGTGACTACATCAGTGGACAAGGGAAGGGCTAAAGGTGTCATTTATCTGGACTTCTTTAAGGCCTTTGGCACAGTCCATTCACAACATCCTTCTCTCTAAGTTGGAGAGATAATGAATGTAATGGGTAGATTGTTCAGTGGATGAGGAACTGGCTGGCTGGTCATATCCAAAGGGGAGTGATCAACAGCTGAATGTCCTGATGGAGACTGGTGAAAAGTGGTGAGCTCCAGGGGTCTGTATTGGGACCAGACTATTTAATATCTTCATCGGTGACATGGACAGTGGGACCCACGTGCACCCTTAGCAAGTTTGCAGATGGCACTAAGCCAAGCAGTGTGGTTGACACACCCAAGGGACCTGGACAAGCTCAAAGAGTGGGCCTGTGGGAACTTCATGAGGTTCAACAAGGCCAAGTGCAAGGTCCTGCACCTGGATTGGGGCAACCCTCAGTATCAATACTGGCTGCAGGATGAAGAGATTGAGAGCAGCCCTGCCAAAAGGAACTTGGGGGTGCTGGTGAATCAGAGGCTGGACACAAGCCAGGAATGTGTGCTTGCAGCCTGAAAAACCAATTGTATCCCGGGCTGCATCAAAAGCAGTGTGGCCAGCAGGTCGAGGAAGGTGACTCTGTTCCCCTTCTCTGCCCTCATGAGATGTCCCTGGAGTGCTGTGTCCAGTTCTGGAGTCTTCAGTATAGGAAAGTTCCAGACCTGTTGGAGCGGGTCCAGAGGAGGGCCACAAATATGATCAGAGGGCTGGAATCCATCTCATATGAAGACAGGCTGTTAAGCCTGGAGAATGCTCCAAGGAGACCTTATTGCAGTATTTCAGTACTTAAAAGTGGCTTATAAGGAAGATGGTGACAAACTTTTTAGCAGGGTCCCTGTTGCAATAGGACAAGAAGTATTGGTTTTAAAATAGAGGACTGTAGATTCAGACTAGATATTTGGATATTTTTTACAAATTATGGTGAAACACTGGAACGGGTTGCCCAGAGAAGTGGTAGATGCCCAATGGCTGTAAGGATTCAGTCAGGTTGGATGTGATTCTGAACAACCTGATGCAGTTGAAGATGCCCCTGCTCATTGCAAAAATGTTGGACTAGATAACCTTTAAAGGTCCCTTCCAACCCAAACTATTCTATGATTCTATGAAATAGATTTATTTCAGAAGCATTGTAATACAACCTTGGTTCAGTAAGGGGAATACAGGTAACAGTGGGCAGGCCTCTGAGAGCAGAGGCTGCCTCCTGTTGGCTGTGGCAGTGCTTCCCAGCATGCCATGGTAGGGCAAGATAGGTGAGGCACCGGGCTGGCACTGCACACACCAGCAACCTCTGCTCAGCCACAGGGCTGGGGGAGCCAAACTGATTCTGACCTGCTGACAAAGAACTCATGGCTGCAGTACATGGGGTAGGGTAGGCAGCCTAACCATGCAAAAGGAGGAGAGCAGGTTCAAACCATCCCACAACTGGTCTCATTTGCTTCTTAGTGCTTTGGCATGCAGGGTTGCTGGGAAGGGCCTAGATCAGTGGAAAAACAAAGTCAAAGTTGCAATAGGGCTGGGCTGAGAATAAGAGTGAAGGATGGAGGAAGGCATACAGCGAGGCTGGAGTCAAGGGCTATAATGTATAACAGGAACAGAGTCCAGCAGACATTGCTGCTGCACCTGTAGATGGTCAGGCCTCCTGCCTATTCAAAAGGAAAGATGAGGGTGGGAGGGGATGCAGGGAACTTGCAAGAGAGCTTTTCCAGAGGTTCTGATTAACTGTTTGGCACCACAACAAATTTAAGCAATCTCCGCCTCAGGCATAACAAAGAAGAAATCACAGGGTGTGGAGCTGCAGCAGGGATGGGCAAAGACAATTAAGCCAGCTGCCATCAGAGAAAACTGGCTGAACTACCATGGGATGACGGTAGTGACAGTACAGTACAAACTGCCAGTCACCAGTGGGTCAGAGATTTGGGGGAATGGGGTGACCTTCTCTCCGGGGCCGCCTTCTCTCCTGCAGTGCAGGAGCAAGGGCAGGTGCAGAGAATGTACAGGACCACTTCAGAGAAGCACCAGCCAGTTTGGGAAGACACAGGAAGTGGGAAACCAAGAAAAGCAGCTTGGCTTTTCCCTGCAGAAAGGGTTAAGTACTACCCTGCTAAACACAAAGTGCAGCAGGCAGTGGGAAGTTGACTTTGAGAAACAGGTCCCTAAAGCTGCCATTTCATCAGAACGCCATCTACTAGGAATAGAGAGGGCATTGATAGTGTCAGGAACTTCTCCTTGGCAGTAAGCAGAAGTCAGGGGATACTTCAGATAAAGGAGAGTGTCCATAATTAGGATTGCACACAGGGTGAGAAGAAATATTCCAGCCAAACACATCAATCACAACTGGTCTTCCCTGCTGAGGCAATCAGTGACTTCACACTAGTGAAGCCTTGGATCAGCTCTGGCTTTTTAATTTACAGATGCCCTTGGTGTAAATCAGACAGGGATTGGCACATTTGTTCCCAGCCTATCTGGCTGCCAGGACACAGCATCAACAGGGCAGTGTTGCCAGACTGCACCTTACCAGGTCCTGCTACCACATAGGAATCATTAAACCAACCCAAGTTCATTTACAGCATGGCCACACACATAGTTGTGCTGGCCTACAAAGGCCCATAGGTGAACATTTCCTCATTGAAACTTTGCCTACTTATCCAGGCTGAAAAGAACAACAGACATTGATGTTCTAGTAAAAGCTAACTGCTGGAATAAAACGCAGCATTTGAAAACTTGTAAACAGGAAAAAAACCACCATATAGAGAGCTGCTTTCATATCCCCCATTTGGGGTTTTGCAGGCCTGCGCTTTACCATAGACCAACAAAGAGTTACCCCTTCTCCCACTTGAGGAAAACATATCTACATTAAGGTGTTTTGCAGGTTTACTGGTATTTAGCATGGGGCTATTTCAATTTAATCACTAAAAGTGGTGAGACATGATCAAGCATAATTATTAACTGATCTCCACTCCTATTCAGTATATGGTATGTGATTCACAGCACGTCCTGGATGAAAGCCCACAGCTGAAGTCTTACGTTGTTCCATGAAACACAGTTCTGTAACAGAAGTAGCTGTGTCTCCACACTCTGAAACCACCCCAACACTTGTGCCCCCAGGGCAGATTAGAGGGGCATCCAGTAAGGTACAGCCTGAGCATGCACCTTCCTGACCCTAAGGGAGCAGCTTCATTAAGTCTGCAGAGAGAACAACAGGCACTAACATACAGTTTTGTGTATCCTTTTTCCTCGAGCTTGCTGGTGGACACATTCAGAAGACTAGCAGCAATTTCTTTTCACAACAGTGATTAAAAAGGAAAATGTGCTGCGAAGGCAGGAAAGATCAGGAGTTTGCCAGTGGAAGAGAATAGATAAATGACAGGGCTCAGCTCAGGCCCTCATGCAGGGACAGAGCTGACTCTAGGTATTTTCTCCCTCCCGTTGCTTGTACCTGCTCCCTGTTGGGATTTTACTAGTCACAGATAAACCAACCAAACCACCCAAACCCACTTACAGCACGGACACACACAGAGCTGTGCCGGCACGTGTAAGAAGTGTCATACAACAGCATGAGGAAAACAGCACTGAGTGCAATTTCTGTCCTAAGGATACCTATTCTTTGTTATGCCCCTTGGAAGAGCAGTTCCATTATACAAAAACAATGAGGCTAACCATTTGTACTAGTGTAGGGAAAACAAAGTAATTCTAGCAAGGTCAGTGGTGAGAAGTGACCCAAAACAGGAAACACACAAAACAACAAAGCTATGGTCTTGCACTGCACGCACCTCTTCCACCTTCAGGTTCCCCTGCGTTCAACACCGTACCCCTCCCACAAGCACATATTGCCATGCACTCGAGAGTTACCACTGCACCTCCACCAGAGTATGGACAACAGAATTAGGGCATCAGTGCTCTGGATGGGAATGAGCGGTGTGTAGGGGCTATGCGCACTTTGGATGTAGAATCCCTACTTGAACAAGGTTTTCGTAAGTTCTTACTGGAGTTCTCACTACCATTCACATACAGACTTTCACTTCACTGAGAAAGGTTAAAGTGTTTGCCTTTTATTCAGAAGACTTGCTCCATTTTCCAGTAATACTTTCCCATGTCCTTGAAACCAGATAGTCTCTAGTCTCAGAACAGCACCATCAGTCTAGCACAAAAAAAAGCAGAACAAATCAAAACCAGGAAAGTTCCATGATGTGACATAGCATAAAGAAACAAATATAGCTAATACATTAGAGAAATAAACATCTACATAAGGTTATGTGAGTTGCTATAAAACTGGCAGTATGCAATTAAAAGATTGGCAAGATTACCAGGTCTGCTAGATGTTTAAAGCAAGTCTACATAGGCTGTATCTATATCCTCATGCTGATTTTAGGCATGACTTTGCACTCAGGATCTAGCTAACTTTCCCTACAGCCAGCGGTGTGTATGCAAGCACCTCAAACTATCTGGCCAGACTCAAGCAGCATTTGCAAAGCTGTAAAAACGTAGCCTATTGCTGTCTCCTCCATATGGACATGGTGTTACAGGGTTCATCTGCATATGCCCGGTTAAAACAAAATCAGTTGCATACTATAACACCTTAAGTAACATGGAATCTTAGATTTTAGAAAAATATTTTAAAATGTCAGTTCACAAGTAAAAACTACCACTATTACAAAACATCTTTTAATACTAGCATACCTAGCTTGGAACAAATTTTGTTCTTATTGCTGTTGCATTTAGTTTTCAGGAGCTGTGTCTGCATGAAGGTAAGTGGGGGGCTTCCCACTTGTCAGTCAGCTTGTAAGGGTATTCATAGGAAACTGTACTTTCCTATTTAATCCTCACAACAGTTTCACATGTTTATGCTTCCCTGACTTTTTCCAGACATGTACATACTTTACATCTGACACTACACGTCATCTCACTCAACTTTGTTTCATGTAACAAATTTCATTTGCAGCCTTTAAATAAAACATTCACTCCAAAAAGAGTGAGCATCAGCACTGACACCACCTTAGCTACTTGAAAACCCTATAACTGTGTTCTGACAGCTATCAGATATCAACTCATTCATTTCATTTTGTTTGGTTTCTTCCTTATTCTCATGGTTGGGCTGTTGTTTCGAATTTCCAGCTTTTTTAGACCTTCTGAGGAAAAACTTTGTCAGTAAGTAACATAATTCAGCCACATTTAACAGAATGCAAATGCTGGACACAGCAATCATGAAAATAGTAAACACTGTCTTTTCAGTAGGTCGAGAGACAAAGCAGTCTACCGTGTTGGGGCAGGGCCAAGTGTTACACTTCATCAAGCGAGGCATTTGGAACCCATCGTACATGAAATAAAACGCATACATGAAGACAGCTTCAAAGATTAGTCTGAAGAAGATGCTGCCCGTGTACGTCCACCACAAGGAGCCCTCAATACGAAACCTCTGCCTTCTGATTTCTTCAATGTCCTTGTATTCGCATTTCTGGTCTCCCTTTCTGAACTGCCTTTTCTTCTCATGCCTCCTGTAGGCCACGTGCATGGCCACCAGCAGCGCGGGTGTGGACACAAAGATCAGCTGCAGGGCCCAGAGTCTGATGTGAGAGATGGGGAAAAAGTGGTCATAGCACACGTTTTTGCAGCCAGGCTGAAGTGTGTTGCAGACAAAATCTTGTTGTTCATCTCCCCAGACTCTCTCTGCAGCCACAACCAGGATCATGATACGGAAGATGAACAGGACTGTGAGCCATATCTTCCCGATACTGGTGGAGTGTTTGTTTACACCTCCCAAAATGGTATGCAGAGCTCCCCAATCCATTGTCTTGTTTCAGTCCTCTGACCTAAGACAAGACAAATAAACAAAACTAAGATTAATCAAGACAGGAAACAAATACCATCAAGCACGTGGTTTAAAATAAAGGCAATATCATAATGGTACCATACCCATGTGGTAACATTTTGACGCAGTGGGCTTACCTACAAGTAGTCATAAATAATAATCTAATCACATATCAGCAGGTAATAATTCATTACTTGATTATACACATGGCACCACATTCATGTGACTTCTAGGTGTATTAGCCAATGCCACATAAAGTAGGAAAAGCAGATGGGAACCTGATGAACACACACTTAAATCAAAAGATACAACTTCTAGCAGTTGGATAACAGTTACAAAATAATAGAAGGTATCAGCCAAAAGTAAGGTAGATGTTATGTTAAAAAGTAACTTATTAGACAGATATAATTCCTATATAAATCAAGGCAGATTGGTCTATCCTTGGCTTTAGAGTGTAAATAACATTTATGAGTACATTCCAGCAATAAAGACAGACCTTGAGTAACTGCTGCTGATGCTCTGCACCTTCCACGAGGTCTAGCTAACCTGCATTCACCAATTTAAAAAAAAGTGACTGAATTCTTAGTTGAAGCAAATTCCACAATAGCTTGAGGCAATGAAGATAAAGTCTTGGTCATTATCCATCTTGAGTTAGATGTTTAAAATCAATGCTTAAAGATCCATACCAAACTTGCTTTCTCTCCACTAACTACAAAAAGGGCCTGTGGTAACTAGATAAAGACTCCTTCATTGTCAATGTCTGTCAGGTTATTTTCTCTCCCCCCCCTGCCCCCACTCACAACACACAGATTGCATTACTCCTAGATTAGGGGAGACGTTTCAGAGGCTGGTAGAGAACTAAAATCAACTTTTAAAGAGATCAGACACATCAGCAGTAGCTCAGAGACTTTTCAACAGAAGCATATAGATTCCAGTAGGTGAGTTTCACAGTACCATGACTGTAATTCACAGGGAGCATTCAGAGGCATTTCATTTCAGCCCACCTCCCCTGCTCCGCTTCAGATGGATTTACAGAAAGTTAGTTTGCAAGTACTCTGTATTCAAGAATCAGCCAGGACCCTTGGCTCTGAAATTCCTCATGAAGGTTTTTATTTCCCAGCTTCATTTGTTTGCATCTCAGAGACCATATTTCTTCGGCATTTACAGCACAAGGTACCAGTAAGCAAAATCACCTTTTCAAAGTTTCTAGAACAGAGCAGCTCTTGGCAAAAGGCCATCATATCTATCACAAGATGACCGCATTGCATGACGAAGAAAATGATGATTTCTTTGCAGTTGTCTTTAACGTCACCCTCCCTTCTGAATAATGTCAAAAGCCTTTCTGGTTTACAGTGAGTATGTATATAATCAGTAGGTCACGTACAATTATACAGAGCATCAGTCAAAGTACATAACAGCTCAGAGAAAAATGAGGGCACTTAATTGTTATGTTATATAATGCAACAGTATCTTTTCCTTGCGTTATTGGAATAAAAATTTTATCTCCCTTCACAACTTCCATAAACTGCATTTTCCTCAGATCCTGCTGGTTGACTGTGTGGGATTATACTGCAGGAGGTCAAAGCCAAGGGGGAGACCAAGATTTTTCTCAGATCAGAGAAAACTTTTCCCAAGCCTCCTTCAGAAGCAGAATCTGTCAGCTATTTCCTCTATACCTGTCTGAAAATAGTCCTGGAAAGAGACTTACCTTCCTATCCTGCTAGGTTATTTTTCTAAGAAAGATTATTTTTCATTATCATACAGCGAAAAAGTCTCTGTAGGTTAACAACCCTCTGAGGGCAGAGGAAAGACCCTTAATACCAGATACTTACAAAACATAGTGGGTAGATTTTCTAGTATTTATAGCCACCCCTTTTTCTGTTATCTGACTAATGAAAAATCAGACCAACCTTCGTTTCAGAATTTGCCTTGGCAATCATTGTATTGTTAAACAGAGGAATAGTTACAACTTTATTAGTGTTCTGTTACCATTACACACATATGGCAATTACAGTACTTATAAAATGACGCTACCAAACGTATTACGAGTAGAAATACTTACGCACATTTGAAAATAAATCTCATAGAAAAGTGGCACCATGCAAACTGTGAAACCACACACATCATTCACCTTTCCTCTAATTTCACCAGAGTCCTTATATTTCTTCTCAATTGTTCTATGTTCTTCTTCTGCCTGTCAACTATCCTCTTACAGTGTGAAAAGGCTGAGAAGTAGAACCTGTGTATTCCCTCCTGTAAGCCCCTTCTCTTAGCTACACCTCTCAGCGCACACACAATACTGCTCCCTTTTTGTTACAACTTCACATGGATTTGTTTCCTCCTCCCTGTCTCCCTGTGCAGAAGGGGATTCAAAATACAAGTGTCCCAGTGTTTAGTTAGTTAGCTCAAGAAACTTCCCTACCCCTGTTTGCTCCCGAGGTCACACTGCAGTTCATCTCCTGTGACTTTGTGAAGGTGCATTATAAACCAGGAGACTTGAGTTCAAAAGTTATTCCCAGGACTAGTAAGTTTTGCTTGTTTTTTAAACCTGATCCATTTCACTAATCTGCTCTACAGCACAGACCCACAGAGCATCTGAAAAGGATACCTTTGTTAAAAAAGAAAAAAAACCAGGCTGCAAATTGTAAAGCTGAATGAGCGGTCAGTGGGGAAAAGGGGTTGGCAAAGCTTTAGTGCTGAGGACAATACACACTTTTCATCTGATTTGCTCCATCTCCTTTGAGATTATATTGTGCTTGCTAAGCCAAAATACTGCGCTTCAATTCTAGCAAAGGCATGTCTGCCTCTGTACCAATGAAGAGAAAGCCACCACACTTTGAAGAAGCAGCCTTTTGCCCCAAGTCTCCTAGTGAGATTTCCTCTCCCTTCCAAAAAAGCCTTGGTCTCTCATCTCTGCCCAAACACTCACCCCGGCACCCTTCCCACATACCTTTCCAAATCTTCCAGCTATATCTTCAGCTCCTCCTGCCACATTCCACTATTCTTCCCACTGCTTGCTGAGCAAGTCACCAACCTTTGCCCCTTCTTGTTCATGGTCTCTCAGGCTTGTTTTGACACTGGTGAAGAGTCATATGACTTCTGGAACACCCCAGGGTGCTACAGGCACTGATCAGATAGCAGTGAAGTCTCACTATCTGCTCCCTGAAGGGTGGCACAGTTATAATTGTAGGGCTGTATTCAGTCAGCCTGAATTCCAACCAACAGCATTTCCTACCAGCTGGCTTTAAACAGCTTTCCTCAATGCAACTTAGAGGATTCCAAGGAAAGCAATTCAGAGACTGCCAAAGTGTCCACCTCTCTCCAATAAAAAGACACAGTGATCCAAGGAGAATTTAAGTCAACCAAGTATGGCCCTCCAAAGTATTAACCCATCAGTGCAGATCACTCCAGCTAAACATCCCTTTTGGACTATCTGCACCGATGTGATGGCTCATTTACTCCTAACTTAACTCAAAAGCTAGGACATGGATCCTAGGTTATCTTTCTTCCAGGTACTTGTTTTATTTTTTACTAGCAAATAAAATATTAACTGCCTTGATGACCAAAGGACAAGAAAGTAGGAAAACTACATCCCTTTACTGGGTTGATAACTCTTATTTTTATAGAGCCAGTTCAGAAAATATTTCTATGGGAGCAAATCCAGCCAAATGCCTACAGAAATAACAGTATACAGATTTACTGGGTTTGCTGGTCTTAGACGTAAAGCACAGTACAAGAATACATTTAAGATATGAAAGCTTAGCTGAATTTTGGGGGAAAAAAGTAAAGTAGGAATGAAGATAGGGATTGCTTATAAAGGAAGAAGATATATATATATGAGAAGAACAGGAGATAGTTGAACTTAGTGAGGTTGAGTAACTAAGCATTTAGAATCTTTTCTAACATGGGAGTATATTAAGTGTTAAATTTTCCTTCCAAAAATTGCAACTGGCCATGAAAATAAAGCCTTTCCAAGCCTCAGCATAGCTCTTTGTTCTACTACCAGCGGTACCTTCTGTTTCATTTCAACACCTAGAGGACCACAGTAGTATATGGCTGTTACAGCAGGAGTTAAAAACACCCAAAGAAGATCACAGTGCTCCACTGAAAAGTTAAGTTGCAAGGAAAATGGTTCTATACAATCACACAGAGTTACATAAGTAGGTGTTTCGTTTGTTTTTTGTTGTTGGTGGTGGTTTGGGTTTTTTTCCACCAGTAAGCTAGGCAGCAGCAAGAGAAGAACTACAGCTTAACTCTTTCTGTAGTTCTACAGATTCTGGGCAGTATTTTGAGCTGTGTGCTGCCATGACTAGACTGCCTTCTACTTTAAAGCTAGCTCCTGTAAGCCTACATTAAACCGCAATCACAGCAAGCTGAATACACCCAGTGAAAATCCCTGCAATTCACAAAACCGAGGACAATTATCACTGAGCTCCCATGTTTATGAGTACAGCTAGCTTGTTAACAGACACTTCTCCCCACCCTCCGTTAAAGACTGTTATACTGGGAAATCATTAGTCAGTGGCTAAATCCACAAGTAGAATACAGAGAAAGTAAAAAAAAAAAAACCAACACAAGATACATCTCTTCCACATACACATACGGTGCTTGCTGCTATAGGATATTATCAAGCAAAAAAAATAGTCATGAGCAAGTATTACAATACTTGGTTACGCTATAGGAACATCCAGGAGTCCAGTTAAAGATGAGGTCCACAGAATCCTTATGCATAAATTCAGAGCAGGATTATACTCTTCTCCCTACAGCTACAATTTGGATACCAATTTACATACTTTACTGGATTTACACAGAAACTTAGAGGGTGTTCAGGAAGACTCCACTTCTATCAGAATTTTAGCATAGAGTTTTAGCATAGAGTATCAGGAGTTACCAGTTTGGTGTGACATTCCACCCCTTTCAGCAGCGCCTCCAGATGCTGATACAAGTTCAGCAATCTGCCAAATCAAAAGTCACTTTATCTCATGCAGGAATGTGTTAACCAAGATAGTCTTTAAGCAAAAAACACTGGTTTCAAGTGTCACTTCCCAGCCCCCAGGCTGGGGACAAAGATAACTCAGATGCCTAAGAATGGCAGTTCTAATACAGAATTTTGCCATAGAAAACATTTAGAATATCTAAACTATCAGAGACAAAATCATTAACAAAATTATTTTATGACCCAATTTGAAACAAGAAGTATTGCTGCACGCTGAGGTCCAGCATGCATTCAAAAATGCTGCTGAGACAGTTTCCTTCAGGTCTTGATCTCAGCAGTCACACTGGGAGCACTGATTCATATAGGGGCTGATAACCAGCACCAAGGTGTCCTAGAGCTGTATATGCTGTTTCATTTCCCAGATTTGACAAACATGCAAATCTGGATTTTGGCAGTTTTGCATCAGCATACCTCCACCCTGCCAACCTGGCATCTAGTTTACTGCAAGCACTTAACTGTTAGTGTCTAGATTTTGTTATTCTGATTGCTGAGATAGTTTTGGTGCTATACCACAAGAACAGCAGTATTGCCAGGACCAAAGCAAGGAAGGAAGCTTCTAATAAATACAGATTAACATCTTCCAAAGGTGGCATCTTTTTGTTTGACCAAGAAAGGCTGGTACACAGGCTACAGCAGCTGTTTGCTAACTTGCTCAGACTCCCTAACTAATTTGTCAGTCTGCCCCATGCCTCGGTTTCCCAGACATTAAACTAGAGATAACAAAAATCTCACCATCTCACAGGGCTGTTCTGAAATGCTCCACTACAATTACAAGGTTCACAGGCTCAGTGGACCAAGACAGGTAAGTACCAGCTCAAAGTTGGAAGCACAGAGCTTGAATTCAATCATCCAGGATATTTCTGATACCTGAAAAAGAATGCAGCCCCCTGCATTGCTATAGCTTTAATGCAGAGTTCAAAATGCAGGAAGATGAAGCTTTGAATTTTGACTTTGGCAACCAAAATTCTTTAACAGGCAGCTTGCAGCTACTTTTACAGCAGTGTATATAAAAAGTTCAAGGAGCATGCAGCTGGAAGACTCTGAAATATCAACAACTTTACTTCTTTCCTAAAAAGCTGAATAAAGATCAAAAGAGAAGTCTAACAATCACAAAAGCCTGTGCAATTCTCTCTAGTAGCTCTTAAACTTTGCTCTGAACACCTATCTCCAGATCAGAGTGGAAACTGGAGAGCAGAAGAGCCGTGACAGAGGGATTATAGTATATCTGATTTGACACAAGAACAGGCAAAGACTAATCAGGAACAGGAAACCTGACAGTTGAAGGCCTGAACACTGCAAGCATTCTTCTGTCATTCTACTCAAGTCTATGGAAACAGGAGGCATTCTTTGCCCTAATTAAATTCAGTGTGAAACCCAGAGAAATCCAACAGATTAGGACCCAATATGTATGTAGTTAAATGTTATAAAAAAATTACCTTAGTTAAATATCAACAGCATTAAGGGTTCAGTTCTACCCACAATGACCCCCTTATGACTGTCCCATATTCAAGCCCTCACATAAGTTTTCAGTCATTTTCCAAGGATGCTGGGAAATATCCATAGCTATTTCAATAGCCTGCAACTGTAACTGGAGGATTACCATCTTCCAGGGCATCCCTGCACAACATTCATTCCATTCGTACAAAACAGGAAATCCGAAGTGTCAGTCTCACTTGAAGGCATAACAAGACAGCACAAGTCCTATTAGAATTTAGCCCATCTCAGCCATTTTCCTCTGTAAATATTTCCTTCAAAATGTGCTTAAAGCTTTTTGCTTTGGAAGAAAACCAAGCTCCTCCTGTGCCTTCACTGGTACAAGTGTCCTATTTCCCATATTTGAAGAAAGTTTTAGGGATACTATGCCCTGCTCCCAGTCATCAGAATAACTTTTTAGTTATGACACTTATGTTGCTTTTTATTTTTTTTTTAAAAGCCTGTTACTTAATTCCTGTTTCCTTTCCCTACACCTAGGCAAAGGTCTACATCCCCTCTACAAATCTGCCCACTCCTGCTTCAATGCAACGTTTCCTATCAAATTGGCAAGCCACTATCTTCTTTCACACACACAGACAACTTGCACTCTTTTGGAAACACAAATTTATAAACATTAAGATTTTATACTGCAGTGCAGCTTCTCCTTGAGCATGTATTTTGTTATTTCATTCATCAGAAGTACAGACAAAAACAACTTTTTCCTTTTTAAAAGTCTATTACAGGAAGAAACGCTGGTAGGAGATAAGGAATAAAATTAGCTTTCAACATTCTTTTATCAACTAAGAGGAGATGTATTTCTCTTTTTCCATATTCCTTCTGTTTTGAGAGCATGTTATCTTGCCTCATATATCATCACTTCAAGCTTTTCCTTACACAAACTGGTGTTTAGCCAGGCAAGAGTCACAGTTCTCCTTTCAGATAACTCATCAGTCATCATTAACTAACAATTAAAAGCAGTGAGGAACAGAACAAGGAAAAACATCAAAATTAAGAACAGATTCAACTCTTGTTCCTGTTTCATGCAGTCTCTGGTAGCACTGCTTTCACTGGAACTGTTCACAAGAATCACCTTGTAAAAGCACCCTCTTTATTCACAGGCATCAACTGAGTTTATGCAATGACTGTTATGAAGAACTTGGATGTGTATCCTCAGAGTGCTGCTATTTGTCCAGCTACTGAGATAGTCTCCTCTACCTTTTTTCCTGTACAATTACTTCTTTGCACAAAATAAGTGAGGCCGCCGAGATAATCTACCTGGACTGTGCATCAAGGGATGCAAAACAGCAACACTGTCAGAGGCCTCAGAGGCCCCAGTTTCAGCACAGAGAGTTAGTCCTGTCAGGACAGAATCAATTTCTCCAGAGAAATATTTTAATTCATGGGGTTTTACTGTTCCATTTTTAAGCTCTGGGAAACATAGTCCTACCGACTATGAGACTGACAGTCCTGGGGACTGTCTGAAGTCTCCCAGAAACCCTGACACATGAAGTAGAGATGTAACCTCATGGCTCTGCAAAACATGTTGGAAAGCCCACCTGGAAAATTACATTCCAATGCCTCGTTGACACATGGAGGTACCTCCTTTTATCAGGGTGAGGTTTGTCCACCACTGCCTTGTTCTCTAAGCCACATCTCACACAATCACACACTTCTGCCAACTGCCATTTCGCTGGGGCTCTTCAAGGTTTGTGTCTGGGAAGCAGGGTTTCCAGGCTGAACAGTGGAGACCAAGAGATATTAAAAATTACATAATTCCTTTAACAAAATCAAGGATAAAAATGTATTTTATTCTACTCTTGACTCAGTGTACACATGCACATTGTGGTAATCCCTAACAGAATCTGGGCCCAAACCCTCATATCATTTCATACAGGTCATTGCCAATAAAATGCCATAAGTGATCAAAGTCACAAAAACTGGGTTTAAAGGAGCATCTTAAGAGAAAAGGTCATCTCCTTCTTTCAACCCTATGCCTGTTCTCTTAAAAATATTCCCTACATGGTGGAAACTAATGGAGTACAAGACAAGGAAATAATTTCCTCTATTTGGGGGGAGGCGTGGGAGGGCAAGAGGGGGTGTTAATAAAAAGAAAAAAAAAATAGATTCTTCAACACAAGGGATTTTGACAGTAATACCCAATCTAACGCTCAATGATGGGAAAAAGTCATGCTCAGCATACACAGGAACACATCCAGCCACCAGCTACTGCCACAAGCTAAGCAAGCACACATGCCCTTACTCCAGCACAGCCCTTGCATTTACTTAAGGGCTTGAGTGCTCGTTCCTTGTGCGATCTTATCCAACCTCGATACCCAGAAATACATTTATTTCTGACTCATATCTCTCATTTCCTATTCCCCCTATAATTCTGAGGAATGTTTCCAGTGTGTGATCAGACACTCACAAGACCTGTCAGTCGTACTGATGCAAGCTGTTTACCTTCCCGCAGCTCTCTTAACATCTGTAGGTGTGTCGCAAATTACCTGTAATTGCAGGAGCCTGGATTTTGCTTGCTGTTCTAGCTGGTCGTACGTACTTCACATAACGCGCTTACGGAGAGCTGCTGGGAGGCGAATAAAAGACATCGTTTGAATTTAAGCGCGTAATTAACAAAGACATGAACATTCCCAATTAAAACTGGTCGCGGGGTTCAAGCACTGCCCGTGACGCTTAAGCTCGGGAAGAGAACCCGAGAAGCCCCGTGCTGAGAGAAGGTAAATACTGTCAGGGACGAGGGGGGCCTCCGCGCCGGCCCCCGCTCCCTCCCCACGGCGGGCAGCGCCACCACAGCTCCCGGCTCCGCTCCGCCGGTGTCGGCCCCGCTCCGGAGCGCAACAAGTGCGGCGGCAGCTGTACCGGGGGGGAACCTGCACGGTATCACCTGCCCCGCCGTGCCCCCCGCCCCTTCCGCCGCCGGCGGACGCTGCGCTGCCGGCTCGGCCCGTCCCTCCCGCCCGCCGCGCCCCTCACCTGCCCCGGCGGTACCCACGGCTGCGGGGCGCGATCCGCCCCACCCGGGGCACCCGGCACCGCAGGCGGGCGGGCTCGGCGGGGCTCTGCCGGTGCCTGCGGAGCGGCCGCTCCAAGTCTCGCCGCCCCGGAGCTTTAAGGTCCCTCCCTGTTCACCTGCCGCCGCTTTTAACCCGCCCCTCGCCCGCCTCCGCCCGCGCCCTGCTCCTGCGGCCGGCCGCCCGCCCGCGGAGGCGGCGGTGGGGAAGCTGGGGCGGGGCCGGGCGTCCGTCCCACCGTTGTGCCCCGGGAAGGGGCTTCTATGGCGAGCGGGGCTTTGAATGGGAGGAGGAAACAAGCAAAATAAAGGGTGGGAGGGCTTGTATCCGCCCCGGGGCGAACGCCCCCCGTCGCTTCCCGCCGCCCAGGGGCTGGTTTGGGCTTGTAGGGGGACAGCGTGAGGGGAAGGGAGATCAAGGTAAGAGCAGGTATGTGGGGTTTTCTCAGAGGAAGCGCATATCTATTTAAGATAGCAGCGTTGTGTCTTCATCTTGGCAAATCCAGGTATTCAGAAGGGCCTTGGAACAGAAAAAAAAAGCCAAGTCTTTTCTCCTGGAAATCATTGAAGAACTGCTGGTCAAACACAGAAGGAAGAGCCAATCGTTTCTGGCTTTTTGAGATTTGTTTTCAAGTACGATTGAAATGCTACAGCAGTGCCCTGCAGACTCGCAGGCTTTCACGGAGCTGCGGATATTTGTCAGTGCGAAGACCTATTTTGGAAAGTTTTCTGTTTCTAAGGAATACAGTTGCTGAGGAAACAATTTACCTTAGGTTCAAAAATCCCTGCCCAAAACTGCGTTCTCTGTGTTTCACACAGGCACATCAAACTAAATAAATGGTTTGTCACCTCTGAACTAAATTTCCAAACAAAATATACTGCGCAACTGGAACAACAGGACATTTGCTCAGACTTCAGAAGAAAAACTTGTCTATTTGTGCTTGTTTAGAGTATAAGGGCTCGAAATAAATAATTTCCAGTTAAATTCTACTGCCTTGTATTTCCACTTCCTAGAATAAAAATAATCCCCGGGGAAATCTTTTGCAAAAATTGGTGAGTTAATTGATTTCATCTTCAGGAAAAAGAGGTAGAAATTTCTTGCACAAACAATCTAATAGTTGAAAGATAAGAAATCATCATCATCTATGGTTTAAATATTAGCCTCTGTGGTGCTCATCTCTTCTCTACCGCCCCTATTTACCCTTGCACTTAGGTTCGTGGAACCTACATGTTAGGACCATAGGAAGGTTCATGTTGGAAGAGATCTGAGAAGGTCTCTAATCCAACCTGTTGGTCAAAGCTGGATCAGATCTGGGACCATTCAACAGTTACACCCCATCCATGGGGAACCCAGGACTTGCAGCAGCTGAAATCAGTTCACTGCAGCAACGGTAGGACCAGGCCCAAGGTATATGATGTGATGCTGAGCTAGACAAGTAATAAATACCTGAGGCCTGAGTTTATCTGCATTCACTTACTTCTGAGGGAGTTGTGTGTTCAGATGATGTTCAAGGTTCATGTGTTTGATGTGCATGAGGAAGAGAGGTGGCTCTGGACCCAGACACACATCTGCTCTTTGCAAAAGGGAAAGCCCATCTTCTAATGGAAGAAAAGCTTTAGACGAGACATCTGGAACTCGTGTTGTTCCCTCTCCAGTCACCTTCCAACTTGATTCAGTGACCTTGAAAAAGTGAAATGTGTCATTCTAAGGTCAAAATAGTTTAAATATTTTCAGTAAATGAAGTATTAGGAAAATAAAAGTCAAAATTGTAAGTTATGTGACGAGCAGCTGAGGGAGCTGGGGGTGTTTAGCCTGAATAAAATGAGTCTCAGGGTGACTGTATTGCTCTCTACAAATATCTGAAAGGAGACTGAAGCTAGGTATGGGTTGATCTCTTTTCCCAGATAACAACTAGCCTCAAGCTGCACCAGTGGAGGTTCAGGTTGGGCATCAGAAAGAATTTCTTTACTGAAAGGGTGGTTAGGCATTGGAACGGGGTGCCCAGGGACGTGTTGCAGCCACTGTCCCCAGAAGTGTTCATGAAAAAGGTGGACGTGGCAGTTAGTGTTATGGTTTAGTTGACAACGTGGTGTTCAGTCAAAGGTTGGACTCGATGATCTTGGAGGTCTTTTCCAACCTAAATGATTCTGTGATTCTATGAAAACCTAGTGGAAACAAGACCCTATGGGTCTGATTGTGAAATTACCTGAAGGAGGTGAACCACAGGCAGAGGTACAGCACAGATCTCTCTGAGCTGCCTTGTGTCAGGTCTTCTGCCTTTGGGAGGGTGTTACAGTTGGAGGCCAACACCCAGTGTTTCTCTCAAGGCAAAAGCACGCAGTTCTGGCAGCAAAGAAGTCTTTAGAGATATTCTGTGTTTCAAAAATTAGACAATATCAAGCTAGCTGGAACCACAGTGGGGAGCACCACGTATTCCTCTACTGGGTAATTTTTTTCATCTCTCATCTGTTGAATGTTATTTCTCTGACCTGGTAGCATCAGCGTGCTCTTTGATTATAAGTGATGATGTCTAATGTATTAGACAGAAAGAATGAGGTGTGTCAGTGCTGGAAATTTAAGGAATAGGAGTCAATTTTAATCACAGTGTTTTCTCTTTACTTATGAGGGTAAAATTAAATATTTAGTAATTGACTGTAGTAAACAGAGCTAAACTGTACTTACTCCTTTACAGACGATGAATGCCTTGTGTACTATTTACAAGCATATAAAAAGTACTGTTCAATAAACCTGTAACATAAATAGATGTGAATTGATTATTTTTGGATTATGACAGCCCCTTTTCCTGTAATAGCTGCAGCTGTGCACTGTAATGCACATATTTTGTTTGTTGAAATAATTTTAAGGTAAAAAGTGAGAAGAAGGGGATGGATAAACATAGAAACCATCTATTATTGACATATAAACCAAGAGGAAAAATAAAGTGACAGGGTGCAGAAATTCACTTTGTCACTAGATACCTTGCACAATAATGCAGATAGTCAAGAATCATCTTTGAAAATAATTTTTTTTTGAAAATAAATAGAGGTAGTTGCCACAACATGATGTTAGGGACCAAGAATAGCTTTTCATATAAAGCCTAAATTCAGGATAAGGCCAGTGTCTTTGGTAGTGCATTTCATCATCTATAGGGTCATAATCACAGGCAAGGCTCGCTATCCTGTAGACCATTTAAATCATGAGTACCCATTTTAAAATACTGGCATAGGTCAAGTTTTCCTTCTGAGCACTAATAATTCAGAGTCTGACTAGAACTTTTGACTGAAATTTTAAACTAATTTGCATGTACTTCTTTAGACTGAAGATTTGTACAAAACCAAATCCAATTTCTCAGTCTTACTATTCAGAAGGGATAAAAGAGGAGAAAAAAAGCAAACCCTAGGAAGTTTTTTTTCCATTTTTCCATGGCAGACGGCTCTAACACTGTGGTGCAGCCTGGAAGCAGGAGGTTTTTCGTCTTGAAAATTTCTGGTTCCTTTCCAAACCTTCACGTCTCCAATTAGACTCTCTTTGCCTTCTGACTATTTAGCAGTTCAGAGTGGAGAAATAAAATTAAGTCCAGTCCTTCAGTGGAAAACTATTGTGCTGGTCTCAAAGTGCCCACTGTCCTGTGGCACATTTTTTAGGGGACAACAGGTGTACATGTGGTATTGCTAATATATACTAAGTCTTGGATCAGGCCCCATCCTTGTTGTATGCTGCTCAGGAAGATGTTCTTCTTCAGCTTTTGTTTTCAGTTTAATTTACTGGTCAACATTCCTACAGGGATAGTGTTGGCCCTGATTTTCGTACTCTGGGCAAATCCCAGGACCTTATCTAGCCAGAAATAACACCCAAAGAGTCATTTCCTTTTCAGTATAATTACTTTAATGGCAATGTGTAGTATGATAAAGGTTATCTGTGTAGTGGCACTGTTTATTAACCATTACAGCTCCTCAAGCATTTGTACTGCCTTGAAAAGCACACTGCCTTTTTTTCCCACCTGCAAGGGCCTTACAGGTGCTCTTAGAGAACAATTGGGATTGCACTTTCCTCAAGAAATGGGCAGGTGGCTGTCTGCCTTATCTTTTTGACCTTAGGTTGTCCTCATCAATCAGACCTTCCCTTTTTTAGTTTTAGTTAATTGATATGCATTAAATATCCCAAGAGAAACATACTGTGTGCTTTCCTGCTAAGATAACTTGGTGATCTTAGTGATGTTCCCTTCTTGTGGAGATAGAAGGAACAGGAGAGAACAAAAAAAGTCCCACACAAATAATAAAAAAAAAAAATTAAAAAACCCCACCTCAACCCCAAATGATATGGGGAACAAACAGAAGGGGATGAAAATGGTTCCTAGCACTGCCAGTACATGAACCAGCCTGTCTCACAACAACCCATATAATTTACACTTTTACAAAATTTTACACATTTACACAATGAACATAGGCAGCTGTTTCAGTACATTGCCATGCTCTTCCAGGATGCCATTGGAAAGCGTACCTCTCCTGCATGCTAGTTAGGGTAGACTAAGTCATTGTCAGGCACCCATCAAAGCCTCTCATTTTCTTAAGCTGACAGCTCCGGATATCCAGCATCAGCTTGATTTGAAAGGCAGAGCTTTCTTCATCCTTAGGCAGCCCAGTAATTTCTGCAACACTATTGCTAATTTGAAAGCTGACAGTTTCCATCTCCCCACCCCTTTGGTTTATTACAAATATTTCATCAGACCAGCTGTAGTCTACCATGTTCTTCTTTGCTGTGGGCAAAGGGCGAGAAGACAGGCTGTCAGCGGTGGTGCTCAGTTGCTGTGGTGATGTTTCTCCTGGAGCAGGCAGCTGCAGCGAGTCCCCCACTCCGGTGGCACCTAGCCCAGGCTCCCGATGGACCCACAAACGCTTCCAGCTGATTTAATTGGTTCATTTCTCCCCGGTTTGATGTAATAAGTTCATTGTTCCCCAGTTCAACTTAATTGAGTCATTGTTACCCGATTTAACTGACTGATTGCTGCCTGACTTGATTTAATTAATTACTGCTTGACTTGCTGAATAAGCAAGCTCCTTCTGCCAACTGCCAGCATGGCTCATGACTCCTAATCCATGCTGTCTACCTCTGCCCCTTGCTCTATACTAACCTGCTCTTCTCCTGGGACCGGGTCTCTGATCTTCTCTAGTCACATCCTCTGTCCCACTCCTGCTTCTCCCTTCCGTTCCTGTAGCTCTTTCCTAAGCCAAAGGCCTTCTCTCACTCATCCTCTAATCCTCCTTTCTGTTCTCTGCTTTTTCCTGTCTTTAGCCCTCTGACTACCTCCAGCTTTCCTCCCACAGTTCTCACTACTGTGTCCCACAATAACCCTTCCTGCTTTGACTCCTCCAAAGCTGCTCCTGAACTCTCCCAAAGACTTTGCATTTCACTTACTTCACGTGTCCCACATTGCCCTTCCCATAGTGGGATTTTTTTTTTTTATCCTATTCTGCCTAACAGTCCTACACAGGTATCAGCACTTGTCCAGTCCTCTCCTTTTTCCTTCATTTCCACTACTTGCCTGTAGCCATTTTTTTCTTTTAATTTTCATTCAAATTCTTTCATTTACCTTCAAGGTATCCAGAAGCCTTTCCCTCCCCTTTTTGCACGTTAACTAGCATCCTCTAGGCTTTTGGCTCCTTTTAATTCCTTCCCTGCCCCAGATCCATTCACTTGCTTTGAGATTTCTGTGCCCACTGTAAGGATATCTTCTCTGATTGCTCCTTATCTCTTTAGCCTTTGGTTTTCACCTAAGGTGTTCTGATGATGGTTCAGGTTTCTCACTGACCTTCCACTTTCTGGTTCTTATTTCATTCCCCAATCTCCCCAGATCTCTTTCATTTATATGACTCTGTGTTTCTCCATTTAGCAGAAACATGAGATATAGGTAGATCTTGTCCTCTTTCCTCTGCTGTTCTACTCCACTGTCCACCTGATGTCAATCTAGGAGTAGGCACTTCTGTAAGCAGAGAATTGCAGTTTTGCAAAGCAGTTTTGTCAAGCTGTAAGTCTGAATTCATAGCATGAATTCAGCATGAGCCCAGGCTTCCCCCATGGCCACTTCAGGTCAGTGCATACAGGTGAAGTCAGCTCTACCTGTGCTGTCGGTCCAGTATGCACAACATCTTGTAAGGGCAGGTATCCCTCCAGCCTTGCTAGCCATGTTATACTTTCTGTTCAATCTTCACTATTTAGTTATTTTTCCTTTTTCATATACTGAAAGAAAGTCCAGGAATAATTGATTGTCTCTCCAGTGTAATCCCCATCATTAGGTTGCCAACTGGCATTTGGATTCTGTGTTCCTGGGAACAGATTCAGGGTGTGTTGCTCCTCCTTCCTCTGGCTCTCTCTTTTTGACTAGTGTGTCAATGTTTTCTTGAAGAGAGGATCTCATTGTCTACAAGGACACCTCTCACCTTCACTCATAGAATCACAGAATCATTCAGGTTGGAAAAGACCTCCAAGATCACTGGGTGCACCATTTGACAGAACACCACCTTGCCAAGTAAACCATAGCACTCAGTGCCACGCCCAGTTGTTTCTTGAACACTTCCAGAGATGGTGACTCTACCACCTCCCTGGGCAGCCCATTCCAATGCCTTACCACCCCTTCAGTGAAGAAATCTACACTACATGGCTGAGGGTCTCCAATTTCACTTGCAGTGAGATAATCTGTCTCTGCATTGTTTTTCATGCACAGAAAAGCCATTATATTCCTAGGACATTTTTGTTCAGATCTTTCTTGGGTTTGTGTGGCAGACTCCATTGATTTCAAATACCTAAGAACCTCGGAAGATGCTTTGGGAGAGCTTTGTTTGTTTTGTTTTCTTTTGTTGGGGTTTTTTAATCAGTCACATTTCAGTTTATTTCTTTTTCTTACAGTCTCCTAAACCTGAGTGCTGTTCTCTAAGTTTCTCCCAGCATGGTAGGCAGGATACACAGCTTCTGTATTCCCTAGTTACAGCAACACAGTCATATTTCTGCTGCTTAAACCTCCATTCCCTCTCCTTTATAAGCAATTCTCCTTGAATTCATCTTTGCAGGTCCTCTCCTGTTGTTGGCTTCAGCTCATTTGCTTAATTTAGAGGGCCATCTGACTTTGCAGATGATACAGATACTGGCAACCCCTCTCAAATTACTAGTATATGAAGGTATGACACCCAGTCCTGTTCCCATGAAAGCTGGTGCCAAACCTCTCATAAAATGTTATGCAAACAGTACTGGGTCTCAGACTCTTCATTCCATTCTCCATAATGGTAATTAAAATAACATTAAAATTAGCAATAGAACTAGAGGGTGCCAGGGTCTTCTTGCCATCTTTCATCTTCTGCATCTGGTAAGGCATCTTGGTGCTAATGATTCCATTCTCTGAGCTGATATTTACAGAATATGGATGCTCCAGGCTTTTCATAGTGTGGAGCACATGCTAAAAAAGAGAGAGCTGGGGACTGCCCTTCAATGTACAATCCATCTTTCCATTTGTAATTGCAAAGCACTCCCATTGCAATAACAATAGTTGCATAGGTGCTTGAAAAGCATTTGTAGTCTTTTATCTTTATTTAGTGTGAAGTCTTTTGTCCTTTTCTAAAATGTTAGTGGCAGCCTGAAGTTGTTCCCTTTTTCAGCCCCACCCTGCAGTTCAGATAATGATGCCTTTGGAAAAACCCTAATATCAAGCACCAGGAGCTTCAGAAATTATAAATTAAGCTAAATCTCTGCAACTCACTTCAGTGCAGGATTATCAGAAGTTTACATTGCATCCATCAGAAGTTATCATTGCACCAGTGTAATTATCATGGTGTCAGTATGCTCTAATAAAGGCAAGGACAGAGATAAAAAACCCAGAAGTTTTACAAGATTATGCGAATCGTTTTATCTCAAACTAAGAAACACAAAATCAGATGTAACCATTTTGATACACTTGCATGCAGGGAAGGGTTGCAGTGCATTGTGGGATGCTCATCATTACATAGGCGTGAAAGGTAGTACTGGTTATGCACTGGGAGGTAGTTGAGGTCTTTTTCCTCTACATTTGGAAATTTGAAGAACTTTCTGTATTCCTATCTCTTAAACCTGTAGTTTTCCTTCCTCCCCAAAGAATTACAGAGCTGTGGTAAAGGACAAGATGTTTCTCTGGATTGTCCTTATGGGAGTCAGGATCCACTGGGATCTGTCTTCACATGGGGTGAAGTCTGGCTTCACCCCATGTTTCCTAAGCTATGGGAGCTCCCCTCATGCTAACCAGTGGTAGCAACAACAGTTTTTGCCAACAACTTCATTTTCAGCTACAGCATCCTTCTGGCTTTCCTTAGTGTTGTCTATGCCAGATGATTTTTATAAGCACAGGACACCTACTAACATGTCAACCCATAGTTAATGTTAGTACAGCAATCTGAAAAGGCCAAATCCTACACACATAACCTTAGAGATACATATTGACAAAAGGCCTCATTCCTCCCGGATGCTAAGCATACCATCAGCAAATCTCACCACAGTATGTTCAAGAGTTGAAAATTTTCCAGTTAAATTATGTTGATAGTTATCTTCTGTGACTCTGGCAACCCCTGGTTGAATAGCCCTAATTTTGAAAGAATTTGTTAGACTCTTCTGAAAGAAGACCAGCTTTCAAGAAGCAAAAGGGGCCTCACAGGGGGCATCTTGTAGAGGAAACATTTCAGGGGTTAGGTCAGGGGGTTCTGTGTAGGTTGTAAAAAATTACTGAACATAGGTAACAGCAGTTTGGACAAAGGAATTTAACTATTTGCATCTGCTACTGTTTGACCGCCAGTAAGAGACGTGAATTTGGGAAAGAATATATAAATGCAGAGGTATATAAACACACAAATTGTCCATTTACCTTCCTGACTCGGTCATGTAGACTAAATATGTATAACACTCGAGTTCAGCTACTTCACTGTCACAGGATCCAAACTTATCACAAAAAAGGTGGTCTTCCTCTAAGATTTGCCTTTTATTTTCTACTCCAACAATATTTGCTTTTAGACGTTTACAATGTTTTATGCAGATGGACAAAGAACAACAAACCATGTTCTTCAGGATAGAGGCTCTGTAAATTAACCCTTAAATGTGAGCTGGTGAGGGCCTACAGGATTTAGCCTTAGAGTGTGGGAACTTATGAAATGCAGAGCAAGAGTCAGAATGAATTAGCTGCCAAGTTCCAAAATTACTTATCTCCTTCAAATAGTCTCTTCTTCCATGGCTTTGTTTAGAACCTGCCATGCTTTCTATTGGCAAAAAAGATTATGGTTAGAATATATTTATGGGCCTTTGACTTTGCCCCATCAATTGGCAACTGCAGCTGAATATTCACTTTCAGAGGTATTATTAGTCATGGGAAAATAGCTTCAAATATTATCAGTTACACTGACATTTTAATTTTGTAGATGCTCGTGTCTATGAAACGTTGTTATATACCTTCCTACTGGAAGGGTTACAACTAATGTCAATCTTTAGACATCCTGGTGTGTGTTTTCCCTGGTGCCCCTGGGGCTCTGAGGGTCTGACATGGATGTTTTCATACATCCACAGAATCATTCCCAGGGACCATTGGATAAGCAGGTAACTATGTATATGTTTTCAGAATCAAGCCCTAAATCAGTAAATGGCATCAGTCTGACATCCATGTGCTAGAAATGCACAATGTCACCGCTGTCCTCATGTGCCAAATATTCCTTAACATTTTTGACCAGAGTAGAAAAATGGCTCCCTACTGGTGCAGAATGGAAACCTCAGCAATAATTCATGTTTTCCCTCATTACTTAAAGGAAATATTCCCCATTAATTTGTTACCCAATCCCAGACTTCTAGGTTGAAAAAGGAGCAGGCGCTCCCAGAGATTCCCAGGGCTCCCCGGATAGCTGGGCCAGGTGTCCTATGTTGTCTCTAACTTAAGGAGTGCTGGGCTTCCAAAACATAGCAAGGACTTTTGCCTTACTAGCTATTTAAAGAAACTAATTCACATTACATTCTTCCTTTACCTCCCCTGTACCTTACCAATGAAATAAGAGAGCAGGTAAGAACCTGTCTTGAAAGTGTTAGGTTTAATCCTGATGAGGTCCATGTGACTGAGGCTCCAGGGTGGGCTCATGGATCTTATCCTCCCAAGTCCTCTTTCTCTGCTCCCACATGTCCTGCTGCTTCTCACTTGGGGTGTGTCACTGCTCTTTACACCTTCTAGGCCAAGAGCAAGATTTTTTCCTTGTTCTCACAAGCATTTTGATTATCTAAGCAGCTCAACAAGCAGTGGCAAAACAATAATGGGTTTCCATGAGTTACTCCAAATGGATTGTGACTTTGAATTAGTAATTTGCAACAATGGACTGCAAGATTTTGCTATGTCAGCTACTGGATTTGAACAGGAGTCATTCCCAGCACGTGCTCACAGAAGCATCTCAGAAGCAAAATGCTTTAACTACTCCTCATGCAAGTGAGTAAACTGGACTCTGCAACATAGGTATGGGCTGAGCAGAAAGCTAGCAGAATTTTCCAGCTCAAGGACGATTGTCCCCCAGCCCCAACACTTGCCTAGTTTAGACAGACTTAAGTTATAGAGATGGAGTAACTGAAGAAGGTCTCGATAAACCTGCCCTCTTCCTTCTAGTCCCTGAAGGAAGAGAAAGGAGGAAGGGATATTCCCAGCTCTCATCCCTCCTGAGATGTTCCTCAGTTCCCATCAATTGAAATCACTGAGATAATATCTCCTCTAGTGCCGGGGTAGTCAAGCCAATTTTGTCAGAATAGTGCCAGTCATAGCCTTTTATTAATTTGGTCAAGGAGAACTCATACTTCATGACCTTTATGAGATCCTACCTGAAGAGGTAAGAAATATATCCTTTGTCCCATAGGACGTCATTACAGGAATCCCATGAGGAATCCCCCACCTCCTGAAGCATTGAAGCATGTGGGCTACCATCAGCGAGAGAGTGCTGAGATTAGCCAGTAGCCAGTGACTACTACCACCTTTCTGGCCGGTCTGCTGAGCCCATTAGTACTATCTAAGAGTTTTCCTTCAGCCAACACTGTTGATTTTCAGTGGCCAGTGAGTGCCTCTCATCTAACTCCTGCTGAGTAGAATGGGATGGTTTCTGCTTAGCCAGCATCTTCCATCAGACACTGCAGTCAAGACTACACCTAGGGGCAGCCCACCCCATCAAATGCTCCCCCAGGCCACAGCTGCTCCTAGCTAACCATGGGTTACCATGCCAACCTGCTGCTCCTGCCCCACTGCCCAGCCAGCCCTCTCCTCTCTTCTTCACCAGCATGGCCAAGCAGACGTCAGCTGGGTGGGCAGAGGTTGGGCAATGCAGGACAGTCACACCCTCTGCTTTTCCTGCTTTGGCATGATGACGATACACTCTGGGGCAGCAGGAAGATCTGGGGAGCACCTGTGGCTCCTGAGGGACGCAATCTCCAATTTTTCCTGCTGCTTTGGGTACACATCTATGTGGTAATCTACAGCGTGTGGGTTACAGTGCTGACTCAGGTTGTGGGAAGCCTTCTTGTCTCATGACACTCAAAGATCCCCACTGAGTCTGTGCTAGACACATTTATGTTACAGGAGAACCTCTTTCTTCATCATCCAGCAAACCAGTTTTCCTCCTAAAGAAGGTCTCTTCCCATTTGTCCCAACATTCTGCCTGTCAATCAATGAGCTCCTGCTTACTTCATCCTGCCAGTGATCCTCTTTGTAGTATACACTGGCTAACATCTCTGCATTTCTGGCACTGAACAGTATGGATGGTTGGAGGTAACAGAGCCTGGCTATGATCTCCTGTGGTTGCAAACCTCCAGCGTCCCGGGTGTCCTCCCACCACAGGGTCTTCCTGCCTTGCTGTGCAGAGCAAAGGGAGATCACCCTTTGGAAGCTGCCTCATGCTCTTCCTTCCCTCACCCCATTCAGCAAAACTGTTTTTCTTCAACCAGGTTCAGGATCTCCTGTGGCTCCAAGGGAGGAAAGATTTACATCTTAGCCATGAAACCAGATTTGCTTTGGTTGTAGTCTATTCTCTACCTAGTGAAAACAGCCAGGAAATTTGTTTTGGACTATGGAGTTCAACTTCTCTGTACAAGATTTGCACTCATCTCGGCCAGATGGTTATTATCTCTGTTATTGGAGACATAGGCAAGAGAGGAGACCATCAACTGAATGGAGACACCAGAGTGTCCCTGACATATGACATGAGACAAAATCCATATGAAAGCCAAGTGAAAGGCAGACACAAAGACATGTTAGACTGTGCTCTGGTTATCTGTGTGGTCTTCTGCCAGGAGGATAGAAGGACTGGAAAAAAAGGAAGGGCAGGTATGGGATTGGCAAACATCATCTTCTTAACCAAAATGGACACTTAATAATGTGTAGAAGAAGTGACTCAGATTTTGATGCTGCCTGTGTGTATTACATGGCATATTTGCGGGAGGAGTACTCACAGAATAAAGATGTTATTAGAATAGGATAATTATTTGTATTTTGTGACAAGCCAAAAGCCACATTACAGAAAGGTCTTAAATGCAGTTTTAACAAAATTATTCAAATGCAGAAATGAGAACAGGAGAGTTGATCAGTGTGTAAAGGATGACTCACATCGAACTCGGGATTCTTCCTTTTTTATGTGAGTTGCCTTAAATTTAACAAAGCAAATCCCATAACAGTCATTGTTTTCAACTAGGCCAGATGAAGGCTTCAGCTCTTCAGAAACCAGTGGTCTCCTGCACAGAAAGAATATGTAAATAGTCCCCACTGGGAATTTTGGAGGGCAGAGCTGTTGACACTTACTTACCCACATCCTTGTTCTGGTGTTTCTTCTGTCTCCCAGTAGGAGACGGGGCTGCTGAAAGCAAGCACTTTTTTGGGCCACAGGGCTGATGCATTACCCTGAGGTGCTCAGGATACAAGAGGGAAGTCAAAGCGTCTAGGAAGCCTTTTAACTCTTCACAACTGTAAACATTTCTGTTTAAGTTCCAGAATCCCTCTTCCCTCGGGGGAAACTGCTGCATGTTCCTCTTTTACCGATGGATGTGAGAGCAGGCCTGTTATTACTGGCACTCCCTTCCCATGAATGCATTTTTCTTGGTTTGAGAGACTCTGAATTTTTAAAAGGGAAAGCTGAGACTTTTTTTGTTAAAGCCTCCTGTATTTTATGTGAGCAGAAGAGTACATTTTCCGTCTGAGTACATTTTCCATCATCAGGGCCTTGAGCATGAGGGACTCCTTCTTTACCTGTACTTCATATGCAATTCTGCCCTTTCTTCAGTCATGAAATAACCACACCAATAAGAAAATAACTCATTGTCTACCTGTAAAACAAAATTAATAGTAAATTAGCAAAACCAGAGAACAAGTCAGAGGTAAATAACTGCTCTTTCATTGTCTTTATAAGAGGTGAGTCCTGCACATAAAATCCACATCCCAAGTGTAAACAGGAAAGAGAGCTGCAAGGCACAGATGTCCAGGGGGTTTGGTTTGTCCAGGTTTGTCTGATGTTTCCCATCATGGCTCACACCCTCCCAGGGCCATCCTTACCCACCTGCCCAAGACCTGGCTGCTGCAACCACTTGAGGGTCTCATCTCCAGGAGAGACCCTGCCTTCTCCTGGGACCTGTGAGCCGTGGCTCACACATGCAATGACTGGGCCAGTGAAAGGGCTGAAATTTGTGTCTCCAAAGCCTGTGCTGTGGACCATGCCACATGCGAAACAGGAATAGAAAATATTTTCTCATATTGATGGTTTGCTACCTGGAGTCCTGCTCTGTCAAAGTGTCAAGACCTACCCTACCATTTCTGCTATTCCCTCAAGGAGCCTATTCCATTTTCCTTTCTTTCTTTTTTTTTTTTTTAATAGATATTTGTCCTGAAAACAACCTTACTGAAGTGGATACAATCAAAATAAAGCCCAAACTCTGAAACACTGGTATTTTCCCCCTCTGTGATGTCCCTCTCTGTGCCAAGCACTGGGCCCCTTAGTCCCTCTCATCAGTGTAGAGTAGAGCTCAGAGAGAGAATCAGTCCAGCTTGTGTTTTACACGCTTCTGTGGTTTTTATTGTGACATATATCATCTCCCACCCACAGACCCCCATGGGAATGCATGTGTCTTCCAAATACTTTTTGGAAATCAGACATCTGCTTGGCTTCCCTGCTCAGTTTCCCAGCTTAACCCCAGAGAACAGGTGTTCCCTGGGACTTTTCCCTGGGAGACCCTATGGCATAAGGCAGCAACTTTAAGAAAAAAAATTTTACATGAGCTACTTAAGTGTGACCTTGGTTTGACCTCTCCCTCTTTTGCAAAGCCAAAGGTGAGGCTTTCACCTTGGCATTGGCTGGCTAGGGACTTGTGGTGCTGCTGAGTGTGTACCTACAGGCTTTCAGACTGCTTTTTGGAGCATTTACAGTTCTCATCCACAGCTCTTGTCCTGCAGATCACAATCTCTCAGGGTAAAACCCTAGTACAGAGAACCCTGATCCTTGTGGGCCTGGTGGAAAGTGTACAGTAATTGAAAGAATAACAACACATATCAGATGTACACATGCTGAGGAGGGAGAAAAGGAACTTAATGAAAAAACAAATCCTAACAAGCACGGGATACTAATTTTAAGTAGCAATTCACATATTGCTTAAGGGCAAAATTCATGCTGCCAAAGATACTTTCCCAAGTTTGCAATGCATGGCATTTTCAGCACAGTGAGTAGGCACATTTTAACACTTTTTAACACTTTCCATGTCCACAAAGATGTCTCTATAACCCATGCCACATCAGATATTCATAAGGCAACAGCAGGATTTTGGGAATACATTTTAGTGTTATAAAGTTCCCTGATGAGATCTATTCCTGTTCTCCCTCCCTGAAGGGTTCAGACTGCCATTACGACCACATTGAGCAAGAAGGAGGAGAAGATGTCCATTAACCCCTTCATTAAGTGCTGAGGTGGCAGCCACAAGTCAGGGTGCGTCCAGAAGAGCCAGATGAACATGTTCTGCAGAGACCAGAGATCCCATTTGAATCCCAGAGGGCTGTGGACAGTACCAGCAGTATACCAACACTGAATTTTGATCCAGCTTTCCATTTCTGGAATTGAGAGAAGGCCATGGTGATTAACCAGCTGAATCTGCCATCAGGAAGCATATGCTGCTGTCAGTCCTGCCCAGAGCTGTGGGCTGCAGCACACTGCAGTGGGGTTTATCCCACCCGACTCCCCTGCCCGGTACAACACCACTCACACGCAGAGATAGCGATAGATGGTGATGGTCTACTAAGCTGTTGTTTTTAGTGGCTTCTCCACAGCCTCCCACCAGGACACTGGGTGGACAAATTACATTGTCAAGCATTCTCAAAGAGGTTGGCAAAACAACAGAAGGTCACTGAACTGCCCTGCCCAAAGTCATGGCTGCAGGAGTAACCAAGGTCTTGTTTTCTCATACTAGGACTAAAGGGCCCTGAGGAAGGGGTGTCCCTCAGCCTAATGTGCTGCTTTGGCAGGTGAACAGGGCTTGGGTTGGTCACTTGCACACAGGTGCTGCAACACGTCCACTCAGCAATCTGTACCCAAGTCTCAGCCCTCCCCAGTGGAGCATAGCCAAGACAGCATCCCATGAGAGGAAACTCTGGGAAAGCGTTAGTGCATGTTTATGGAAGAACAGTAAAAATGTAGAAACATTATCCAGAACTGGACTTCCAACATGCCCAGCTCGTCACAATCCAAGTTCTCTTGAGGTCCTCACCAGCAACCACTCTCAGCATTAGCAAGAGCTAAACGTGTGTGGGAGGAAAGAAACCTATATCTTAAAAATCAAAATACTGGGCAAACTAGAAGTCAAAGAATATATTGCATGAGATAAATTTTCCTATATAGAACTGCTAATGTGCAAAAGTGAAACCAATTCGTTTTCTAACAAGCATCAATGTGTACTTCAAATAACATTGACTTTTCCTTTTTAGTTCTTTTGTCCTCTCTTCTTTTTTTCTTTCCCATTTTCCCCTCTAAATTTCATCTTGGTAAATATTTCTCCCATATAACCTGATTGCAGAGGACTGAAGCGTAACTGATGATGAAAGATAACCTGAGGGATACAGGAGTGCGTGCGCCACAGGGGTGTGGACATAAATCCCTGAAATATGCCAGCAGGATGACCAGAGTGGTTCTACCTGTAGGTTAAGTCAAGATAAGAACTTGCCTGATGATTGCACATACAGAGGATTAGACAAAACCAAATGCTTCATGGTTGTTAAAAATCCACCAGTACTGTTGGCTTGGGATGGGGCTGAGCTTGCAAGTTAGGGGATCAGGGGGGTGGGCTGAGTCCCCCATGTCTTTTGGCATAAATATTGATGGCATCCCTCTATCCTGATGCTGTGCTCCCAGCTGAGAGAGTGGGAGGAGAGAGTTAGCCCTACCAGCCAGGACCAGGGCTTTTGCTGCAGGTGGGCTTTTCATCTCAGGTCTGGCACTGTTGCACCTGGCTCACACACCTCTGCTTTTCATGGCAGGCTTCAATGTCACCCAAGGCACAAGGTGGTGGTGGGTGGTGGTGGGCAGTGAGGCCCCCCATCAGCAACCAGCCCTTCGGGGGGGGTGTTACATAAAGGCAGTGGAACATGCCTGTTCAGGGCACAGGCAATGAGGCATGTGATGAGTGGATGACTAATGGCCCCAGACGGGCCTAGTGAACTCAGGGCAGCTTCGCTGTGTGCTGCTCTGGTGGGTCCCTGCAGCGCTGGTGAACAGGAGAGAAGGACCTCTTCTTGCTGGAGTGGAGGGCAGGTGCTTCCCCTCACTCAGTGATGCTGAGCACAGGTTTCACCTCCCTGTCATACGAGAGGAGAGCTTAGGTTTTGCACAGGAAAGAAATGATGGGAAAATACTCTTAGAATCGTAGAATATGCTGAATTTCAAGGGACCTATCAGAATCACTGAGTCCAACACCTGGCCCTGCACAGGACTCCCCAAGAATCACCCCATGTGTCTGAAAATATTGTCCAAACAGTTCTCGAACTCCGACAGGCTTGGTGCCATGACCACTTTCTTGGGGAGCTTGTTCTAGTGCTCATCCACCCTCTGGGTGAAAAACCTTTTCCTGATATCCAACCTAAACCTCTCCCAAATCAGCATCATGCCATTTCCTTGAGTCCTGTCACTGGTCATGAGAGTGAAGAGATCTGTACCTGCCCTTCCACTTCCTCTTGTGAAGGTGTTGTAGACTGTGATGAGGTCTCCCCTCAATCTCCTCTTCTCCAGGCTGAACAAAGCAAGTGACCTCAGGCACTCTTCATAAGGCTTTCCCTCCAGACCTTTCACCGTCCTTGTAGCTCTCCTTTGGATGCTGTCTAGTAGCTTAATGTCTTTTTTATATTGTGGTGCCCAAAACTGCACACAGGACACAAGGTGAGGCCGCAACAGTGCAGAGTAGAGGAGGACAGCCCCCTCCTTTGAGGTGCTGCAGCATGCGAAATGGCACATCTTGCATAGCACCTCCATACAGAACTATATAAAAATTATTTAGAAATGCCAAACAAAGCCAAAGGCACAGCCATGCAATCCTGGTCATGGCATTGCAGGATTTTACAAATGTTGGCTGATGATAGATGATAGATTCCCTCTTGAAAAGCCACGGCTGCTGGTGTCGCCTGGAGTGCACAAAGATCTCTGCAAACAACACAGGCAAACAGAAACGCAGTTCTTTCCGCAGTCCTGCAGATTGTGGAAAGAAGAAACAAAAAGTAGTCTTAAAGTAGCCAAATGCTCTAATACAAACAACTAAATAAAAAACCCTCACAAACTAATGACAACAAATAAAAAGTGCTCTTGACAATGAAAGCCGGGCCTCTGACTGTCGGATGCTCTGGAGCTGGCAGTACTAGAGTGGTGCCAGGTGTGTGCACCCACTTTCCAATCACATGGCTCCTCCAGTGCAGACCAGGCAAGGTCTGTCCTGCCTCACCACAGCTGGAGTGTGGGCAGGCAATGATGGAGAGCATCTCCCAGTATATAGCTTGTGAGCTTGAGAGACTCAGGTGTTAGAGGGGACTCCCAGTGGAAAGCGGTGGCCAGAAACATGTTATTTTTAATGCTTAAAAGCTATCTGATGTTTAATTCCTCAGTTCACCTCTCGCTTTAGCTCTGTACCTCTGGCATTAATGCAGCTATTGTTAAAGTGTTTAAACTTTCCTCGCTATTAATCAGCTCAGGAACTGTACCTTTCTACCTTTCTACTGTACCTTTGTAAATGCCCACTTTGTGGACCTGTACTGTCTCACTCTCCATCAGGTATTAAAATATCATGAGATAATTGCTATTTTTCTTCAGACTTTTGGACCCATTTTTAATGCTGGAATTCTTTATGGCTAGACTGTTGATTGGGCCATGCAGCAGGGAAGCAGCAGGCATGTGCTGCCAGCAGTGATACAGAGGAGTGCAGGGCTCATCTGCCAGAGAAATGGGAAGGGAGTGCTGCTCTAAATGGGGCCATGTTTGGGCCAGAGCAGTGGATATGTGCAGCAAGAGAAGATTTTTTCCCTGCAAGAGTGGAGCCTTGACCATAGGTTGCAGTCGGCAGGGAACGTGCAGCTCCTGGCTCAGGGAGGGAGCGGGAGTGCAGGATGACTCACAGCCCAGCCCTGTCCTCCCTCCCTGGCAGACACAAGTGCGGGACAGCAGATTTCAGGGAGGAAGAGAAGGACAAAGCACTCATCATCCACTCCGTGTCCTCCACTGATTTGCTCTCTGCTCATCTAGACAGGGCTGAAAATAACAGCGTGCAAGAGGAAGGGCAATAGGTGCAGGCTGGGTGGGAGGTCTGAGCTGGCCAGAGTTTGAATGCGATTACTACTGAGCCTGATGTGGGTTGCCCAGGCATGGCTGCAAATCAGTCTGAGAACTAGGAGAAGATAAGCATTACCTTCACTCCTCTTGACACAGAAGTGAGCATTTGGTGTGGTTTGATATACGCTATGACCTTTGAGTGAATTAACTGGAGTGCTGGGTTCTGGTCTGGGCATGGCGCTTGCAGACCTGGACGAAGTAAGAAGCATTCAAGAAGAACAAGAACTAGGAGAAATATACACCAAGGAATTCAAAAGGAAAAACTTGGGAACTTGGCTCATCTAGTCCAAGAAAAGAATATTAGGAACAGAGATGGAAACAATCCTCTAACACATAAAACCTTCTTGATCATTTTACATTATCTGTATAGACAAAGACATGAAGAAATCAGTTTTCCTTCTGCAACAAAGAGTGCTTTGACAGCCTACTGGGGAACATTTCCAAGATGTACAAGGCATGGACTGCAGGGAGAGGCTGGCGAATCCCTTTCCAGAAAGATTTTTCAGGAGTCCTTAGACACACTTCCCTGTGATATATCCCAGTGGTGTGGTGGGGGTCTGGCAGATCTCCCTGGCAGGGGGGGTGTCTCAGTGCAGAGGGGGAACCCAGCAATACCGACAGGTCTCTTCCTGGTTTACATTCTGTCTCCTCAAACGTGGCATTAAGTATTCTTGGCAAGAGTTGTGGCTTGGCTTGAACTAGCATTTGATAAGATCCATAAAGTTAAACACAGCTCACTGCTCTATAAGAAAGTGTTGAACACCAAATATGCTTCACTTTCTATGATCTAAACCATGTCAATTCTCTAAGTGCAATTCATAACATATCTGGAGCCAACTATTTCCATCTACTTACAGACAGTGTTAAGTGAGATACTGTTTTAATTTTGCTGAGCTAGACAGAGATAATACCCCCAGGAAACAGTTTAAGTCTGTAAAAAATTAAAAAGGACAGCATAGGTTGCTAAGTGATAATAATTTGGAAAACATAAATACTTAAAGGAAGTGATTAATTCAGGACATTCTTTACATATCACCTCTATAATCTTTTCACCTGCAGACCATTATGTACCTTTATCTCACAGCATACTCACTTTGTCTTACAACCAATCCCTTTAATCTGCCCGTTTTGTTCAAACTTACATCTGTAACTTTTCTTACAGCTGCAGCCATCCTCACTCCCTGGAATGACACCTGTGGACTCAGGTTTGGACATATTTGCACTTCAACATCAAAGTGAGGTTCAAAGAGTGGTTCCATGCACCAGTGTCTGTTCAAGATGGGTGGGTGGCTGAGCCACATCTCCTTTTGTCATCACCATGGAGGAATTAGCAGTGTGGAGTCTGGCTCCTGTGAACACTGTATCCATCTGTTCTTTATTACATCCAGCTGGGCATGGCAACATTTTGCCCTTTATCTTAGATGAAGACTCCGGAGATGGGAAGCTATAAATCTTAGATGGAAAAACTTTCCAGACAATGGAGAGTGTTGTCAGTAGTTTAAACATATCAGCTATTTATACTGTCTTACATGCAGAGACAAAGGAACAGCATTTGGATCTTCCATGGGAATATCTTTCCGTGACTCCAAATGCCAAATCATTGCTCATGGAAAGAGAAGCACAGGAACTCCACAACTCCTTGACCGCCATTAGCACTTCATCTCAAAGGCCTAAAGGTTTGCTAATTCTTGGAAAACTGCAACCTTGTTGAAAACTGCATTTTATTTTATGACAGTGTTGTCATTTGAGTGTCTGCATGACTTACTGTTTTCCCAGTAAAGTGCTGCCTCCTAAATAAGATGCCTCCTGGAAGGAATGAGCATGACCAGCCCATGGCATTCCCAGCTCCCAGATGAGCCATTGTCTCTTCCTTGCTCACTGCTGCCTTTAAAATGATGTGAATCCACTGACAGCAACTTTCACCAAGGCTGCTTCCAATACTGACTCCCACTGCATTCCTAAGGAAGCACTGAGGTGACCCTCCAGAAAACCAGGAAAGGACAGTAAAACCTGCCAGTCAGTACCTCTTTGCAATCTCCTGGTTTTGGAGACTTTTCTGATGTTCCAGTGGCCTTTCCCCACTAGTTTCACATCCGTGTCCTGCTCAGAAGTTGCTTCCCTCTTTTTTTCCCTCATCTGTCACAGCATCAGTGTTGACAGTGATTCCTTCTGACAAGCTCCCTGGTTATTTCAACACCCCTGTGTCTGGACTTTGTTTCCCATTTCTTTCACGACTTCGCCTTTCTAAGAGTTAGGATTGTCCACTCTCGGTGATTTCCTCATTACTTTGTGCAATGGTGATGCCTCAGCAGCCCTGGCTTATTCACACCCTTCCGGAAATTACTGGGTTACATATTGTTTGTGTAGCTTTACCATGTCTCTGTGATGCCCACCACCACTATTTTTTCACAATGACCTAAAATGCTCCCAAAATATCCCTTTGGAAATCACCTTCTCAGAGCTTGCCTTTACTTACTGTGATCAAGTGGCACCCCACCTTTTCCTTCATCTTCCGCTTTGTTTCTTTAGATAAACTAATTTGTGGCTGCCTGAGCATTGGGTGTATGCTTATATTAAGCATTAGGCAATGTTGCATATTGTAATTGTTTTTAATTTGCATGTTTATAGGGATGAAAGATCTCTGATTTGTACTAACTATATCTGCATCATCTTCAAAAGATGCGTATCTAATCTTTCCTAAAAGAACTCAAAGACCTCTGCAACTACTCTAAATAGTTTGTTCAGTTGCTTAACTTACAATTAGGAGGACTTTTCAAAAAAAATCTAAGCCGTGGCTCAAACTCTCTTGGTACTTGTATTTTCATCTATGGTGAACTTTGTACAACCTTGGAAATGCTTGAAAAGTAGTTTTTAATCTGTTTCATAGATGCAGTTGAGCAGCGAGTGGGCAACTGGAAAATGAGGGAGACTGTAAGTGACCTCCAAACAGGCATGGATTAACAGATATTAAAAAAAATGGGGTACTGGGGCAAGAACTGTATAAAGACACAAATGAGGAAAAAAGGGTCTTCTAGGAGAAAGCTCACTGTCTATGAACAAATGGCAGAAAGGAACAGAGTGGACCAGGAACACTGCCCATCTTCCTGGGCAGTGAAGGGAGATGCTCACACCAAGGATGACCCACTTCAGCCTCCCTCTGTCCAGACTACGCTCAGGGTGTTATTTCACTCCCTGCTATCTGTTATGCCGCTTATTAGATTATTGCCAAGGGTGAAAATGTACTGTCATAAGATTGTCCCTAATAAATTCGCCTTCATTAAGCCAGCTGGCATTTTAATTGTGGAGACTATACTTTCTTCACCCAGCTACTGTGGTTTTCCCAGGTACGCAAGCTGGGGATTTTAGCCAAGGATGGCGTTTGTGTGAACTCTTGGTGGTTCCGTAGCCAAACTGAGAAAAGTAATCACAGAAGTACAAGCATGTATTAAGTATTTCATAATTTCCCTACAAACAGATAAAAAAGAGGAAGAGGTGTCACAGATTTGCTAAAGTTTTCTCCTAGGAAGATTGTAGGATATACCACCGAAAAAAAAGTGAAAATAATATTGCAAGTAAAAAAAGAGTAAAGACTCCCCGAAAAGACCACGCGTGGAAGGAGAGTATTTGCCAAACAGGCCTGGAAACCAACAAAAATGTACCCCATGGCTGGAGAATATAAAGAATATGAAGTGAGAGCTGGAGGGAATGAGGGCTCAGAAAAGCTGTGCCAGTGAGCATGGGTATGTTCACCACATATCACATCTGTATGGTCTCTGGGAAGTTGTAAGGAGTTGAAAAGGCAACAGGCAGGAGCCAGAAGTTGGAAGTGCTGCTCTGGTAGGCTAAAAAGGGGATATAATGTCCCCTATTACAGGGACTGCGCTGACCACATGGGTCCTGCCTCTACTGCCCTGTGCCTTCTAGGTCCAAACATAAATCCCCCCAATTGTATAAAAAGCCCTTCTGTCAATAACTTTGTTTGAAAGCTCACAGAGCAGCTGATCACCAATGATCTCAGCAGGCAGCAAGTCCACAAATAAATACTGAGTCAGCCATAAAATAGGGAGCAGCTTCATCTTCGAACCTATAATGAGATTAAATCAGACAAGTCAAACATCACCGTCAACAGAGAGGATTAGGAAAAAGGCTGTGTTTGGCACTCCAGCACCTTCAGCACATAGCACTCTCCTGGAGGAATGTGAGTCAGATGGGCAGCTGTGCTGTGTCTGGGGAACTGCTGTGCGCTGCTGGGAATGACCAACACAGGCCCTTGTGGCATCAGCCATGATTAAGCAGGGTCCAGACAGCCAGGGATTGGAATTTGGATCCCATCTACTGAGTGGAAAAAAAAAAAATCAGTAGTCACCACTAAGAGTTTGCTTGTAGAGGCTGGAGAGGGAGGTTGGTACAACATCTGGATAGCAATTAATCCCCATGTGTAGCTTTGAAATTAAAGATGATCCTCTGAGAAGCTGAGAAACATCAGTAATAAAGGGTCAGAAGAAACAGAGTAGAAACAGAGATAGATGGTAAATGGTGAATGGGCAATTCAAAAGAAGGTTTAAAAAAAAGGAAAAATAACTATAACATAGTGCATCACATAACCATATGGCTACATGAGGTTGGAAATCATGCAAAGGATCATATATTTAAAAAGGGCTGAAAAATACAAGTTTGTCCCTCAGAGAAACTTCTTGAGGAAATGTACCCAAAAAGGAGGAGTTACAAGAGGCAACCAGAGTAATGCTGTTCCAGTGCCACCATTGAAAATCAGCTCACTGAGCATTACAGAAAGTAAGGAACAGCTATGGACTTGAAACAAACCAGTCTTCCCATGGTAGCTGAGTTTTATTCAGTTCTGGTCTTTGTGCTTTCCTACTACAAACAAGGTGATCATGTATTGTTCTGGAAGTCTCTCAACACTGCCTTAATTAGGCAGCTTCCAAATAACCTCTGTTTTTTTATGCAATATTATCCATAAATCATGACCATGGTCATATTTGAGCTGTTCTTGTAGGCTCTCACATCCAGTGGTGATCACCTCTGCCTTTTAATATAAGTTTCAGAACCTTTGATATGACCACCAGAGGAAGGTCCTACAACTATACAAGACTTGGCAAAAGAGCCCCATGCTGCTGATAGATTTGTCTCATGGCGGGTTCTCAAGCTTTCCTCACATTGAAAAAATGCCATCAGGTGGGTGGCAGCTGGCGGTAACCTGTGTAAGGGGAAACCAGAAAAGCTGTGGCAAGTATCAAGGAACGGGAAGCCTGGACAAGCACAGCAGTGGGGCAGATGGACCTCAGCTTTTACAAGTAAATTATCTATTATAGGTGAATAGTCCAAGCTTCTTAGCCTGGAAAACGGGTGAATGAGGATGAGCTGTTAACATCCATTTCTAACCATGCAACAGGCTGTGGCTGGGCTTCCTATGAGCTGGGCAGACTGGCCTACTTAGGCCTATTTGTACAAGCAAAACTTCTTTGCTACAGAAACAGGGCAGCAAGCCATGCTGGAGGCCAACACAGACGGATCTGGCCTACAATGAAACAACAGGATTGTGGGCAAGGCTGCCCATGTTGCCTGTTTACTGAAACTGGATCAGCATGGCCAGGAGTGAGGTGTTGGAGCAAAGTCCTTTAGGTGACGTTCAAGAAACTCACTGGCAGATTACAGGGGAGGTGGCAGCTGGAAATTACACTTCCTTTTGCTCTTCACAGGCATGGGGACAGGACTGCCAGCAGGGTGGACATGTTAGTAACTGCCTGAGGCTACAATGAGCAGCCACTGACTGGACAGTTGTCACAACAAGGTTTATGGCAGTAAGTGCAATGAGTTGGTTGGGCAGCACTTTACTGAGACAGCACTCTCCAGAGGAGTCTGGACTGTAATTTTTGTAAATGGAGACTTGAAACCAAAAGCTATATGCAGATGCAGTAAGCACTGTTCACACCATGTAACAAGCACATACCTCACTTACACCAATGATTAAATATGATTGCATTAATCCCTATCTAATGGTTTCCTTATAACAAACTATTAAGATACTACAATCAGATTAAAACATAAGATCTGGTTACTACTTAATTAAATCTGATTTTATTTGTAATAGTATAAATAATATCTGCATCTTGATAAGAAAATTTATATTTTCTATTTTTCTCTGCAGTCATATCCTTATTTTTAATGGCTTTTGTTTTGTAAACAACAGACTAGAGTAGTGTGAGATGCTGTCTCTTTCAGCAATTGAAGCTATATTCAGACTTCTGTAATCATCCTTTAATATGCACTAGATTTTGATAGAAGGGAGATGTAGTTTGTAATTAACTTTTCTTCCTAAAAAAAGGAAAACCAAAAGCAAGCACAAGAAACGTTTCTGGTTTACAGAATTACACAATGTTACTTGGTGCTACTCCGTAAGCTTCTGTATGACAGGGACCAGGCACAGGCACTGCTCATTCCACTAAATTGCCTAGTTTTGCAATTTACTGTCCCTACCAGCCCATGTGTTTGAAATGGCACAGTTACATCTTTCCATTACTGCTTGGCTTTGAAATGACATTGCTGAGTCAAATCAGAAAATCTGTTTTTGTGGTTGCAAGGTGCTCTGGAATGTGGAAAGCTATGCACTTCTGTGACTGCTGCCTTTGTGTTATAGTGGCAATTCCAATAGTATCTTTTTAACAGGAGTACTTTCTATATTACTACTAAAAACTTAGTAGGCAGATTGCAGCCCATTAAATTTTTAAGTAAGGCTAAAAAAAAATACAAGTTCTACAGCAACACAGCTTGGAATAAAGCTCACTGGTAAACGACAATCTCATTTCTTCAGTAACATCAGCGTGACAGTGAGGATTTTCTAGCCTCATCACTTTCTCCTTGGGCTACCAAAAGTGCCCCCATGGTATTCCTTAGAAGCATTACCTGCTTAAGTATACTAAGAACAAGAAACAGTGGTTTTGTGTGGAAAGTATATACCATTGAGGTGTTGGAAAAATCACTGCAAGACCTAAAGTTAAAGTTTAAACATATCACAAATTCAAAGGAAGGTTTTCACAATGTTTTAAGTTACAAAGGCTTTTTAATGTTTTCTGTTGGAAAACATCTCCATTGTCATGACACAGAGATGTTGGAACCTTATGGAGATGTTGGGCAGTATGTTAAAAATATGATGGTAGTCATCATCTAGGCTTAAGCTTAAGCATCCAATTTAGGACAAATTTACAGCTCTATTTTATATAAAATCTTCTAAAAAGTAAGTTCAGCTTCTTCGCAAAGCTTTCCTACACCCATGTAAAAGTATGGACTCAACTTTTCCATGTTAGATTGTATTTTGCTCATAAAGGAAAACAAGTTTATGGATGATTCTGCATCTTACATGTCTCTGCTTGAAAAAACACGTCTGAAATTGAAGTATCTGGAAGCAGTCTTCAGTGTTTGGTGAAGAGCAATCCATCCTCGCTGAAGGAACAAAATTTGTCAGAAAGAGAAGAGAAAATACTGAGGGACATGTAACCTCATGGAGCATTTTTTTTGAATAAATGTTAAGAAAATAAGTCAAGCTGTTCCCTAGCAAACTAGAAAATTTCTAGTTTATTTTCTGACCTCCCATTTAGAACAGAAGCAAGAGGTCTGTGTAGCCTTTCTAGAGAAGAAAATTCTATCTGAAAAGTGAACTGTAAGAGATACCAGTCCATGGGTAACTCCCTGTAAGTAATGTGCTCTAAGCTGCATCACTGCTTCACTTTGAGTAACAGACTGAAGGGAAGAATTCCTTTCTGTGTCTGAAATCACAGAAAAGAACAGAAAGAAATCCTTGGCTGCTGGCTTGATACACACAGAGCCTTACCAAATCAAATGTGAGTTTTCCCCTGCAGTCAGTTTTTGTCTTTCCACTCTGGCTGATCTGCAATAGCACACACACACACACACACACATGCTCTGAAGCTCAGGGGAATGAGAGCGGATAAGCAGGCAGCTACAGCAAACATCCTCATTTACACTTGTGTAACTAGATCTAAATTAACTTGTGAAGTGTTCCCTTTGGGCCTGGTAGGCTGTTGAAGGCAAAAGACCTTTTTTTTTTTTTTTTTGCTACTTACAGTAATTACTAGGTTCCCATCTGCTGGCCTCCTCTACTCATGGAGAACTCCTGTCCTCCATATCTCCATCTCTGCAAGGCCACCAGTTACATATTCGCAAAGATCTTTTCGTAACTCCATACGATGGCAATGCAATCCTGACACGTAACTATACAGGCACTGGCAGCAGATCTCATCTTTTGACCGAGACTGACAATGACATAGTTTTGTCTCAAAATTATTTTTTCTCTTTTTATAACAAGCACCACAAGCACTTATCCTGCTTCCGTAATGAAGCACAGTTCAGTCTTTGCCTAAAAGATAGCATGGATAGAATAACACAGTTTCTTAATACTATCCAATTAGATAATAGGGCAATCAGAAAATGCCTAAATTTTAACTTTCAAACTATTATCATGATGAGAAGAATAACTACAGAATAGGGAAAGTAAACTCACATAGCTGCTTTGCAAGCTGCAAACTACTCCCATTACACTCAAAGATTTAGGAAACAGAGGTATTGGACTTCCCGTAGTGAAGGAGGTATTTTCCTGCATCTGTCCTTTCTTTCTTATGTTACATATGATTTGGTTTGATTTTCAACAGCATTAAGTCAAAGGCTTTGGTATGAACACTTTGGACTCTGCTTCCAATAAGCAGCAGTAACTTAAAGTACACATAATAAGGAAATATCAACTTGGTAAAACAGAGAAAAACACACTGCAACAAAGACTTAGAAAATTCCATCTTCCATCACAAGAAGTTTATCGCATTTGAAGAGAAAAGTAATGGGATAAAAGAAGTAAGACAAATTTGAAGAAAAAATTAAAGCAATTAATTCAACAGAATTGGAATTTTGCAGGCTTATTTACATGCATTAACACCATCCTCAATTTCATTTATGATTTGGGTAAAAAAAGTCCTCTCATCATATGTGACAATTTGAACTAATCTATCTACATTCTTTGGGGTTAACTGACTTAAGACAGAGCAACATTTCTGATGCAAAATGATCCAAAATCAAATAAAACTTGGAATCAGGCAAATGCAAGCTGGGATGGACCTCAGAGGTCTGTGCTGTAACCTCCTGCTCACAACAGGTGAGCTCTGAGGTCAGACCAGGTTGCTCAGGGCTTCACCCAGTTGGGACTTGAAAACCTCCAAGTACAGAGATTGCACCACCTCTGTGGACAACCCGAGCTCCTGCCTGACTATCTTCATGGGGCAAAAAGTGTCTTCTTATATCCAGACGGCAACTCTCATCTTTCAATTTATGTTTATTGTCTCTACCTTCTCTGCCAGCCCCAATTTAGAGCCTGACTCAGTCTCCTTGATGACCTCCCTACAGGCACTGGGGCAGCTGGTAGGTCCTCCCAAAGCCACCATCTCTGCTCCAGGCTGGACAAGTCCAGCTCCCCCAGCCTCGCCTGGCAGGACCAGCCTCACCATCCTGGAGGCCTCCCCTACCCCTTGTCCCTGCACAAGATGTGTCCCATGTCTTTCTTGTACTGGGAGCCCCAAGCTGGGTGCAGGATTCAGACACCATCTAACGACGATGAGTAAAGGGGATTAACTGTGAGCAGGGTACAGGTCCCTGGGATGAGGACAGCCCACCTCATTCTTTTAGCTACCTTTTCCTAATGCTTTCCAGTTGTTGTTGCATTTAGTAACTAATAACTGTGTGTGGTTCAAATCCTATGCAAATGTCAGCTAAGACGCATTTTTTTGTCAAGAATCTCCCCTCACCTTCAGCTTGTAGCTGTGAACCTGTGTGGGAACTGATGCTCCAAGGTGAGCTTTGCTGTATGCTAGACCCTGTGGAGGAGCTGCTCTCAACACAGAAGTGCTCTGGCTCTCTTCAGAGAGCTTTTCCCCCCACAGAAAACCATTCCCTCACAGCAGAGGCTCGTGTCTGCAGCAACTGGTTGCCAACACATAAAATATAGGAGAGTGAGCATTATTTCTTGTCTATTTTCTCCCACTGACTTGCACAAGTTATTCTACCAGGACACTGGTTTCTAAAGACCTGTATGTAGTATGTATATGTAGTGCCAGCACTAAAGTATCAATCACACTGGAGCACAGAAGTTAATACCTTCCTCATTAAAATATTTTATTAATAAGCAAATAATAAAAAACTGTGGCAAATATTTCATGACATGATTCAGCTTTAAAATATCTCATAATAAACAGAAGCAATGCAAGCTAATTAATTATGACAATGTCATATGCCCATAAAAAAACCAGGTCAAATCTTGAAAGGAATCAGAACCTTCTCTGGCCCTGTCTGAAATGCAAAAACATACACAAAATGAGGAAATCAGCCTAATAATTAATTTACTATTGTTTAATAAGGCCTCAGGAGTGAGGATTGACCTCTCCAACTTCAGATATCTAAATGCGGGTTGAGCCAGTCACTGTGGCAATAAAAGACAATAGAACAAACCTGACAACTTTAAGTCTATATTGGAATAAAATAATTTGAGCTTACAAATTTTCCTTTCTCTTGGCTGATTATAAAGAAGCACAGGACAATCTCTGCACTATGCCTCCCATCCTATGTTTCACATTCAGAAATGTGTTCTTGGCCCACCATTTGTGTCAAGCAATACAATTTATCCTACATCTCTTGTACTGTGACCTAAGCAGAAATAAGTGGTATTGGTATGTGCATGCAGACATTTCTGCTGTTCAGCTCAAAATGGTAACTAATAAAACTTCAACAGCTTGTTTGTGTCCTCTATAAAAAAACATGAGAATTAGCAAAATGACAGCTTAAAACTCCTGCATCTGTGCTGTGACTGAAGTTACACGACCAGTTAGCACAAATTCAGAAATGCATAACTCAAGAAGGGTGGGTGCAATGCACTGTTTCAAGTTATTCTTACTATCTGCATAACAATAATGCCCCAAAGGTTCCAGCTAAGATCAAAGTCCAACCATATTTCAGGGTTCAGACATTCATAATAACACTTTGCTGCGGATGAAGACCTGCCAAGGCAGCACCTGAGGTTGATACTACTTCCAGGTGTATCCTGTGTCCTTGCCTGTGGATGAGATGTTAGGTCTCCCGAGGGAAGGGCAGCAGTAAAGCCAAAATGTTACATTTAAGCCACTGTATCTTTCCCTCTGCAGGGGAACAAAACAGCAGATCACAGAACCAAAGAATGGCCTGGGTTGGAAGGGACCTTAGAGATCATCAAGTTCCAACCCAGGTACCTGGGGTCCCTTCAGCTGCAGCTGTTACACTCACTACAGCTGCGTCCTAAAGAAGCAGACCTTGCTTCAGCTAATGTATAAAACAGACGTGGCGCGAGAGAGGTGAACTGGCTTCCCAAGATCATTTAGATGGTCATGGAGAAAGCCCAGACAGAGCCACTACACGGTCCTGTCTCCCAAACTAGCTACTAAATCAAAATCTCTTATTTTTCAGAGACAAGAATTAAAATGGGGCACGCATTAAGGCAGCAATGCCTATGGCCAGCACCAAACATCGGTGGGCAAAGCCACGGGGTATCAAGTGCATGGTCTTAAAGACCAAGTAGGTCTCTGGTAAGTCTAACAGAACCAGGGGTAGGGAATGAAGGGGGAATTCTGCTCTACTTACTTACATTTAGATCACCATACAGGGACAGAAGTGCCAAAGGGTGGGAAAGGAGGAACAATTCTTTCCCCTACATTGTTGTACAGTAAGAGATATGAGTTGAAGTGACCCTTACTGCTGCTGAGGTCTCAGCTCACTAGTCAGTGAATCCACTCTTTGCTCAATACAACCTTCTCCTATCTGCAGCCAGAGCTTCACGAATTAACCTCACTGTCACAGTGATTGGTGGGTGAGGGCTTATTTTCTCCAGTGACAAACAGCTGATGTTTGCCTGTTTCAGATCCCTGCATAAGCAAATATTGTTCAAGTGCTGAATTCCTAAGCAAGCTGAAAAATGCATTATTTAAAACATGATTGTGTTCCAGCATTGCACAATATTAATATTGCTAAAGCTACTTAATGCTTGCACATCTAATGCATTTATACAGTAATTCGATAAATTTTAACTGAACTTTTTAATAACTGTTTCTAGTTATTCATTACTTCGTCAAATCCGGACCAAATGTTTCATTGGTCTCTACATGTGCACATATCATTGGTTGCACATTCAGTCTCCTCTTCTGCACGACGAAAAATTTCCACTTTTTTATGAAGATCTGCTCTTCATTTGGTCTCTCCTATTAGACATGGTGCACCTCAGTTGGATTTCATTTGTGTTTTCAGTTTGGCAAGACCACTGAGACATTCATCTCTCCATTTTCTCCTGGCATCCAGGGCTTTTGGCTCAACTGGAATTTTTTCAGACATTGCCTGGAACAGAAAATTTAAGATGATTAAACCTCATGTTCTGAATAGAATGTTTCTCACCAGCATTGTTTTCCTGCTTTCCCTGTGTCAGACCAAGTCAACATCCACACAAACTATAATTTAGTTTCACAAGCAATATGTCACTAATTCTTTACATGGGTAACTGGAAATGAGCCAACCCATGTGAGAAGAAAAGTATTCGCACTTGTATAAGGTTATCCTGAATGTGAGAATGAAGATGACTACAGAAACAACAAAACATCAGCCTCTTCCCTCATTTTGCTCCACACAGCTGCTGTCTAGTCTCTTTGACAAAAATCTTTTTTCAAGCAGGAAGGAGGCAACCTGGCCATTTATGTGGCTGAAAATGTGCTCTAAACCAGATTCCTGTGTGTGTTTTTAAAGCTGTGATGTCTCTTCTGGTCCCCAATAAATGTAATGAGGGATACCATGCTTATTAAAAACATTTTGTCTTCAGAGTGCCAGTTATAATAAAAATGATAGAGAAAGACACATAAACCCAGGGGAAAAAAGGTATTTCTGAGTGTACATTTGAAGTTGTCTGAGAAGTGACAAAGAAAAAGCAGCTGTTTTGAGAGAGTAGGTAGAGGTTACAAGGTCATCTTTGCCAAAAGAGTAGCTGAGGTCTTAGGCTTAAAAATCAAGTGTTGAGAAACTGGGTAAAACCTGGACCTGCTACCAATGACTGGTAAGCCGTGGTCACTCCAGAAAAATATCAGCAGGAGGGACAGAGAAATAAGATAAGAAATGTCTAATGATTTACTCTAAGAAAGGATCCTTGCAAGCTCATGTTTGGCACTGAAGACAAGATAATAAAGAGAAACAGAAACAGATGTTGAAGTGGAATCCAACTTTCTATAAAAAATCCCAAAGTCTTTCATGCAAATTAAAAGCTCCTAATTGTGAACGACTCCACAATTATTATTGATTGTTATTATAAGCAATCTATGTTGTTAAAGCATAAAAGAGTTCTTTTCCTTTTTAACATAGCTCATGTTGAAATTGCATTAACATAACAAGGAACAAAAAAATGCTATCTTCCAGCAGACTGCCCCCATATTTGGAATTAATCTCTGCCAGCTGATCAGAAATGATCCAACACATACATGTGTTCTTTAGTGAAGCATTAAAAAAGGCAGAATTAGGAAATACTTCAGTTAATTCCTACGGTCATTCAAAATAGCCTCCATAGTGAGGATAAACAAATAGTGAGCTTAGAAATGTTAATAGACAAACTAGATCTCAGTCCAGAACAGCACTTAAAAACATCTTTAAACATGCAAGTGACCTTACCGGACTGCTCACATGCTTAACTTAAACATGTATTTGCAGCACTACAGACTGGAACTCTAGTTTGTAAAGCACACAAAACCAAGAAAAAGAACACCCAGAAGGAAAAAAGCTACAGGGTTTATAAGGAAGGAATCTTCTTCCTTAATGTACACATTCACACAATAAGTACAGACTACGGATACCTGTAGCAGTTAACTGAAATGGTACAAATGTTAAAATAAAAGCTAACATTCTTTGTTCTGAGTGTCACTTTTTTTATCAACTCCGTATTTACCTGATTGACTTTCTGCACAATTTCACCTGAAAATTCTGGAACTGGCCCAAAGGTGTTCAGAACATGTCTCATTCCTTCAGAGTATCTCTCACAATAATTTGCAATACCTAAAAATAAGAGTGAAAAGTTAGATTTCAACAAAATTTCCTAGTTAAGGTCGGTGAGGCTGCCTGCACTTAAGCACTGTCTTATACCAGAAACACAAAAAATGGTCTGCTCTCATAATTAAAACACCTAATTGTCATCAAGGAAAAATGGATTCTATCTACCACATTTCCATTAAGGTTCATGGAAAAATAATTTAGGACATGCCTTCACTGCAAGGCCAGTTAATGTTACATACCAGCAGGCAATGCTATGTGAAGCATGTACTACACAACCACAGCTTTACTTGAGACCAGAAAGCCTCCCTGACCAGTGTCCACAAGGAGAGCGCTCTCACTTCTCCTCTCCTCCTGTTCAGTATGTGTCATATCCATTGGAGCATTCCTGTTATTATTTTTATTTTTGAACCTAGAGTGTATCAAGAACAACATGGCTCAGGGGGAAAGGGCCAAAGGCATGGAGACCCAGGTGGCCTCTAGTGAAGGAAAAACACTTAAGGAGGAACAGATGGATCTTGCAGATCAATACCTTACATTGCAGTTGGGGTTAGTGACAGGGATTTGACTTTTATGACCCTCTTTGAAGGTTGAACACTTGTAGGGGGAGACAGGATCCACCTGACAAAGAGGAGAAAAGGTATTGTTGCCAAAAACCTGGCCAATCTGGTGAAAAAAGCTTTATATTAGGATCACTGGAAAAGTGAGATTACAACCCGTAATCAAGAGAGGAAAGTGTGTATGGGGATGGAAAGAAAAGAGTGTAGGGTAACAAGAACAAGAAAAATCTCGAAGTATCAAAAAAGGCAAAACGAGTCCACTGTAGTGTATATGCACAAATGCATGGAACTGCAAAACAACCAGGGGAAGTAAGAGTGTGGTGAAACAACTACAACATTGTTGGAGCAACTGTGGTGTGGTGGGATGGCTCACACAACTGGAGTGCTGCAGGGGACAGATATGCACTGCACAGAATCCTCCAAGGGCAAGAACAGTCCATCCTGATAAGTCAGCAAGACAAGTAGATGTATCAAGAGATTTGCTTGGATAAGTTCCAGTGCCAAAAGGTGTCATACAGCAGATGGAAGCAGTTTGGACAACTAGGTGGACAAAAAAATGGGTTAGATATGCAGGTTCAGAGGTACTGGTTAATGTACTGTACTCTATCTGGAGGCCAGTAAAAGTAGAGTATTGCAGGATTCTGTCCTGAGACCTGTACTCCTGAACAGCATTTGCTCATAAAGTTTGAGAACGATATCAAACTGGGGGGTGGGAGTGGGGTCGGATGGACCAGTGGATACACCGAAGGGCAGTGCTGCCCTTAGACATGTTGGAGGAATTAGCCAATAAAAAACTTTAACAAGGACATATGCAAGATCCTGCATCTCAGAAGGAAGAACTCCTTGCAGCAACAAAGACCTGTGAACCCCAAGAATTCCAGGCAGCAAGCTGACATGAACCAATAGTGTGCCCTGGCAGCAAAGAGCGCCAACAACAGCCTGGACTGTGTCAACAGATTGAAGTGAGTTAAGAGCAGACTGAGAGAAGTGATTAACTTCCTTTACTCAGCACTCATGAGACTGCATCCAAAATACTGCACTCAGTTGGGACACCTCAATACAAAAAAAACGTTGACAGAACGGAGCAGCTTCAGCAGAAGCCACCAAAATGGTGGGGGTTGGAGCACTTGTCCTGGGAGGAGAGACTGGGGGAGCTGGGCTTGTTTAGCCTGAAGAAGAGCTGGCTTTAGGGGGGACCTAACAGCAGCTCCCCAGTGCCTACACAGGAGTCACTAAGCAGACAGAGCCAGGCTCTTTACAGTTGTTGCACAGCAGAAGGACAAGAGAAAACAGATACAATTTGAAAAGAGAGGTTCAGACTGGATACTCAAGCACTGGCACAGGTTGCCCACAAAGGTTGCTCAGTCTTCCTCTCTGGGGTTTTTCAAGACTGGATGAAACTCTGAGAGCTTGGTCTGACCTCAGAACAGACTCTGCTGTGCACATCTTTAAAAAAACATGGTCAGAGAACCTGAGAACCAGCAAACTGGTAATAAGGGGTAAAACTGCTGTCAAGAAGACTTTGGCTGAATTAGAGAAAGACCCAGCTTCCATCAGCTCCAGTATGAATCTCAAAAAAATTACTGTTGAGGCACTAGAGAGGAACCCAAATGATAAATGCACCAAAAAGCAATCAGTCATTTAGCCAGACACACACATCTAGTAGACTTTTTAATATTATAAACTACCACATAATCAAAAAAGGATAAGGCAACCTTTCCAATCAGGAAGTCAGGAGCTGCACCACAACAGTAAATGAGCAATGGTTGTTTGGCAGTAAGCAAGCCAACACTGGTAAGAAGGTCATTATCCTGATGATCACCCTAGATCTGAGAAGCTCTGAATATCCACTAAAGGCTTTTGACAGTCTCTCTTTTCTGAGAACCATAGAGAAGAATTTGCATCCTTAACTCTCTTTTTATTAGCTAATTATCAAAGCAAAGAGGTGAAACATGCAAAAGACAAAGGCAAGCAGTTATAGTCACCCAGTTTTTCATTAAGACTTAGGACTCAGGACTCAGACTGAGAAGCATAAAAAAGAACTGCTCATGGTCTTATCAACCACAAAATGCAGGAAATGTAAGTGGGTGGGCCTGACTATCACACAAAAGAATGCAACTCAGGTCAAGAGTCATTAAGCATTCTCTTTCTTACACAGCTTGTAGACAGTTCCCTGGAATGCAATGCTGTGTGATACTAATACCATAGAAGTCACAGCTGTCTAACTCTAAAATGGTCATGGTTGAAATGAATGAATGGAAACCTCTGACTACTGACATCTATGTATCATAAACTGCAACACTTCAGACTGCTCAGCACATCTGAAATCACTCAAGCACAGATCTTCCGAAAGGCCTCTGAAACTCCTGTTTCTGGACAAAAGACAGAAGAACTTTCGAAGGACAGAGGCTCAAGGAACTATAAAATTTACTTCAGCACTCTGAAGTCATGATGACCATCAAACAACTGAAATGACACCAGGGGAGAACATGTCCGTTGCATAAGTGCAACATGGGGAGATTTGAGAATATTCAACTCTCTTAAAAATGGACTAGAAACATTCTCCAGTATCTGAAGGAAGGACAGTCTGAGAAAAACAGGAGCCTTGTTAAGTAGTCTTATTAAGAACCTATATTTGGTGCCAAGACTGTGACAATCAGCAGTCAGCCTGTTTCCTTGTGTTATCTACTCATGGAGCATATCTGGACGTTCTGGCCTTCCTTCACAAGAAGGTCATACAGGTACTCTAATTATATGGAAAATTAATATTTTGCTCAATTTTCTTGACTGACACGCAGCCAAAAACCTCCAGATTGCCTAGTGGGCTTCAAAACATCACTGGCAGGAAGTGAGATTCAGGAAGAGAAGCATTACTGTGGGATGTGGAACAGGCTGTGATATGGTCCTATCTTTTCACTGAGGGAATAAGCAGAGACCATCACCCACTTCCATAAACACTCTGGAAAGGACCATTGGTTATCAGGGTTTATTTGCCATACCCTGTCATTAGCATAAGTGTTTGCCTATTACATCTTAACAGCTGGGCTCACAGACTTTGGCACCTGAAGCCAACCCAGCCTGACCTACAGGGGATATGGTATCCACATGAGCAATCTCGGGAACCTGAGGCAATTCTGGATGAGACTCGTGCACCAAACCACAAGACAAAGATAGTTACATTTCAGCTTGTTCCTGTGATCTTTTTCTTTTAACAGTGAGGAGTCTGAGCAAAACTTTCCCCACATCATGCAACATCACTGAAAGTTCCCAGATGTAGAAGCAGAAATGACTGAGGCTGAAGAGTGCAGAACTATGTTAGATACACCTTGCTAACCCACAGCTCCCAGCAGCAGCTTTGCCAGCTGGACAATGACAAAATAAAAAATGGCAACTCAGTTGAATGTGGCAATTCAAACAAATCTCCATGAGCAACTGGTGACAGAAGGAATGGTAAACAGAGCAGTGTCAGCTACCAGTTATTCTAGTGCTTATCCAGCTGACACAGGTCTATGACTCTTAGACCAGTGCTGAATAGTTTGGGTTTGGTACTTTTCCAAGAAGTGGAAAAGTGGTACTTTTGGTACTTTCGGTACTTTTCCAAGAGTCAAGGGATGGATACCTTTCAAACATCTGGTAAGCGCGTGTAATAATACTAAGTAGCTTTAATTGTGGTACAGTCAGGAGAAGGTAGAATCGAAGACTGTGTGCCTGAAGTCTTTTTCACAAGCCTCAAGCTAAAGAGATAAACTAATGTCTTAGGAATGCTGAATGGATATGGCTGATCCATTTACCTGGTGAATGTGAACTCCTGAGCTGGATATGGCCTTCAAAGCTCACTCAGCCAGCTAGACCTGGAAATTGAGCTCCTACTGAGCTTGAATGAATCAGAACAATTTCTGGGTGGGTGTAGTTCATCAGTTCAACAGAGACATGCCAAATGCAGGCTGGGTAATACAATTTACTCACTGCACATAATGTGTGAATGAAAAGAAGCCTTATACAAAGCCAGCAAAATAGGAAAAGGTGGAGAAAAAAAGTTACGGGTCTAGAGAAGAGCAGCAGCATTAGTGCAGTTGATCTCAACACTGTGGCTGCAATGGCAACACGCGGGGCTGTATGCTGCACATCAAGCAGGGAGCGGGCTCTGCAAAATCTTTCAAGTCTCAAATGAAGGAAATAGACCAATTTAGAACATACACATAGTCTCAGCCAAGGATTACAAAAATAATAGTTTCAAACTAACTAACCCAAGATATTATTCCCAGTGTGAAATGTCACTGGAGACAACTGCAATTTTAATTTGATATCAGCAATCAGGATCAACCGTACGCTGCCGGCTTCAAGAAGGCACTTAAGCAATGGGGAATATTGCTGGAAAAATCACTTTGCTTTTCAACTGCAAACTCAAAATTAGCAATTATATGACTCCAAGTCTTTAGTCTTGGGAGTCCTTTGGTTCAAAGGTCAGGGCTATTGCAAAGGTGGATGAGAAGAGCCCTCGACTGAAGCATAGGGATGAGAAGGAGGAAAACAAATATGACAGAATCCCTTTAACTTTAATCCTTGTTGATACTACCCAGGGAGCAGCTTAATCTGAAAGAATTAGCATTGGTAAACAGTGTGAGACAGACAGGAGAGTGCCTGAGAGATGGAGAAACAGGAAGAAAATGGCAAATGGGGTTGTTAAAAACAACCATCTCTCCTTGCATCCAGTTGCTGTGCCCCACCATCTCTAACTGGAGAAAAAGAATGATGCAAGATGCACGTGGGACAGAGAAAGAGGATGATAGCTTCTTCTTGTCTACGTGGTTTGTTGGCTCCTTGTCTAAGCCTCCATCTTCCCTGCACACACTCACTTCATCAATATTGGAGGAAAGAGGCTGTGGGAGAAGGCAGATGTTGCAGCAATTGGGAACTACGAACACAGAGCAGAAATACCTGCAGGGAAGGCAGGAATTCCTTCCACCACTTAGTCACAGCTATGGCAGAGAAAGAACCTCTTCTTGAGGTAACAGAGAGTTCTAAGGGAGTAGCGGATGCAGGATTATAGAGAAAAAAAGGGGAATACCCTATCTTCCTTGAAAGTCCCAAACCCATCTCAGCATTTCTGACTTCTAGAGTATAGTTACAGGAACATGTTATCACAAGCTAGACAAGGGCACTGATTCAAGGGTCTTCAGCTGCCCATATGTATCTAGGACACACAAGGTTCTTTATAACACCACCAACAGAATAAGCTGCTACTTATTCAGCTTCAATAAGAGTCCGGGCAGTTTTCAAAATGGCTAACGAACTGTCCCACGAGAATTTGTCCAAATAACCACACTTCAGGTTTACATATCCTTACCTGAAGGACTGGCATTGGCGTGGTGCAAACTTGGTTCTTGATGAAATGCTTCTAGTTGCATCATGAAGATGAACATGGCATTGATGAAGAAAAAGGAACAGAGCAGATATCTAGCTTAGAAACATGCATAAAATGCTTCACTGCCCTAAGAAGATCTCTTCACAAGTGAAGTTCATAAAGAGAAAGGTGATGGGAGTAGTAGGAAGAAAGGGAAAATGCAACAGTATAAAATGTAGTATATGCACGCATTATAGTTTGTAAGCATCTTGAAGTATCTCAGCTTCTTCCTTTCTCTTCGTAAGAAAGACAACAGGCATGAGGGATGCAAGCAAGCAAACTTGGTAAACCAGTCTGACAAGGAGAATACACATGGGGCAAAACAAGGAAGGCACTGAGATATTTGTGAGAGAGAGCAACAGACAGGAGCAAGTGTTACTGGCATGGTCAGGGAACACGCCAAAGAGAGGCTGCTTCATGACACTGAGTATTAACTTGATGACTTTCAACCTGATGAGCAGCATAACAAGATACTGTAATGACTCAAAAAGAGCTGGTAAGATGGTCGAGCCACTGATGCAATAGCATCAACAACTTGAAAAGATTGGGGTGGGGTTGACTTCAGCACATAAAATCTAAGAAGCAGCTGAACTGAAAGATGAGTATAGATGACAGGAGAAAAGAAGGGGGATATTTTGTAAACATGATGGAGTAATCTGACATGGTTAGATTATGTTCAGAGAAACAAAAGTCCCAAACTGTTTTACTGATGGAAGAATTATATTTCTAGACATTACAGCTCCAAGAGAAACTTTCCAAATGTAATCCTATCTTCAGTAAGGGTGTGTCTGAACACAGATGCATGCTCTTAGTTAGGGTGTGAATTCACAGGACACTTCATATGCTACATTAATTCCCATATGAATTCACTTCAGATTCTAGTTGCATGAATACTTTTGACTACTCTAAGACAGCAGTAGACCCAAAAAAAGTGTTATTCTCACTGTCCCTATATTATCATCTCAACAGCAATGCACAAACATTTCTGCACATATGTGAGCTGGATCAAGGAATTAAATTGAGTCAATATGAACCACTTGGATGTGCTTTTTTTCCCCCCCAAAGCAGTTTCCTCCCTGTCCGTTGTAATTCAGTTCTCAAAATGCTCTCGGTGTTTCTGCTTCTTTTGATGACTTGACACTGTCATTTTATTCCACGTTCAAGGCTATTGGCTCACTGCCATATATTCAACATTCCTAATACTCATGCATGGATTAACTGGTAACCTAAAGTGTCCTGGATAATTGGTTTGATAGGGTCATTTATGAACTAACACAGCAGAAACAAGGCACTAGCACATAGGAAGTTCATGGGAAGATCTTGATGTATGCATCCCACAAGGAAAGAAGAAACACTGATTTCAGAAAGAATAATTGGAATAATATTCTTTATTCAAAACCAAACAAAAATGTCACATCACTCTTTAAAAACCAGAAAAGACAGACTCTCCTACAAATAACACTATTTTTCTCTCACATGCCTCATTCATGCCTACCATCCTTCCTCACTGATTAACAGAGTTTAAAATTGTGGGCAACTAATATCTTATTAGTAAAGACAGGCAGCTGCTGTGAAGTTGGTGAAGCTGATAGACAGGCTAACAAAAAGCATAAGAAGGGGTTTTTAATACCTACCTCCATTTCCCTCCACTGATAAAAAATAGACAGTATTAATACAATGCTTCAGAGCAGGTTGTCATAGAATCATAGAGTCGTTTATGCTGGAAAAGACCTCTAAGATCATCAGTCCAACTACTAACCATGTACTGCCCAGTCTGTATTATGTTATTTTAGGGTTATTATGTATTACGTTATTTTAGGGTTACTTTTAATTGAGAATATTATTTAATGTTAAAACAACTCTACAGTTGTATTTTGGTTCATATTTTGCAAGCCCATCACCAGATCACTCTTTCAGTTTATCAGTCTCTTGGATTGTATTTCCTAAGTTTTATTCCTCTTATCTGGAATACTAACGTACTAATAGAAGGAGTCATTAAATATAGAAGCTGGATAATTTCTGCCATTAATAAACAATCTACCGGTTTCATGTTTTACCTAAAACTGGTTTGAGATGGGAAATTTCAGAAGTGTTTTTGTAACAATGACTAACTACTTCCTGATGGGAAGAAGGAAGCTAAGCTGGATCATGATGGAACACTAAATGCCAAAGAGCACTCAAGGAAGAGCCTCAAAACCAACCCAGATGACTTACATGATTTCATTTATCTCAAGTAAACATTGTTTTAGAATTCAGGAGTCTAAAATAGGGAATAAAAAAAAAGGATGCACAAGCATGATTTGATCTCTAAAATGGATTGCCATTTTTTTGGCATTAAAAACCATTCTGTTTCAGTTTTATGCTTTAGTAGAGGCAGTTCAACAAGTTACTCTGACAGAAGACCCTGTGCATGGATGGTTCCTGCAGAGGATGGCATGAGAGCTTAGTGGAGCAGTGGAGGCAGGACTGGACAACCCTGGCCTGCAAGACTCCAGGTAGTTTGCTGTGCTGAAGGC
>JAWWES010000001.1:43003794-43030088 GCA_035583135.1 Lophotriccus pileatus
GAGCTTAGTGGAGCAGTGGAGGCAGGACTGGACAACCCTGGCCTGCAAGACTCCAGGTAGTTTGCTGTGCTGAAGGCATGCATCTGTTTTATATAAAGGATCTATATGGTTGTACTAAGTATAAAATCACTAGAGAGAATGGAAACTGCCAGATATTAATAGATCATAAGAAGGAAACTTTTAGAAAGGTGCCTCTATTTAGAGGATGAATGTTGTTCACCTAACAATACACAAAAGCAAACACTCTGTGACATTTAATTTACTGATATACAACCAAACTGACAAGCTGAAAGACTCTGGTAGAGCATCCACAACTCCACATTCATGGCAAATTGCTCAGTCAGCCTTAAGACACATAAGCTTCTGCTAAGTAACCAGCAAGTAGAAGTATAATAATCCTTTAATTGTGCACTGGTATTTTATGATCTTGGTTTCTTATTTTTATTTTACTGTTGCAGGGACCTATCATGTTAGGGATCATACAAAAGCAGAATAAAGGCACAGCCCATAATATAACAAGTTAGTGTTTACTCGACCTTCATTTCTTGAAGTGATGTCTTCAAGATGAAGTCTTTTTGTGTTTTGCTAAAGTCTTTGCTCAGACCTTTGTAATCCATACTTAAATCCATATTTTTTCTTCCATTTTATGAAATTCACTTTTTATTTAGCTAGGATTCACATATACTATTCCAAAAACATCTAAAAATCTGTCTTAATTATGCATGACAGATATTGACCCGTTACTTGACTGCTTTCTCAAGTCAACTTGTATGCACAGTATTATGTGACTAAAGTAATTTTACTTCACTCAGGATCTAAGCACACCAGCTCCGGTGATATTTACACCATGCCTTTACTACAAATTCAGGGAGGGGGGCACTCATCTGTGGAAAATAATTTTCTGTTGACACTGGATTAGCAGCTGAACTTTTTCAATACTTTCTTTTCCTGACACTCAGACAGCCCTGAACTATGGGTACAGCAATGCTGTCAAAGCACGGGGATGAATCTTGGAAAAAATTAATTACACAGCTAATGTTTTAATGATTTGTCATCTTTCATCTGATCATTTACAACAGAATAGTCAATATCCATTTCCTTCCATCAACCTCAAGTTTTAGGTAGGTTTTCCTTTTCTTACCATTACAATAAAGGAGGAGACAAGTCATAGTTGCAGCAATCCTAACACGGTTTTATTACACAACATTTCCAGAGTCTTGTACAATGTAAGCCTTCCCTTCATGTTCATAATATTTTAAACTACCTACCTTCTGCGTTAAGGTGCATGGTTTCCAGAGGTCCAATAAATGCATATCGCATTCCCAACCCATCAGACATCACAAGGTCTAGATCAGTAGGAGATATTACTCCTTCCTAAGCAGCAAAAATAGAACAGGAAGGAAGGGTGGTGAATGTTTGCTTTTAGTATAAAATTTCGCAGGTTTTGTATATAATTAAAAAATTAAAGAAGTAATAAAAACTAAGGCCAGAAATAGCAGTTAGCTTGCAAAGAGAAACAAAACTGTTTGCAGAAATGACCATCTATTATACAAACCTTCCTATGGTTCAGTATAAGCCTCATTCATATCTCTAAGATTGCTGTACTTCATAGCCCAACTACACTTGATACATTTTCAAGTATTTTTTTAATTTATAAATTAATATACTTTTTACATACAGTATGTACTATTTGTACACAGCAGTTTGCCAGATACTTATTACTTTCAACGATTCATATACGAAAACTAAACAGTTCTAGTGTATGTTAACCAGTTTCCTTTTTTTCCCCCCAGAAACTGCGAATCAGAGAAGCAAGCAAGCATGACAGTACCACATGACCAGAAGAGTTTATATCAAATCTAAGTACTATACTAACCCTTTCAAATACGGGAGTTTTGGTTGAATGTTACACCTTCCCTCATACCCTCTTGGCTTTGGATTTTTGGGCAGAGTCACAGTTAGTAGAATGGCAGTGCAGCAGTGGGTACTACTCCTGAGGCCACCTGCAAAAAAGGCTAGGACCAAACATGCAGGCAATGCAGTGGCCACTCCCTCCCATAAAACTCATCGAACATTCAACCTACCCAGCCTCAACCTGCCCAGGGTTCTCAAGTTCATTGCCAGCCTCCCATTTCAGAGCCGGCAGGATACAGAGCATGCAAAATGAAGCATTTTGGTGCTAAACGCTAAGCACTGCTATTCCACCCACGTGGTAGCACTTACAAGAAAGCCAACACCTCCATCAGGTTGGGGCAAGCACAGGAAAGCTTGTAAAAAAAAACGAGTTACAGTTCATTACCTTAATAGATTATTCAAGAAGAATACTATTTATTACGTGAGGCTGTTTGCACCTACTAAAAAGATTTGAATTAACTAAAACTTGCTCTAACCACTTCTATCAGATAAAGCTTAGTTTCAAGAATTTGTCCTCTTTATTCACAGAGACATAAAAACATTTCCTTCAGGTTTAGGAAGGTGGAAGAAGTTCTGAACTGCTTCTAATCTGTCTGCTCACCCTACTCTGAGGTGCAGTCCTCACTAAGTGCCTTTTTCCTAACAAGCCCCTTTGAGCTGCAGAATACAAGTACGTATACTCATTTGCTTGGCCAAAGACATCTTTTTCTGTTAAATTTCCCTCTTGCAGGGCCCTGCCTGAATGCCCCTTTGTAACACACAGGCATCAGCTAGAGTTACAAGCACACAGGACAACAACCTGTAGTAGACAATGACATCTGAGCTAGACATCTAGACTCTCTTTGTAATCACTAGGGAGAAAAAGGAAATCAGCATCCTAAAGCAGGCTCCTAGACTAGATAAGATGAGTTGTGTCCTAAAAGGGCCTAATTCTCCTCACCGACTGAAAGATGAGTAAGGATCTTAGATGTCAAAGTCTACACTGTAGACATCCCATCTTAAGTGACCTGATTCTCACCCCGCAGTGTCTTCCTGTGTTCATCATCTACATCATCTACTGCTGTTTTGAAAGAAAGTTATAAGCCAAGAACCAACATAACTTCTACAGCTGGCCACAGACATCGTTTTGTCATCTCAGGCTTAAACAGAGATTTTTATAATGTGATCTCAAGTCTCAGCTTGTCAGTTGTTCCTATCAAAAAGAAGCCTGTCTGAATCCCTGTTGCAGATGACTTTATAATTCTACCTTGAAAGGGAAACATTAACAGAATTATTAAAATCTATGCACCATATATGAAACACATGGTTCTGGTAACAATTTCATTTGACATTAAATGGCTGGGATAAGAAAGCATTATTTTCTTCAACTTAAAGGTAAAGCATAGGCATGGCAAAGTAACTCATCTAGAGGCAGACAGAAAGGTCTGCACAAAGACAGGACTAAATGAAAACCTCAGACAGAATTCAGATTACAGACCAGCATCACTGTAATTAACACAGGCACCAGAGGTTCTGTGAAAGCTTTTTCTCCTGACATGGCAACACAACTGCCCTGAACAACATCAGCAATGTCAACAAAAGTGCTCTTCTGTTGGGAGTGCTTCATTCTAACAATGAGTTGTGCTGGTAAAGCTGTGCTTGATGAGTGTTTGTTTCTCCCCACCCCCACCCCAGTTGACACGGATTTGTGGACAAAAGATTAACCACAAATTCCAGACAAGCATTTGAACCACAGCAGCAGTTAAGAACTGTAAACATAGCGTTAAAAGAGTTAACAGGCTCTCGAAGGCACTTCAGAATAATTGCAAATTAATTTTCAAATTAAAAACTTATTTATTTTGATAGCATGGTCCTCAGCTTTGATACTGACATTTGAAGACCAGGTGCCCTCTGAATCATGAGGTGAGTGCTTTGCTCTTGGTCTTTTGACTGTAGCTGCAATTGATGTTTACAGGTGCAAAAAGGCAAAAATTGTAGCTACTGGAAGGAAAACATGACAGATCCCTTCAGCTGAGAGATATAGTATTTTATACACACAAGCTCGGCTTCTTGCCACATAGACCCTCTTAAAGAAAATGTTTTTGCTTTTTCTCTTCAGATATTAAAAACATATAAATGATTAACAAGTTAGACCATCCTCCCCTAGGGAATAACCCTACACCCACTCATGTTAAGGACATCTTAAGTTAGTGGAATGATTCAGCAGGGTGGGTACAAGGTTAGCAAAGTGTCTTCCACAAGGATTGGTGTTTGTGCTATGCACCAAACAAGAAAGAGTTCCAACTCAGTTTCATTAATTCTAGGTGTGAAATAATCTTCCCAAGGGGAGTTTTCATCTTGGATTACCCTTCTTGTAAGCCTTTGCCTCCAGCACCTGTCAGAGGGAACAGGAAGCGTATTAAGAGTTCACTAGAAGCTCTTGAAGCTACAGAATTAAGATCTTAATTTAAAATAAATTCTACCAAAATCCTCAGTGGTCCCAATGGCCAGTCAAACTTCAAAGTCTAGACCAGCTCAGAATCCTCCACACTTCTTATGACACCAGGAGTTCATTTTGCTGGAGATTTTAATCTCCAGTGATGCCACAGTACTGTCCTAATGAGCCTTTGGTATTCTATTAGTGCTTCTCTCTATGCAGAGACCCTTTTCACCTCTCCAAAAACCTGTGGGGTTCTGAGGTATCCAGCTTTACGCTCTGACCCAACCTGCTTGGTTTTAATCAACAGTCTTTACATCTGTGACTCACACCCACATTGCAACTTCTCTCACTGACTTGGTTTGTAATTATATTAGATGTAGCATGGCCAAAACCTGCCAATCTCACTTTTTTTCATTCTACCAATTCATCATGTTCTCCTACTCACTCTAGTCTGTTTATAGAGCTATTTTGGACTCCACTGCTGCCTGGACCACCTAATTTCTGTTCCAAATCTGCCACTTCATTCTATCTCCCAAATCCAGTATTCTTTTTTTTCTGATTACCACTAATATATGCATTCTCTCTCAGCAGCACTTGCTATACCCTTCTCTTCACTAGCACTTCAATCAAGTCCCTTCCATCTACACCCTGATGAGATCTTTTTCCAGTCCCGTCATTTTGAGCAGATAACTTTTCTCCTATACCCCTCTACTAGCTTCATCTCTGTGCATCTCATAATGTTTGAGAAACTTGTTTTCCTACACACTTCACAACTACTTTGCTGACCTTTATCTTCCTTCTTCCATGGCACCTTCACTTACCTCACACCGTAAAAAACACTTAGCATCAACATTTTTTTTATCCCTGTCCCTTTAAACTTCCTTTTAAGACGTTCCCCCTTTTACGGGGCACTGTAACCAGATGTTTAACCCTATACATCATCTTTGCTTTTCTGGAAAAGTCCTCTGGATAATGCTGAAATATAACTAATAGTAAGGAATTTGAAATTTAATAAGCCTTGCCAGCATTTAAGGATTGCTAAGCTAATCACCTGAGAATGGAGAGGTACATAAACTAAGGATTTAAGCTAATACATCCGACTTCCATGAAAACAAATCAAAATGGACACACAGCCAAATCATGATTTCATTTTCCAAAAGATTAACAAAAATGGCAGGCTGCCCATTCTTCTGGTCTTTTACAGTGACTACAACATATAAGAAAACCCACTTGTGAAGAAAAAGCTACACTTAAGACAGTATTAAAAACTTATACAGAGGGAAGCGGAGACTCTCAAGACATTTCTACAATCCATCCTGTAAAGCAGTTTTAATGGGTTCTCAAAAGTAGCTGAAACTCCTAAATTATATCAAGGCTAAAAAACTGTCATGTTCCCTTTGCCATCTCTGCTGCTGTATTTTATGACCTCCTTGCAAATTCCAGGTGATGTTTAGAAAAATATTTCAAAAAGTTAAATTCCACTCAATAATCCACAGTTAAAGGGCAGTCCTAAATATTCAGAGTAAAGCTTGAGATTTCTGAACTGAAGTGTTGGTGAAACTCTTTGGTTGTTATTTTCTGGGTTATGTGAACCAAAACTGTACCTTCAGAATAAGAAAAAGTCAAGCTATTTAACTAACAAGCTTTTGCAATGTAATCCCAAACTACTACAGAATGTATTGGTACTGGTAAAAGTACAAAAGTAATACTGTCTGCAGTGCACAGGGTGCTTCCCAGGCAAATAAAGGTAATAAGTCTCTGCTCCAAGAACACAATGATATAAGAGCACAGATATACCTGCGACCACTGTCAATGGAGATGTGAGAAAGTAGATAAATGGTAACAGAGACTAAGAGAGAAAGCAGTTCCAAAATGAAAAATCTCTTTGTAGCACTCTTGCCTCAAAGGGAAGCACTTGCCTGAATTACATCTTCTAAACCCATAAATGAATCTATAGACTTCGCTTCTAAGTTCCTGTAAAGTCAAACTTCTGCATCCCTTAACCCTAATGATACACATAACCAAAGTTTTCAGCACCCAATTGTACGTCTCCAAATCAGTTTTCATTCTCCTACCTTCCCACAATTTGCATCTCAACTCTCAGGCCTCTTAATCTCTTACCATCTTAACTCTACACTTCCAATTCCCATATCTAATTCAGTCCTGCATTCACAGGATTAACAGTGTGGTTATTTTGGTCAAGAATGCATTATTAGTATGTCCCTCCTGTTATCATTTGCAGTGTTATCTTCTACCCCCACGTGCTTCTTAGAGTAAGGAAAACATTTGTTTACTCACACAGATTATTAAATCAACGTGAGTAAAACTTGATTTTTACAGTCTCTCGAAGACTGAGAGTTGGGGAGGCTGATGTTTTCAACAATAAGATCTGAAAAGTGACTTTACAATTAGAAGCAAGAAGTATTCTTCTCCATTTGGAAAGTGGAAAACACCAAAAGAACATGACTTGGAATAAAAATTACTATGCTGGCAGCACAACAGTGGAAACACACAAACTGCCCCAGGACTGCACCTCTCACCTATCTGCAGTGATTCTCCTCCCATCAAAGGCACTGTGCAGCCTGAAGTCACACAGCTGAAACTATACAGGTTTGACAGCTGCTATGAGTTCAGGCTTCCAGAATCGAAATACAGCCACCAAAGTTGTTGCAGTTTAAATGTACATTTGCCTGAAATGCAGTAAGTTTATACAAGAACAGAATGACTTGGAAACTTCGATGATGCACAACAAAAGCAACTTTAATTATCTGTCAGTGCTTCAAGCCCTATTTTACTACTACTGACATCACCACCACCCACACAAAAACATCCCTACAGGTTCATACTAAAGGTTCCCCTCAAATCAATACATCCTTTCAACAGTAACCTGTGAAGTGTTCTTGCACTCTTTCCACAGCTGAAGACCAAACACAGATTGACACTTTCAATGATATGTACTACCTCACCTGCCAGCAGTCCAGCCTTTGAGACTCTGACAACTGGAGGTTGTTTCTGCACAACCTAACACGAATGTGTCTAAATGATCCCATTCAAATTTAGCATCCTAGCTTACTATGGCAGCAGCCTCCACAGCTGAGTTTGCCCCCAGAGATGTGAAAGAATCCTACTAGATTTTTGAGGCATTACTGCCCTGAATACCTGTGCTGACCAAGGGTATTGTATCAATGTGTCTACACGTTACCAGACTTACTGGTCTACAATTTCCCAGTGACTCTTTGATTTTTTTTAAAAAGAGCTACAGTGGGGGTGCTGACTTCCATTTCTGCAGTATTCTGCGAGACAGTGTGTAAAATGGTGCTTAATTTAGTATTTCGTTGACTTCATATTTCATATGATCCTCAGAGAAGTTTCATTTCTCTTTCATGGTCTGTCATTACTCATTTACTCTTTCCTCCTCCAAAAACCTTATTCTTAGAATGATTTATTCTACATCAGAGCTCTCCTTTTCAAGGAAAGGTTCCCACAGTGTACCTTCGTTAACAGTGAATGCTGCAGTTCAGCTAGCTTTCTCCTCAAGAACTTACCTTCCTTGTCCACAGTTCGCAGTAGTTGCTTTACATTTTTATTCTCAAAAATATTTCTTTTCACCAGTATTTCCATGGTTTCAAAAATAAGTTAGAGGTTAATTTAGATAGGACCAGACTCTTTTCAGTGGTGCCCAGCACATAGGACAAGGGGCGAAAGGCACAAACTACAAAATCAGAAAGTTCCATCTGAATAGGAAGGAAAAAATGTTTTACTTTGAAGCTGATGGAGCACTGGAACAGGCTGTGGAGTATTCTCCTCTGAAGATACTCAAAGCCACCTAGATGTCATCCTGTGCAACCTGTTTAGTAAGAAGGTGGGACTGGATGATCTCCAGAGGTCCCTTCCAACCCCAAGTATTCCTTCATCCTGTGTTACTACCCTTTCTATCCTCTGACTTTCAACATGATTACAGCTTTCTGAAGGGGTTTTTCTTATCATAAACTTGAGACTTTGTATTAAATGTTTAATAACGAAAGCCATTTTTAAAATTTATTTAAATATCTCCAGAAGATCAGTTCCTTCCTAACGGTATTGTTTTCCTTACTATTATTCACCACCTCCTTTATATCGTTGTATTATGTTGCTAGTGAAAGCCAGCTACAGGTAAGCAAAATCAGTTCAGCAACTATGTTGAGATACTTCTTTGGAAAAAGAGTTGCTTTATTTATGATAATATTACCTTAGTTTTAAGATCTTTACCTATATTTGTGTGCATGGTTGTTTTAAACAGCTTGAAAAGTTAAAACACTTTCCACAACAAAAAAGTAAGCCCTATTCAAGCCCAGTTGAAACCCGTCTCAAGAGAATAGCAACAGACTCATAACTCAGCTCCTGCTGATGAAAGATCAGACTTTTCAGCACAGAACAGGTAACTGAGAAAAGCTGAAAGGACACAAACAAATGATTCTCAGCTAGAAGTCTGAATGAGCAGGAGGAGGAGAAATCTGTCTTTACCTACAAGTATCAAGTAACAGTTGAATTTAGAGTGCAATTCCTGAAAGGTCAAAGGGAAAACTATTTAAAATATTATTTTCATAACCAGTGTCCAGCAGGCCAGCACCATTAATAAATAAAACAAAATGATAAGACAGCATACAAAAAAGAAAAATCAGTATTTTGATTTCTATGCTTTTAAGATTTTTCTTTTTATTGTTCTGAAAATAACAATATTCTGAAAAGAAAGCAGAATAAAGAATAGTTGTTATGATCACATCTCACTTTGTTTTTGCCAGTCTCTTCTATTTATAACTGACATCACTTCTTACTGATTTTAATCTACATGTTAAATATATATTTTATGTTTATAAGGGACAGCTTAACAAAGATGACACAGATTTATAGGAAGTTTAAATATACATCTCACTTGTCACATCTATAAATCTGACCAAGTGTCTGTGTAAATACCAAAAAAAATATATACATACACCCACAAGTCTCCAGGCTTCACTTATCACTGTATACTGTAGTCGATTCAGAACAAACCCCTCAATTTCTCTGTTTAGTTTGACAGGAGATTGACCAATCTTCTTCATCAGGGCATATGTTCTCTCTGTAGTAGAAGGATCTGTTTCTGGGTGAGGAATAATTTCAACCAACGGCACAAAGTAAGGTGGATTTACCTCAAGAAGAAACACAAAAGAAGAATGTCAACCATTAATGGAGCAAGTTAATATAAAGCATCTTTAGAGCTGCTACTAGCCTGGATATTTTCCAGTGAACACAGCAAGCCTGATATTCTGATCCCAAAAGACTTCACCAATCCAATAAAAGCTGGTACATTAATTAAAATTTTTAAAAAGTAATTAATCTTGCACTAAATTGAACTCTGTTTAACCCCACCAAAGTTCATGGAGCTACATTAAAGATGACAGCATTCAAACAGTACTGCAAGACTTTATATTGACTTGAGTAACTGATGCTTTCTCAATATTCAGGCTGCTTGTTGTTTTAAGTCATATGGTCACCACCTGTCTTTCCAAATTAAGGCATTCCCTTTTAGATATTCAGGAACTTTATAACAAAAGTATTGCTAAACACCACCTGTAAGATGCAACACTTAATAGATAAGCTGCTACTGGCCCAAGCCTGTAAATATATGCTAAACACAGTAACAGATGCCACATAAAACATACTTTGAAAATGTTGCTGAACAGGTTACCTTCAAACACTGTGCTTAAAAAAAAAATACATTACTTCTCCCTGACTCTTCCCAAATGTAATTTCCCATCAAGTCAAGACCTTTGTGTAATGTATTTTTGAAGTAAAAACCAAAAAATCATTAAGAAAATTATGGAAACAGCTAAAAGCTCTTCAGGTCATGGTGTTACAGAGAGAAACACTGCCTTGCATGCTCCTTCCAAAGTAGCAGTCCTTCAGCCCTACTCCTAAGGTATTAAACTCAGCTCTCCATCTAGTTTCCAGAAAATAGGAGGAGTTAGCATATCATAAATGACTACTAAGAATAACATTAACATTTAAAGGATGGTAATTAAGTACTTATTCTTTCCTCATGCTCCGTTATAGTCAACTACTCCTAACTGTGCTCATGTAAATGCAAGTATGGGATTTAGTCACAGCAACATGCAAACAGTCTTTCCTCTCTGCATGTTCTTTCTGGTGACCAGTGACAGGATCTGAGAGAATGGCCCGAAGCCCTGTCAGGAGAGGTATAGGATGGATATTAGAAAAAGGTTCTTCACCCAGATGGTGGTTGGGCACTGGAACAGGCTCCCCAGAGAAGTGGCCATGGCACCAAGTCTGACAGAATTCAAGAAGCACTTGGACAGTGCTCTCAGGCACACGGTGTGACTCTTGAGGATGGTTCTGTGCAGGGCTAAGAGCTGGACTTGAATGATCCTTGTGGGTCCCTTCCAACTCAGAATATTCTGTGGTTCTGTGATTCTTCTCAATATTTACATGGTTCCCTTTACTGGAGGGTCTGACCAACACATAATCAGATGTATGTTACATCTGTTCTAACTACTGATGTAGCACACTTGGTTTCCTTTAAAGTGTCTTGTGTCCCACATGGCCTTTCTCACATCAGTCCCTTTGGCAGTGCCACCACTGATGCCAAGAACAGCACGATGGACACCATCGCAGGTGAGGTGCCAGGCAACTGAGCAAGACCCAAAACACTACAAGCACCAGCACATTCTCCGAAGGCTTTTCTAACCCATAAGTATATCACAGGTTCCAATCAGAAAGAGGACAAGTTAATTATTGAGGGAGACTGGAGCTATTAAAAATTTCTTCTAAGATTAGTGTTGACAATGATCTTATTGAAATACTCCATTTCATGAATTTGGCATGGGGAGTATATGGGTGTGTTCATGAGCACACCGAGGAGACTTGGGAAGACAATTTTTCAGGAGTGAGGCAACAAATGTTGGTAAAAACTAAAAGTGGTAAAACATACATGAAATAAGGAATAGGGGAAGATTTCTAAAAATAAGAAGCATTTCAGGAAGCAGATTACCTTAGTCTAGGAAAATGAAAGCTGAGAAAGGATACGACAAAGAAAACACTAAAAAGAATTAAGCTACACAAAAGCTGCCTACATACATAAAAATTAATTTTAATGGACTGTTTTGTATTGTATTGTAAGTATTGTGTGAATTTCAATCATACAGCTGTGCTATGGGATTTAATTTCTTTTTTAAAATTACTGAACTATGTTAAGCAAAGGGATGAGCTGCTTCTGCACTTAGGGCACTTAATTTTATTTCACCTCAACATCCTCATCTGTGTCAGAGGCTCTGCAACTTTAGCTTTTAATTAATTTTCAAATTCTACACTTGTTTTGAGTGTCTTTCAGAGCTGCTTGCTTTCTGCAGCCACCAAGTACTAGTGTTGTGTTTGAGATCTTATTAATGGCAAAAATACGCAAAAACCACCACCAAGAAACCCACAAAAAAACCCAAACAAAACAAACAAACCCTAACAAAACAAACAAACCCTAACAAAACTCTAACAAAAATAAACAAACAAAAACCACAACCACCAGAAGACATCACCTACTAGAAAGCAAGCATATTTCCTGATATAACAGATGCAGAAAGGCCCCTGGAAGAGTACACTGGCTTACAGGTTCTCCAGCACAGCTGAGGTTACTCAGAAAACAGTCTCAGTTGGACTGCAAAGCCATTTTAGAACAATTAAGATATTTTAAGGCACTCCAGAGCATTTGCTTTGAAAAAAGGACATATATTTTTACCACAGCAACCTAGGAAATGTTTATGCAGAGACACCTTTCAAAGATACTTTTCAAATATATTCAAATATATTCATACCTTTCCAGATCTGATAAAATCTGGTTTCAGGAGCAGCTCCTATAAAGACTGCAGTTCAGACTAAACAAAGTCAACTGGTACAAACCAAACTGGGAAAACAGTAAGAAAGAGTACAGTAAAATAAAAGACTGACAAACAGTCAGGAGGCCAGGAACTGGTTAAAAAAAAATAATTGTATAGTTACTTAAAACAGAAGCCTACAAGAAATGTTATCTCTTCTCTTGCATTACAGAAAGTTATAGCCCTGGAAATATAACATAAGGAACTGTAGAAAGGCTAAATCTAGGCACAGACACATACTTTGAAGTTTCACTTTGTTTTTTAATTAAAAGGGATCAAAACCTATTTATATAGAAACAAACCAATACTTTTGTTCCCTTTGCCACCCAGTCACCTCAAGGTTCAAGGATGATGGTGGAGGGGTGTCAGAAAGGGACTGATCAAATGCTTTGACACTACAGCATTAGGCTACAGGTAGCTGTACAGACACTACAGTAAATAGTGCTGTATTTTTATATTCTTGAGCACGCCCAGGAAACTGACATTTATTTTATACACTGAGGAATGCCCTGCAGAGACATCGTGTAGTTACCAAATTGCAGAAACTAGAGCAGTACCTTTCTCCAGATACTGTACACCTTCACCACCACAGTCCTCTTAAGCGATTGGTCATACACCAGATTAACATTGGGCTAACAAATCCAGTAGCTTACTGAATAGTAGAAAACAAAAGCAGCAAGAATCCCAGTGATCAAGATAAAATGCACTTCCATGCTGAGAAGAGATGTGATAAACTGCTGTCTGCAAGTTTTACATAGACCTTTATAGAGACTCACAAGTACCCTTTGCAATTTTGAGGTTCTGCTGCAACCTCTAGTCATGCCATTTCTACATCACTGCCCTGTACCAGCTGGTTGTGAAGCATGCAAATTCAGCTCCAAGTCCAATTTGTTCCATTTCATCATTCCTTCATTCCTCTTTCAGGTATACTTCTGCACCAGAAATCTGAAGAAACCAGAGTCAAACATTTCCATTTTTCATCAACATTGCCCGACAAACACATGCAGCTCAGCGTTTGGATTCTTACTGTTACCCAAAAGTAGCTGAAAAAGGATACTACAAAAGACTAACCATGGCACAAGAGGAAAATAGGTAATGTTAGAGGTTTGTATTAAAAACACAGAATTCCAATATTTTGAAAGCCAGTACTTTGAGAAACACACAGTAATATGAGCACAACAGCTTACACAGGACGTATTGAGCCAACAGTACGAAATGTGCATATATTCTCTCAATTTAGTAGATGCTGCTGCTCGCAGAATGAACAAACTATACCTTTTCTGAAAAGCCGAGTCCCTGCACATTAACAATGGCACACAAAGACTCCAAATATCCTTCTGTATCTTTCAGTCTACAGGAAGGAATTTGGGATGCAGTTTATGCAAAAACAAAACCCATGCTATCATACTTACAGGATGCGACACAATACACTGCTTAACATGTTTAAGGCCAGTGAACAATCTGCTGGGTAAGAGACAAGAGGTGGAGCTGCTCAAGATAACATTGTCGCCCACAATAAGATCCAACTCTCCAAAAATCTTCTTTTTTAGTTCCAGGTTCTCTGGAGTACATTCCTGGAATAAAAACAAACATGGGTATTAGAAATTATCTAGTTCAATGGTATCTATCCATATATTCCAGACTATACTCATCCCACCTTGACACCTAGGAACTCAGCACAAACCATCTATTTTAATCAAACTAGATATACCAGTGAGCCACAACACAAAAATACCTTCCCACTGATAAAGAAATGGAAAGCCTGAGAGTTTCTCTACAGCAGACAACGGACCACCACACACCACAGGAGATATAACACAAAACAAATGATTCTGCTTTATCTAAGGTGTAAACATTTACTCACATAGAGAGATAACACAGTACAGTGGAATACTCCTTTTTTAAAAAAAAGACAATCTCACATGATAGTAGCCAGTGTTCTCTCTCAGACAAGACAGAAATAAAGAGGTGTATCTCACAGGAAGACAAACTTAGAATCTACAGAGCTATGGCAAGAGATGCCAAGGTACAGCTCTGCAACCTACACTGAAACAATTCTCAGAGTTGAAATGAATGGAGATACTTATGCATTTTAAGTGTGAGAAAGATTTCTGAAGTAGAATGCATACTATCGAAACTTCTCCCAAAGCTACTGAGCATGTTCAGTTCTGCAGTATTGTGTGAAATTTCACATGTATGAGCCAAGAGCCACAATCTACAGTAACTAGATTTCCAAAGTTATTTCCAGGAGCTGCCTGAAAGGAGAGAATGCAGAAGTCCACTAGTCTGAGAGCAGCAAGGACATGAGAGAGTAACTACAGTGGATCCCACAGTCAAGAGAAGAACAAAGGCAGCTTGTTTTCTGGGGTTTTTGGAAGGGTTTAAAAAAAATCCAAACAGGATCCCAAAGTTGCAAAACTTCAGCTTTCCCCTTAAAACACAGAAAATACCTGTTCTTTTCCAGCTCTAACCTTCTCCCACCTATCAGTACTTCATTCTGTCTTTCCTGTTATGCTGAAATGCACATGGGGGGTAGGGAAAAAGGCCACACATTTGACATAATCCAAAATTTACATTTAATATCTTCAGCTTCAGACAGCCTCAGTGGCAGGAATACCCAGAGCCAGAGTTTTTAACTGAGTGAATGGGTTAAAAGTAATTTGAAGTCTTAAAAAATAAGTTTCATGGAACAGCACTAAAGGTTCCATGATGCAGAAGAGATAAACAGGGTCATTTAAGAACTCCAGATAGAGCTCAAGGTATTAGACGGCCTTATCTAAACAAAATGATACTCTGCTCATAGTTCCAGATTCCCTGCTTGTTGGTTAGGTTTAAATAGTTTCTTTTAGCAAAGCCAAAGATGACGAGAACTCTGCAGATACTTTTCAAGCTAATAAAAGAGCTGCTCTGAATAGGTTTGTGAACTTGAAACTCTAAGCCTGCTCTCACATCAGATGATAATCAAAAAGGTAAACTCAAATCTGCTGGAAACTCAAACCTGCCATGGTTACGTAAGGTTTCTGAATGGGCCATTTGCTTGAAGTGTCTTGTATAGTGTCACAATTGTTTTCAGGTTGTTGGACCACTGCAATAAAGTTTCTGTTCTCAAGCATGCAATTATTTTCTCAGAGACACCAATTCCCTAAGGAACACGGGGAAAAATTAAACTCTAAACAATTCATTAAATAGGAACCTCACTTGCTGTCAGTTATGGAGCCTGGAGAGGTCTGAAGCTACTCTGTTTACCCTGAGAAAGAAAAGATCAAACAGAGAGCAGGTAAGATACGGTTTTAAAGCTGCCACAGTCTCTCTCAAACAATCAGTGCAAAAAGGTTACATGCACCTCCCCGCATTTTAAGTGACACTGTATATTTCTGTGCCCTTTGCCAAGGGAAGATCATACTTCTCGTTTGCAGTGAACCTTTATTCCAAGGACCGATCACCTAAACAAGGTTGCTACTAATCTGACTTCCAATTTAAACTTTTATTAGACTTAACAGCCTAATCAAAATATGACAGTTGCTAACTTTTAAAACCCACTTCCCGGAAGAGTTGTACTAAATTAAAGACTTAAAGGTTAAAAGTAACAGGCGTTACACTATTCAAATACATGTTCAGAGAACACATAGGAGGTACTTGACCAGTGTATGAACTCTTAAATACCTACACAAAGATCAGCCCATACTAGACTCACTCCCCCAGCTAACAATGATACCCTGACAAGGTTATTGAGGTTTAGTTGCCCCTAATTAAAAAGCTGCACTCACATGACACAACTCCTGGAATGCCTGTATACGGAAAGCTAGGGAGTTTTATCTGTTTAAATCCAGTGTCTCTGTGTTTTTGTATAGGCCTTTCTCACCATGCTATCCACCATCTGTGCTCCACATGCACCCACGCTCACCTAAGTGCACAACTTCATTTATCTATATTTAAACACTGGCATCTAGCCAGGTTCTTCCCACCCATTCTCAAATGTGCCAAAATAGCAACTCACCTGTACTTTCTGAGAAAACACTCCCCAAAACACTATCTTGCAAAATACCTTTTCCTAGGTATTTAGCAATAAGGATCTCTGCCAAGCGATTTATTAGTACTGGGAGGCAAAAGCAGCGAAGCATGGCCTCAAGCAAAGCACTGCAGTACAGTGGTATGGTCCTAAAATAAGTGGTACTGTCTACACAAACACGGTAACATAAGATGAAAGTCACATATTTAAACTAGCACACAGAAGGGCAAACACCAGCAACCATTCAGCAACAAGCAAGTCACCTTCTGTTAGATGGTCTGGAGATGCTGTCGCAGGGCACACAAGGGGCCCTCTCAATAGTGAGTATGGAGTCTGATGGTAGTCACCAGCACAAGGAATTGCTGAATAAAGAAGTCTGAGCCACAGTTGCGCAATGATGAGTTCCTACCTCCTTACTAGATTCTGGCTGCTGCAAATTCAAAATATAATCAAGAAAGCATTTCTTCCCTGGCCATCTTAATATGAAGATTTATATAAAGATAAATTCCCACAAGTGAAGACTGATCTATCTTGAGCTCGCCTAGACTCCTCTTCGTTCCAGGACTGTATCCCATACCATGGGATCCTTCCAAGCAGATTTTGGCCTGAACAGGCCAAAGTTGTCTCCCTAGAAGTCAAGGGCTGTGATCCCACTTTTTGTCTTGCCTCTCCTCTCGGGACCCTCAACTTCACCATCTCATGGGTCACTATAGGCAAGACTTCCCCCTGACCTTCACATCTCCAACCAGCTCTTCATTGTTTGTAAGTATGAGACCCAGCACAACATATCCTCTCTGCTCTTCCTCCACCACCTGTGTTGGGAAGTCACATGAATGCATTCCAGAATCCTCCTGAATTCCTTGTGCTCTCCTGTGTTGTCGCACCATTAGATATTGATGTGTTTTGATGCCCCACCATGAAAGCATGGGTCTCTGAATGTGAGATTTCTTCTAGTTGTCTGAAGAAGTCCTTTTCTTCCTGATCAGGTGGTCCGTAGCTGACATCTACCACAATAATAAGCGCTCAAGTGGCTCCCTGAATCAAATCAGGGCGGAGCTCTGTCCATCCTAGCTCACAGCATGGAACAAGCACCCAATTTCCCCCCCGTCTTTGCCTTGCACCACCTAAGTCCCAAAAGCTGTGCTTCACTATTATGCAAGAGCATTCTGTAGCCTTCCTCTAACCATAACTGAGGTAGAAAATGATTTTCAAGAGTTCTGTGACTTCCCGCTTCCCAATAAATTCAATAGGGTTTCAAGTAAAAAAAAACCTGCTTAAAGTCATAACCAGTCTGATTGCAACAGGATGTTCTTCACCTTCCGCAGTTAAGTGAGGATCTCCAAATGTGCCAGAAGCCCTGTCTCTGTCTATTTATACACATATAACTTACAGCATTTTAAGCAGCCTCAGCTTTTCAGTGCTATGATTTAGCTGACAATTTCAAGGCACTTCTGTAGAACAGTTCCCAGAGTCAAGTGACAGCAATTGTCTCTTCTCACAGAATGAGGATGTAGCAGCAGTTTTCAAAGCACCAAACTATCTCACAAGCTTGACACAGACTGTCAGCACTCCTGCAACAGGAACCACATTATATCCAGCTTTTTGTAGGAATATAAAGATCCTCACAGGATTAGAAGACAAAGAGTTCTGCATCTCAGAAAAGCAGCTTTTCTGAAAGTTTTGGTGCCTAATACATTTCTACAAATACTTCCATTATCCTCTATAGTTATAATCCACTAGAAAAAGAACTTCAGAAGAGACAGGCATAACTGTTTTATTTTCAAACAAGTCACTTCAGAATTTGTATTTCTAAAACAAAACCTGATTAACATAAACCTACAAAAACCTGGGACCTAAGGATTTTAGATTTTTATAGAGATAACCTGAATTTAAGATAGACATTAAAAATATGTGAAGAGAAGACCTGCAAATTTAATTAAACAAAATACAGATTTCAAATCACTATTACTATCTGTACAGTCAAATACTATCCATAGCATTTTACCACATCTAAATAATAATAATAATAATAATAGATTCTTGTAAAAGCCTAATTGAAAGAAGTACATATGCTACAATAAGCTCTCTGCAAACTAAATCCTGCAATTTTACCACCAATTCTGTTTTCCCCAATATCACTGACAAAGTTGGGATTACAAGATTGTATTTTGTTTGCTCCATCTTCCATCAGACTGCTGTGTTCTGTCATTACCACCACTTTACTGAATTCATATCAAACTATATTTTAAGCCAAATAGTGTTTAAAGTGCTCACTACTATTTAAGTCCTAATTATTATTATTATTATTTCTATTTAGGCTTTTGTATTGACATGTCTGCTCCTGCAGAGTTTAGGTGTGTATTTCCATTCCATGCACCTTCTATTAAGGAAACTGGAGCTTTTTTCTTTTGTTTTTCATGTCAGACGCTGAAGTGACCTCTACTCAGCAAACAAGAGTCACACATATGAACCTGGGGAACTACACCACCTGCTTTCAAAAAAAATGTGACCTTTTGACTGCAGAGTTTTGGAGTTCAGCTACTGAAACAAACAGACATATAAAGCTGTATTTTTAAAAGCAGAATAAATTATTAAATCAGAGTATCAATTTTTCTTCTGATATTACTGTTAAGCATTACCGCTTAACTCAAATATCTAATTTTTTCATACACTGAAAAGGTTTGGTAAATCATTACACATTTCAAATGCAAATACTTGACTTTAAGTATTTTGGACTTTTCCTTCATGCTCCCCCTAGAAACAGTTTTAAACTGAGGCACTTTAAATATGGATAGTATGTGGATCTAACAGTATTCCAAAACATTAATTAAGACAAGGTGACAAATAAAAATTCATGATTTCAAACTTCAAAGATGGTGATGGGAAAACATATTTACTTCTTTCTCCTTTTATAAAGTGTTGTTATCCTCATCTCAGGTTAAAAGCAGGGACAGCAGCTGGCCAGGAGACACACACACTCTCGTTCACCAGTGCATGGGTTTGGGATGAGACACGTACACACAGTTGTGACTGAAGGAATTCCCCAGGCTACTGTACACCTTTTACTGCAGTGTCAGTATTTTGATCAGTTAAAATGAGGAAGGAGAAAAAAAAAAAAAAAGAACAAACCAAAATGAACAACCACAAAAACTCTGAAACCCTTGGAGGTGATGTAGAAGCCAAATCCAGTGGGATACACACAGGAGAACAGAAGCTCATCAGGCTGTCTGGCCCTTTCCCCCTTTAGAGACACTCATTCCACTTAAGTGTGTACACAACTTCCTCCAAGATGGTTTCAAGCACATGTCCAAATACCAGATCATTAACAAAAATATCTTAGGCAACAAAAGACTCCTTAGATGTAAACCAACTCTGGTTAGCCCAAAACAAGCCACACAGCCTTGGCAACCATGACTTTTACTTTGAAAATGAACTATCTTACTAACCACTGCTGTCCTGTAAGCCAAAGGTAAGAAAGCATGTTAAGGACAGCAGCTCCTTTAACTGAAAAGCAGACTGGCCCTTTATTAGGAATGACAGGGTCACATTATCACAATTGTGTCACAATATGTGACACAATTATAAAAAATATTAATAAAATAAAGGTATGCAGGCTTCACATCCTGGGACTTCAGTTACAGATTTTCTGTGGGTTCTGTATGCACTGAAGTAAAATGCTTAACATGGGAGGGGAAGGAATCACACCACAAGAGGATGTTAAGAACAGGTTAACACATTTTTGACAGTTGTCTAGGTATGATTGATCCTGCCTGACTTTGGCCCGGGGTTGGCCTAAGTAACCTCTACAGTCCCTTCCAGCCTCATTTTAAGTAACTTAGTAGCCAGTATGGCAGCAAAGGTAAAGGTGAATCTTCTGACAAAGGTAGGGTTTTCTCATACACTGTTCTGCTGAGGAACAGAGCACTAGGGGCTGGCAGGGACACACAGACCCCCATTCAAGTTTAACTCTCATAGCATTTAAACTTGTTTAAATTTCCATTCAAAATATAGTTATAAAAATGTCTTCCAGCAAATCTACAAGCGCCTGGCTTTTCCAACAGAGTCAAATTCATATTCAGGAGAGCTTTAACAGAATTCAAACATAGCAACTAAAAGGACAGTAAGCTTATTATGGAGCAGTTGTAAATGCATTAGTTAAAGCACCAGCAATTTCAGGCTAATCTAATTAAAAAACAAATTAGGGCTATAAATCACTTTAGATCTGAAGTGATAACTTCTTATTTGTCTTGAATATATGAGCTCATACCAGTGTGAAATCTGATACTTCTTAAATCACTACCTCTTGAGTGACATGAAAGACTGTCTACCACATGATACTGTACAAGTAAATAACATTTAGGTGAGGTGAAATCTGGCATTTCGATGGAAACATTTTGTACTTTCCTGCAGTTGAGAAACATACTCTGTTAAAGAACATGAGCAACAAAAATATCAAGTTACTGCAATTTTATACTGTTCAGAATAAATGTTTCTGTTCAACCCTTACCTGAAAACACAAAACAGGATTTGAGGTAGTACTCATTTGCAGAACTACATTTTCTAAAATCAAACTCGTAGATTTGGGAGGGTTGGAGGGGGGAAGTGAGTGGCTTTTTGTTTAAAACAAATACAACAAATGAAGACATTTTGCTTCACCTCATGTTAGTATCATGGCATGAAGAGACCCATCTTTTTCCATTATGTTCACATGTCCTTTCAAAAGACAGACAGACAAGATCATCAAGCTGCTAGACATGAAGATCATTTTTGCCCCCTCAACCTCCTTGAGATCTGTTCTTTCTTGACTGACATGTCCTCCCCACTTCTCAGAGAACTACATCTTCTCTATTTTCTTCTATCCTGATCTCATCCACCCTGAAAAACAGGGAAAGTGATCTAGGAAAGGCAATGGAAACACAATACAGCCCCAGAAAAGAGACCAGAGAGCATTGGAAGAGAACCTGAAGAGCAAGATTAGTTGTTAGGCAGGATGACAGTTTCGGCAATGACAACCTCCTGAAATGGGGACCAAGACCATATTCAAGACTGTAATGGCAGACAACACCAGCTGTTACATGCAGAGAATAGATGGGGAATGAACGTTAGGAAGTTTGGAAGGACATAAGTCCATTCAGCAGCAGCACCACTGCAGTGACACCGGCAAGCTCTTTAGCTAAACTTCATCCTTCAGCTCAACTCAAACACTGACTTGATAAAAAGTTTTACAGCAAGTCCTTGAGTTCAGACTGTTTCAAACCCTAAAACAGGGAAAAGTTTTCTCAAAACATCTACAGAGACAGCAAGTCAGGTCACATGCTTAAAACCTATTCCCTCAGAAGCCAAAACACAACTTCTGGTGCCTCAGGCCAGTGTTTAGGATAAGTAGGGTAAAGCCAGGCCTAAGGTTATATTTACCCAGCTGAAAGTAAATAGACCCATGTTTGTCTGTCCAGGGCTCAATCCAGAAGAAGCCATATTACTGCAATGCTTGCACACTCTGCCTTCCAGCAGTTTTGTTTCTACAGAGGTAGAAACACTAACACAGCTTCCAAACTGGTGCAGTCTTCTAGCCTATGAGCTCAGGGCAGCTGAAGACATCTTCACCCACTGTCGGCAAATATTTCCTCATTCCCAGAAGTAAAGGGGTTCTTGAAAGCCATCAGGAAAGCGAAACAGAAGCTAGGGGTAGAAACTGGTACCAGACAGTGAAAAACTAATTCTTATAAGCAGAGACATGAGACACCTACTGCCAGAGCTCCAAAGTCAATGCTGGTTTTGCATTCTGAGGCTCCACCAGGCTTTTTGAAAGCTGTTAACACCATTTTTCTAAATATGTCTAACTGGGAGAGATGAACAAGCCTGCAATATGTAAAAGACACCAGGTTGAAGATCTATTAGTGGTTGTTATCACCAGCTCAAGAGAGCCTGCAAATTTTTAAAGCCTGAAGTAGATTTATTCTACAAAGGCCAAAATTTGAAAAGAAGTTGAGATTTAACCACCTAAAATCAAGGGTAAAGAAATGCAGTTGTCATGGAAGTTTTCTAACAAGTTAATCAGTAAGTTATAACATTAAGGAAGAAAATCGAGTCTTTTATATTCAACTAAAATTAATGCAGCTAATATTTTACTTTTTTAGTAGCCAAAGTCAGAACATTTGCCTTCGTAAGTTACAATTAATACATTTTGTCCTCCCAGGTTCAAAGCTGCACTAGGCAATGTTTCTGACGTTTAATATGGTTCAGTCAGAAAATAGTCTGCTCGTTGCTGAAATAAGGCTGTGAGTCTAGAATTAAGATTCTTTCATTCTATTCCACCACCCTCCTTTACAGAGAAAATTAAAGACTAGTTCAAATAAGTTGCCTGACCACTTCCACTGTGTATTAGTTAACACTTTGAATCAAACTAAAATTTAATGCTATGGTTTGATGAGCTGACTTAAATAGTGCCAACCATGTTTCACATGAACGATTTGTTATCCATGGGCATGCTGCAGCTATTTAGTTTATTTTTATTTATATACATAACAACTACATGTTAAGAGACACTAAGAGGGCTAAGGGGACATCAAATAGTACCAAGAAGTTCAAGGTACAATGTTGCTGTTCAGAGACTATCAACACAACACTGCTGTCTTCAACTACCTGAAGGGAACTCACAGACTCTCTGAGGTTCGTGTGGTAGGACAAGAGGCAAGAGACTGAAGCTGCAAGAAGAAAAATTCCAATTCCACACCGGGAAAGAAGTTGCACAATGAGGGTAATTAACATTGTAGCAAGTTACCCAAAGAGACCAGAAGTGTTTATCCAAAACTCAACTGCACAAATCCTGAGCAAGATGATGTGAGTGGGTTGGGCCAGATGACTTCCACTGGTTCTTTCCAACTAAAAATTACTTTGATTTTGCAACATGTGCTCGATGCCCATTTCATAGATCAACTGATGGTGGTGCGAAAGGATACTGCCCTCGATTTAATCTGAAGTGGCATGTTCAAAAATCTTACAGCCAAAGACCCTCTCTAACAGGACCAATGGCATTAAACATTTCTGTTGGAGCAACAAGAGCCAAGAACTCCACCACAGCTGTGTTCAGCTTCAAAAGAAGATGGTAAAAAAAAGTGAGGATGCTAAAGAGATGCAAAATTGGCATTAAGAAGGATCAGATCCTTACAGGTAGCACACAGCGAAAGTAAAGACGCCATACAGATAAACCAGGTAGTTGAAAGAGCAAAAGAAAATGAGAAGAACTACAAGATTACTGGAAATCAGAAAGGCAGCCTTCCCAAAGTTGATGTGGTACTCAAATGGACGTGGCCATGTAGGATTGTTAATTTGTGAAAATAAGGCACCCCCCCACAATTTACAGATAGAATAATTGAAAAAAATATTTTATCTTCTTTCTCCAAAATGCACAGAGAGCTATGCATAGGACCAAAAGATGAAAGTACAGAACAGTGATTTCTTTGCAACTGTTCTGTTTTGCCTTCTAATCCTTGTAGAAAACTGAAGCCTTAACTCTTGCAGACTCAGGGTCTCTCTGAAACTGAAAGAATTTGAAGATATAGAACAGAGGAGGGTGGAACCAGAAGTAAGGTTCTGGGACATGTTTTGATATGGTTGAAATCCCCAACACAGTAACAATGATATATAACAACTCACTTGAAACAAAACTGAATGTATACTATTTTGATACCAAAGAGAAGACTGGCAATCATGATGCAATTTCTAAGGGAACTTCATGAAAGATCTCACCAGTAGGCCTGTAAGCCTTATTTCTTTATCAAGCAAGTTAAGAGAAAAAGGTAGCACCAAATGAGTATAACATAAATTAGAAGAATCAGAGAAGAAATACTAGGGAAGAAAAAAGCAACATTATGGAGGGAAGTCCCAACTCACAGACCTAGTAGAATTCTCTACAGGAAGCAACAAGCACAGGTATCATGTAGCTGATGTGGTTTGTATGAATGTCCAGAAGTATTTTAACAAAAAATACTACAAGTTTTCAATGAAGTTAACTGGTCACATGTGAGACAAAAGATCCTTTAATAGACAGTAACTTGTAAAGAGACAGTAAGCAGAAGGTAGGAAAAACGGTCAGTTCTCACTCATTGGAATATGCTGGGCAGCGCTGTTTCACAGGTATCCGTGCCCATTGTTACATCCATTCATAAATGACTTGAAAGTTATTTAGGTTGGCCATCATTATGACAACCACAAACATCTGTAGAAGGACCTTACAGAACTGAGACAATAAATCTGCAGATTAAACTCAGTAGAAAGAGGCAATACATACATGAATACAACAATACGAACTGACAGGTTCTGAGTTCATTAGTGACGAAAAAGTAAGATACTGGGGTAACAGTATACAGTTTCATGATATAGAGAAAAGGAAGTGAACACAAAACAGTATACTACTGTAAAAATCTAGAGTACATTCACATCTTGAGGTCTATGTGAAGCTTTGCCCTGTCTCCCATTATCTCCCCCTCCACCTCATCAAATTGTGAGGAAGAGAAGGTCTAGAAGTCTATCCCCTTCCAGTTTGATTTGATATTAGGGTTTTGTTGGAACTAAACAGACCGTGGGATTTACTGAAAGAGTGTAAACATTAGTTGTAGCTAATGGTACAACACTGGAACTATTCTGGGGGACCATGTAGTAGATGCCAATCCTAACAAAAACTCATTCATACCTTATCCCAGAAATGGTCTCAGATTCACCTGTCCCCAAAACTGTGTCCAATCCAGTGAGCATATTAATAGGTAAGCAGCCACAAACTATCAGGTCTAGTACTTCAGCCTGTTTCCCATTCCAATTTTACTTAGCAGCACACATTCCAAACCTATATATCTACCCTGTTTTTAATACTCTAACACTCTGAGATACCTGTGTTTAGCTACAGCACTCCCTTCACAGTCAGAATCACCACAGACATAGTCATATTCCCTGCCTTCATAGGTACCAGGACAGGAAGAAACATGTTTTAGTTTCAGCTCTAGAATGTGTGGTTTTCCCTAAGAGATAATTTCTCCCCCAAGAATCTCCTGCCCACCTGCACCTTACATTCATCTTTCTAACAGGTATAGTGTCTGTTATACATGGAGGTCAGCAATTCCCTCTCAGCTTAGTTGCCAACCTCTCCCAACATAACTCAAAGAAACTTGCAAGGAGTCTTCAGTAGGAAAATCCTGCAAAGAGGCATGATCTCCCATGTCAGAATACAAGGCTAGAAAGAACACAGCACAGCTTTTGATCATCTTTCTGAACTGTTTGCTACGAGTTGGCAAATCTTTGCTTACCTGAATGAAAGTAGCACCCTCTACTGCTGCCTTCAGGTCTGTACAAACGCTAATGAGAGCAAACTGCTGTTCCGCACTAGAAGATCCTCTCAGGAATCCCGTCTTCTCCATGTCTTTCATTTGTTTGCTAACAGAAACAACACAGACGCATTTCAATACTTTATAACTGTTAAAGCCATTGTCAATTTTTAAAAAAGCTTCTTAACAAACCAGTAGTACTATGCTGTTTGCCATGCCACGGCATATATTCATACTCAAAAATATAAAGGTTAAATTCTCTTTGCTTCCCCATTTTATAAGGTGTTTTTTTTATCTTCTCTTCAAGCAGAGACAGCTCTAAGACCTACTCCTAGATGCAGGATAGCCTCTTTGTAGGAACAGCTCTTTAACTGTACAGAAATAAATAAATACATTCCATATAGCCAGGAGTCCTTCCTAAAAAACCTGTATCACTACATGTGTGTTTGTTTTGGTTTGGTTTTTTATTATAATATGTAACTAACAGAGCAAATGTAAAAAATTTCAAGTACTTCTTAAATTGAGTGGCCAAAGCTTGAAATGAATGTTTGAGTACACACCACTGCTAGGGCTTTTACCTTCGCTTCTACACACACTGCACTGAGTAAAGGGCTCTGAATCTGGCGAGTAGGGCCATAAGCTGCTTTCAGAGCCTCGTAGAAACCCCTGAAGTCACCCATATCTGCGCATAACTGAATTTTTCCAGCTAGGTCGATCCACCACTTGTTCTGGAT
>JAWWES010000001.1:43030188-43123867 GCA_035583135.1 Lophotriccus pileatus
CAGGAGAGTCTTTCTGCTGTGCATTTTGTAACCGGTCTTGTCTGTCTCGCATTGGCCTTTTTAGCCACCAGCGCGCTCGTAGCAAGCGTGGTTAGATCCCTTCCCAAATCTTCGTTCGCGAAGCCTTGCCATGACATACACTGCTTTTACCTTCTCAGTAAAAGTCTCTACAGTCTGAAGCCCTCAAGCATCCAGAGCAAGCAAGCAAGATATTTTTCAAAACCATTATAAGTCACTTGGAGGAACAATTTCCACAGAAATTAAGTGGGATTAAAATGTCTGATTGCAATCAACCTAAAGGTATTTGGTGTAGCCATTATCATGCTTAAATCTGTTCAGTTACCTCAAGCCAGAATTCCTCTGAGCCTTTGGTTATTATTCAGCAAAAACTGCTCATCCTGAATACAGGAGGAAATTGAACTCATGAATAGTGGCAGGGAAGAAATCCCTTTATTCTCCCTACCAACCTAGTGCTTCTTAAGTGACTGTGGCACTGAAGTGCAAGTGACAGTCTTCACTAGGGGCTTTACAGGACAGTACACATTAAATGGGCAGAACTTATTTATATTGGCCCAGACAATCTCCATTCCCACTCACACCTCAGACCCTAATACACCCACCCAGTTCCCTCCAAGTGTTCAGACAGTAACACTGAATCTACTTTTGTACCTAGAGACCTCAGGGGAGATACATGTTTGTCATGATCTACAGCAGTCAGAGACAGACACTGGTCTTATGAAGCAGGACAGGCACCCAGTCCCAGGGTCAGGATGCCATCAGCCCCAGGCCACTTCTCCATTCCAGCTCTTATACGCTGGGGCAGACCTTCCTCACCCCCTGCCAATGACACCACTGCAGCCACCAGCAATCCTAAACACACAGACAGGGAGAAACTGGATCCCAGATCTCAGCTGCTTTATGAAGCTGTGGGAGGTGTTGTCTACACTTTTCAAGCAGCATTTCAGCGAATTGAGAAGGGAGAGGACCTATATGACACTGCCTCTTTTTCTCTCTACACCTTTCAGACCATCTGCTGAGCAATGTGTGATAATGCACTCACACTTTGTCAAACCATCCTTTTATTTAGAACTCTTTCAATAAGTATTGTTGACATGGATCAAATAAAAATATTAAACTTCCTCTTCCAGACTGTCCTAAACAAAATGGGTGCAATTCATCTCACCTACTGTGCATGTCAACATGCACACCTGAAACAACAATCTTCATCTCTCTTTCAGAGATGGAACAATTGTTTCAGGTTTCAATTGTCTGATGTTTTTTAGACATTCAAGTAGGCAATCCATCTTGTCTTACATTGGAAGTACCTATTTTCCACCCCAAGAGAATATAGTTCAGAATGAGAATTTAGACCATAGTATTCTGAAGTCAAAGATGAAACTTTGCTGGGTTTTATTTAAAGACAATCCAGTTTCTATTTAACTATACAGAAGCAAGTCACACCTCAGCCAAGATTCACTGAGCCCTCAGATCTTTAGCTTGAACTGGCTCACTATATCTACCACCAAATTCAAAGAACCAGAATTTTACTTCAGCATCCATCTGGTTGTCTGTATCCAAGAAAATAGAGCAAATACAGGCTCTACTAGTTTTATCATGGTTTTATTAAGAGGTTATAAACACCCACAGCTCTGCAAATTATTCTCATATCATTTCTTCCACACCAAGTATTAGAAAAGAGAACATTTGTTTCCCAGCAAAGAAAATAACTTTGCAGCAATATGTTATCCTGGGAGCAGCCCCACTAAAAATAACATTCAGATCACTATGGACTTTGTACATTAAAATCAAAGTTTTTCAAATAACTTGGGAGCAGGTAAGATGTCAACAGACGCTCTGTTTGAAGTTCTGTTGAAGTGCACCTTACAAACTAGAATATACACCTATATTCCAGACTGGGAAATACACCACCAGACTGGGAAAAACCACCACCACCAAATATCCATATGTGTGCACACACACAGTGCTAACTAGTACCAGCATTAATTTTCTCCTCTTCAATGAATCTCTTCAGCAATTAACTCTAACTAATCTTTTCCGTACTGCAAGTCCTAATACTTCCTCTTTATTTTTGTCATGGATGATCATGGACAATGATTTTTTACTCTCTTAGGCAGAGAACACCTTGGTAAACCATTAGACATTCTGTTTAGATTGGACAAGAGCTTTGAAAAGGTTCAATTAATTCTTAACTGGAAAAGCAAGCCAAGAGTCATATGCTTTTTAGACACTGCTCAGGTCTGTCCTGTTTGCTCCCCTGAAGTCCCTTAGACTTGGCACTAAAATTGTTTTTACCAATTTATACAGTCCAAAAGTGATAAAGAGTTCCATAAACATCTTTCTGCCTCTTTTCTCAAATACAGGTGTAGAATCAAAAACCTAGACCTTTCCTACACAAAGCTAAAGTAGTCAGAAATTCCTTTTCGTAAGTTTTGTTTAAGAGCACTTCAAGGTAGAAAAAGTATATTAATAAAATGTGCTCAAGCACACACCCCTCCCTAGGCAAAGCCACAGAAATCAGCAGGAAATCCATCAAGTGCCTGGAGGAATTCCCCATTTAGTTTCTTACTGACACAGCAAATGAATGGGTGAAAAGCACACACTTCTACCTATTAAGCAAATTGCATGGCAAGAATTAGGAAGCAGGAATCTTCAGCTCCATTTCCCAAGCTAACAGGGTGTATACACCACAGCTTGCTAGGCAGAAACTTCACCCAACATTTAAAGTTTCTAGCACACTAAAGGTGCCAGTGCTTCATCTGTAAAGAAATGGGTGCATCTAAGCTATAGCATCCAAACTCCTGGCTATCTCACACCTTGTGAGGCAAGATAAGGAGCCAATAATTCAAAAAGTCTTAACTATTCACTTGTCAGAAATACATTTTCCAGGTGCTCTTGCCCAAATCCAGCATACTCTTGTTCACAGGCTATATATATTGCTTAAAAAAACCAAAACAAACCATACACCAAAACCCAAGAAAATCCAACCAAAAAGTTTCAGTTTGAAGAGTCCACTACAGAATTATTTCCTTCTTTGAAGAAGGGGGTCAAGTTCTTCTTCAGCATACAACATTTATCTCATTCTCCCTGGTTCTCCACAATAACGGTACATGATTGCTAACTGAGGGATTCAAAAAGCTAGAGTCATAGACTAAGAGATCAAGCTTTTATTTTTCTTCCTTAAGCACTCCCAGAAGTTTGTAGCACCTGTCTCCTGTTCTGTATCTTTCTTTCTCTGCCAGTGATAACCATCCTGTCATTTCTCCTCTTCATAAACCATTACACACTACACTGTGCACTGATAACATTTCTTAATTAATCTGCAAAACTACCATCTTTTTCCATTACAACTTAAGGCTTTGTTAATTCCTCAACAAAAATCTTCCTGTTAATATCACTAATCTTCCTGTTAGCTATTTATTTAAATTAGTATAGCTATAGGGAATATGTGCTTCACTTTAATTTTGGCTTTCCTTCCCAGGAAATGCTCTTCTTTGGCACCCTTTGACAATTAACTTATTGACATTTTGGTTGGTTTGTTCCACAAATGAATTTTAAGTCTTCCACATGCTAAACCATCTTTGTATTCCCCTTGGCTATTAGATTGCCACAAAAGTGTGGGAAAAGGAAGAGTGTTCACCTGATACCTATACAATAAGGCAGAAACCAGACTAGTTTGTACTTCGAACAGTGCACTGCTGACCTCTAGTGGATGGCTTTTTATTCAAGGCAGCCTGGACTTCTACAGGCTCGTCCCCAGGATGACCAGAGGCTGAGGTCATTGCAGCCACGTCCCCAGGATGACCAGAGACTGAGGTCATTGCAGCCACGTCCTTAGCACACAGCACAAGACTTCACTCCGCAGCTGCATCATGCACACAGCTTGGAGAGTTTCACTCAAGACCTGTAAGATCTTTGAAGAATGAAGAATTTATGTCCATGAGAAAATACTACTTCCTTTTAGAGCCCACACCTTTATTTATCTCCAGACTTTTACTGTTGTACCTGCTTCCCCATGTCAACACTACCCATGGAACTGGGCCAGAATTTGCTTCAGGTTAAGGCATCCAATCTATAGCAGCACTACAGATCACATAAAATGCCTGGAATGCTCTTGGTTCCTGCTCTAAAAGTCTTTCCAGAAGGACCCTGCAAGGAATGCTAACACTTATCTCATCTTGTTCACACCCTACTTGCCTCGCTTTTACCCACAGCTACAATTGGGCAGCCATAGGGCAGCAACTGGGCAGCAAGAAGGAAAGGAAAAGAAGAAAACACCAATACTATTCTTTACAAGTTCAGCCAGCCACTGCTGGCTGAAGACTAGAATCATTAACCAGCCATAGCACTGCACTCTAGTGCTGTCTGATACCCAAAGCAACAAACCAAAACATCACTGATCCCATATATATCTCATCTGAGACATAACAGAACAGGCAGGCAACTGAGAGCCTCTGACACAGGGACTAGGTCACTGCTCACAGATAAAATGGCCAGATAGTAAGCTGCCAAGACTCAGTTGCAATTGGCCATTTGAAAGCATTAGCAACCACTTTCCTTTTCCTGCTTTCCCCAAAGGCAAAACCACAACACATCACCATAGAAAAGTCATCACATGTGAAGTCTTCTTGAAACAGCAGTACAAGCTGAATCACTAAAGTGTATGTCCAGACAAGAGAGATCCAGAGCTGTCAAATGCACTTCACCTATACAACAGCAGTATACTAAAGAGGAACAGATGCACACCTGCCTCTGACACAGCTTTGAAGAGGCACAAAGCAAAGGACTACAGAAGAGCTGGGACACAGCGTAAGAGCGTGCCAGTGCACAAAACCAATCAAAGTTCTGAGATCTCCTGAAGCTATCACACACATAAACTGTTTTCCAGCCGCAGCACTCTTAGAATGTCTACACTGGCACTTCACAAACTGGATGCTGCAACGAGAGCAAAGACTTGGTAATAGGAAAAGCAATTATGGTCACTGCGTTTTTCCATGGTAAACACAGTGTCATGAATACTGGAGAGTCTGAGCAGTTTGCAACTCATTACAAATCACTTCTTGCTCTCTGAAGATCAACCCCAGTGCTGTCTCCAAATCTAGTGACCCAAGTGCGTTCACTCATTAGAGCATCTAACAAGTCAGGGCATCTAACCCTTTTGGCATCTTGGCATCAGAACTGACAAGTTTATGCTGGGAAACCCTCCTGCTAAATACATTCCAATACTAAAACAAAATAAACCACAAAAGCCTCTAAGCCTAAAAACTTCCCTAAAAGTATTAGCTATTTGGAGGCAAAAAGGAAAGCAAATCACAGCAAGTCCAGAGAAACAGTTACTAGATGGCTCAGTCAGGAGCTGCTGTTCTCCTGTGAGCCCTCACTATCTACTGAAGCTCCAGCTCTCACAGAAGCAGCACATCAGTAACTCAGTGTGATTTACTGCAGGTTGTGTGCTATGAAATCAGTGTAAAGAAGTTCAAGTTTGACCATATTTTGATAGATGCAATCATTAAAATAGTGGTTGAAGAAACTGCATAGTTTGTATTCTTATCACAAAAACTATGTTGTCCTGAGACCAGGTTTTTTAACTAGAATGTTACAACAGCCAAGATACACAAGTTAATTATAAATTGAGTTAAGAACACCTTACGTAAAAGGCAAAACCTGCCTTGAACTCAGCTGAACTTGCCTTGAACTTATCAATGACTTGGATGAAGGGGCAGATGCCTCCACAGAGTTCACTGGGAACTCTGATGACACAAAGCTAGGAGTAGTCACCAATACCCCAGAATGCTGTGCTACCCTTCAGAAGGACCTCAGTAGGCTGGGGAAATGGGCAGAGTGAAACGGTCCTGCCCCTGGGAGGAATACTCCCATGCACAAATAACAGGCTGGAGGCTGACCTGATGGAAAGCAGCTCTGCGGAAAAGGACCTGGGGGTCCTGGTGGACAACAAGCTGTCCATGAGCCAGCAGTGTGCCCAGGCTCCTCAGTACAGAAGAGACGTGGAGCTCCTGGAGCAGTCCAGTGGAGGGTGACAAAGGTGATTAAGAGAGTGGAACATCTCTTTTACAGGGAAAGGCTGAGGGAGCTGGGCCTGTTCAGGCTCAAGAAGAGATAAGGGAGGGGACCTAAACAATGTCTATAAGTATCTGAAAGGAGGGTGCCATGAGGATGGAGCCAGGCTCTCTCAGTGGTGTCAAGCAATGCGAGGAGAGACAGTGGGCAGAAACTGGAATACAGGAAGTTCCACCTGAACATGAGGGAGCATTCTTCACTGTGGGGGTGACTAAGCACTGCAACAGGTTGTCCAGACAGGATGCAGCATCTCCTTCCCTGGAGATATTCAAAAGCTGTCTGGATGTAACATGCTCTAGGGAACCCTGCTTTAGCAGGGAGGTTGGGCTATATGACCTCCAGTGCTCCCTTCCAATCTTACCCATTTTTGATTCTGTGAACTCTTACAGGACAGCACATGCAGGCACAGGACAGTACAGACCCATTAAAATTGTACTCTATCCTATTATGCATGACATTTTATGCTTCATGTTTTTCAAGCTGAAAACCTTGGAAGGCTAAAATCCTCATTCCGTGATTTTCTTATTAGAAAAAGAAAAATTTAGGGGCAAATGATTTCTTCAGTAACATAAAGTTTTGTAAACATAGTTTAGTAAAATAGTTTAATAATATAGTTAAGTAACAGAGTTTAATAACATAGTTTAGTAAAAATGCCACCTCCACCATAATCCAGAATCTTATCATGGATATCACTATGACAGCAGTTGTGAAAAAAAACCAAAAGTGTCTGTCATCTAGGGATGCAACAGAGATATTTGGTCTGACTAATATCAACCGGCAAAAAAAAAAATAAGTAAGAGAGATTTTCTTCTTCCTTTGTTATCAAGCCTTTTTTACCAAATTTCACTAGATGTCACATACTGCTTCATTTCTGAACTCCAACAACTGAACTGATCTACAAGGGGCACCTGAAGTCATTTCTGTTAGCTTTAAGCCTTGATATGGAAAGAAATCAGGATGCAACACACCATACCCTTTTTTAGGTGCACCTTACACCCATACCAGCTGACACGTCACTCCAGTGCATCAGAAGGGAGGGTTGATGCACTTAGGTTGGTGCTGACAGTGAAGCAATCTGAACTTTAGCATTAAATGCCAATAAAGCAACATAAGGTTGTGCACAGAACAACTCTATAAATGCACTCTCTTCCTCTCTCACACGCATATAAAAGCTATTTCTAGGACAGCAAGAAGAGCATGCATATGACCAACCAGACACTGTCCTTTCTAACATAAGAACTAGGGGTCAATCAAAGCAACTGAGGTGTCAGGTTCAAAACAAACAAAAGGGAGTAGCTCTTCACGCAGCAAGCAGTAAACCTGCAGAACACAAAGTCCTTGGGCAAGGAGGCCATGGAAAGATTTAGATGGGTTCAAGGGACAGTTAGAGAAATACTTAGAAGAAATCTAGTTAAGAGTTACTGAATACATTAACTAAAGAGTTGCAACTAAGGCATTGAACGTTGGGGGCAGGGTGCAGACAGGCAAGACTTGAACTTGTAGCTCTTGTAATATGAAAAGCATGGGGCTTTCGCCACAGTGCCACAGGGCAGGAGAAAAGGGCTGGAGGACTGTTGGCCTGAACCAGTGCGAGTGATCTCATGTTCACATCCTCAAATTTGTTCTCCCTCTAAAGATGCTTCTCAGCTTCAACTACAACTGATTAGTAGCTGTATCTTTGGTGAAAATGGCAACCTGTTCTTCTAAGACGCAAAAATATTACTTTTAGAGTCTAAAAACCTCACATTATAAAATACTAATAATTGTAGCAGAGCTCCTCAGCAATCCATTTTAACCCACCTAAACCTTGAATGCATTTTTGTTGCCTTTCTATGCAAAAACTCTTATGTCTGTATATTTTAAACTTAGCCTATAGATAACCTAATGGTGGTAAGCATAATTAAACAAAAATGAATTTAAACTTAAGCTCTTGAATCACTTAAGAATTAAATTTCTCTTCACAAGCATTAGTGACACTTGGGAACACAGCTCTTCTGATCTTTAAAGGACCTGTAGTTCTAAATTAAAGCCTTCTTCAAAGCTTAAAATCTATGCTTCCATAATAAGATATGGCTATTCGTTCATAATTACAGCAATTCCACAATTTCATTGCAACCCTGGTCCTTTCAAGTCAGGTGACTTACCGAATAGTTTCCAGTGCACTTGTTAGCTGCTGTTGTGCAATATCATAAAGTTTCACTTTGACGCCTGCAGCAGCAAACACCATGGCCCAGCTGCGACCAATGAGACCACTGAAAAGAAAACAATAAATATCAGCCAATTCACAAACCAGCACTTATTTGGGGGAAGAACATCTTGCAAGCACTGCAAAAAGGAAAAAAGAGCTTGGACTCTTCAGTATTTGACTAAAAGTTAAGCTGATATTGATAAATATCAAATGTCTCTAACAGCTACTGAAGTTACAGACCCTCAGCAATTCGGAAAGTACCATAAGCACATGAAAAGGGAAAAAATCCTCACCTAACCATGGGTTTGATACTACTTTTCCATCTAGCCACCTCTAGCACTACCTTTACTTTTAGATGAAGCACTTTAACATGCTGGATACACATAGGAACAGTCTGCCTACATCTCTTGGTGAAAACATATTACTGAGCACTACATAGAGAAAACTTCTAGTAACTGACAATTTTGTCATATCTCTTGAAGCAATGAAGGTTTTAACTTAGTTAGAGGTATAGCAGCTATCAGCCTTTTCAAATGAAAGCCCCAAGTCACAGTGTCACAAGCTTAAGTAACCTGAGATCACAAAAAAAAATTAAAAATTAAAACAAATCTGTAATAGAGATAAGATCAGAATGCCGTACTCACGTCTGTTACAGTGTGGGTTTTGATAATTACATGCATTTCCTGTCATTTTCAAGATCACTTTATTTGCAGCATTAAACTTGAGTGACCTCTGGCAACTGGAAAATGAAAGGCCACTAGGACATCAATAAAAGATTAAAATGGGAACAAAAGTCAGAGATAAAGCAGCAGGACAGATGAGAAAAGAAGGAAGAGAAAACAGGAACCTGTTTAGCCTTTGGTTTAAGCATATATTTAAAAAAAGGATCAAAACAGGAAGCTTCAGGAAATAGCAAGATAAGTGGAAATAATTGGGACCAAAAAAAAAGAAGTCAAGCTTTGCATTTAGTCTTGTTAAGCAGACAGTAAGGTCTCACTAAAAATCTACCATTTAAAAGTAAAAACACGGGACTTTCATTGTAGTAAGTCTTTCATTGTAATAAGACTTCTTCAGTTCTCAGGCAAGTTACAGAACAGACTTATGGAACAGGTCAAGGTTTGTAAGCTACTGTAGTCTCTTGGCTAACAAGTATTTATAAAACTTGAATCACTTAAATCTTAAACAAGTAAATCCGAGCTGCCAGTATGTTTATAAACTTGCATCATCTCTCTAGATTGCACCCTTAAATTAAGTTTCCTTAAAACAGTGTTTGACAAACAACAGGAAAAAAAAGGTTTATTTTAATACAGGTTTTTAGGATTGGGGTTTTTTTTCTTTTGAACTACAGAGAACACAAAATAAGTCAAAGGTAGGTAACAGTCCTGCACTCTTACATCATTGTACACAACAGCATCATCACAATATGACATTAGCATATTTGACCCCAATGCAGTGCTTTTTGAGACTTTAAGTACTGTCATTTTGAGTCCAGTGATGGAATAAGTCTTAAGGACCAGATTTGCTCACACATCTTCTATGGGTGCTACCAGAAACACGTTTTCTGCCTTCAGTGCAACAGTGCCATAGCGAGCAAGAGCCCAGCTTTCCCAACCCTTCACACACACTCACGGAGAGTAAGTTTACCAAGTGCCAACAGCAAGAGCCACTTTTGTCAGTGTCACACAACAGCACCTAGACTCACATCTTGAGGCCTCAAGTGGTCTTGCTAGTGAAGTTTGCTGCAGCCCACACTTCTACACCAAGGTACAGCGGACTGCTACTGTCTGGCATGTGTTTTCTCTCCCTTCCAGATCATCATTCAAGTAAAGAACTTCAGGTTCAGCTCACAGTGAGAGCATGAAACAATGCATTCCCACACAAACGAAAAATATTGCTGCATCTAGTGGCAATTAAGTATTACTTCAGGAGCACCTAGGAGGAATTTTGAAGTTTCTTGACACAGTTGGCAAATAGGACGTTAAAGCTGTGCTTTCACACCTCAAGGACGACTTACTTCGGTAGAGATGCTGTGCTGTCAGGGCGTTATGCAAAGGCGCTCTAAGGAGCCCGACAGGTGCATCCCCGCCTGGTTCCCGAGATCCAGGAGCAGCACGACCCCACAGCTGGCCAAAACCCACCGACTGCCCCGACCCAGCACCTCGCCGACACATCCGACGCCTGCAGCAGCGCTGACATCTGAGGCAGGGCCGCACTCGCCACTGAGTCCCCAAACCCACCATCCCGCAGGCCGGGCCGTGTCGGGACGGCGCCCGAGCCCCTTCGCACGCCGCGGGCATCCATCCCCAGAGGCGCCGAGCGCTGCCGGGCGCTTCCCCCAGCTGCGGGAGAGGAGAGGCGTTACCTGCCGATGATGGCAACCTGCGAGTGCTCCATGGCCGGGAGCGGGAGATGCGGGATGGACAGCAGGACGCTCAGCCGGCACCGCGCCGCCGGGGACACCTCTGCCCTGCGCGCGCCCGCCCCGCCCCCGCGCGCGCCGGGTCACGGCCGCCCATTGGTCCCGCGCGCCTCGGCCCCGCCCAGGGGCGGGGCGGGGCGGGGCGGGGCGGGGCCGGGCCCAGCTCCCGCCTCCAGCGCACGAGTGCCGCCCCCGTCGCCCCGAGAGCTGTCCCCGCTCGGGCCGCACCGCCCGCGCTCACCTGAGCCGGGGCCAGCTCACCTCCTCCTTCTCCTCCAGAAGCCAGCAGTAGTACTAGACTGCATCCAACCCCATGGCTTTTGACAAAGGCACAAATTAACTTCAAAGTTCAAATTTTAAAGGAATTCCAGGCCTTTTTCACATTAAGCAAGGCCTTCCTATTCTTAAAAATGCTTTCTCCTCTAATTCTGAATTAATTTTCTTTTTTGCTGCCCTTGGCTCTTGTGCAAAATCTTTTTAAAGTTGTGCAAAAATGTGACAATACAATGCCAGTTCTTCAAGCTGCTCTGTAACATGTACTGTTTGTGTTGGAATGCTCACCATTACTCACTTTTTTCCAATTTGGTGTAGTTCCTACTCATCTGCATATTGCTCTGTAATCACACTAGACGTTCCTGAAAAGAAACAAAATTTAGCATTTTAAATGCTAGCTATTATCAAAGATTATATTACTGTACTCTTAATATAGCTGAGAGAGACTTGCAAGTTCTCTTGTGTTTCTGGCTTTCTGAAAAAAAAAATCAATTGAAACTTAATACATTTGTTCCCAGAATAAAGGTGTGACAGTTACTGACGAAGCTCAATGAACCTTTGTTCAGCTATCATTTCTTCTAGTTTCCAAGAAAAAAAAATTAAAGGCCCGCATAATCATCTGTCCCCCTCACTGGCACTTTGCTAATTCCAATCACTTTCAAAAATGAGACGGAGATCACAAAAATATAAATTCCTAAAGTCTTCATGAATACCACTCAACAGGTAGCAGGTGGAAAACCAAGCTATCCCTTTGACTTCATGACCTTAATACCACCCACGTAAGCTGATACATGCCAGTAGCTGGGAAGTGTTAGTGGAGCTAAGCGGATGTAACTGGGCCATGGAAGATTTAGGGCAGTGGGACAGAAGAGTGCATCATGCTGTGCCAGTTCTGCTGTTCAGGGTTTGTGTAGGCTGGTGTAGAAAGCAGTGTTTTATGATTTTAGCAATTCACCAGCATATTCTTTCTTCTAAGCCCAATAGCAGTAGGAGCAGATTTGACTTGTGTTGGGAACTGCATAGTTGATCCCTCCATATATTTAGTCTCTTTTCTCCTCCTGTGTGGAGCTGAAATCTGCTACTGGCCACAGACAGGTGGGTTTACTCTAAGGGAGGAACAGGGTGGTATAAAAGGGTCATGTAATAAGCAAGGGAAAATAACTCACATTAACTGGGAGCCACACGGAGGCAGAATACGAAGGAGATGTGAATTTCCCTTTAGAGAAAATAAAGGAATTGTATGCTTTTAAGACACAGAAGGTTCTAGACTGAGCTTCTGGCATGGGATGAAAACAGAGGCATAGTTCACATTTGTTAAGTATTATGTCTGTTTAATACATTACTTGCTCACCAGAGCGACCAGAAAGTACATTTGTTTGGTAATGGACTATGGAATGTTGCTACTATGATCCTAATGGTTTGGAAAACATAATGCCTTAAAAATTACAGCTTTAATTAATAACCGTATTGCTATTCTGTAGAGTCCTAACTAACAGTCTGCATACTGTAGTTATGACTAGTGATTATACTGAAATTATACTACAATTAAAACTATATCATTTTAATTATCTTAGTAGTTTGTGCTGTTAATTTAGGTGGTCCTTTACAGCGCAAATGGTCTGATGCAAATACTACTAACAGTGCTAAAATGCTGATTCTTAATGAAGCAATCTGCAGGAATTGGAAAGTAAATAGTAGTAAAATAGATATTACAAAAGCATGATTCAGCAAAATTAGATAGAATTATATCCTTCAGTAGTAGAAATACCTATTAACAAAATAATTTTCCTGTTGCAAATGTATTTTAAACCCAAACTACAACATATGGTGGGACATATAAAAGTACTCCTGGCCCTGGCACAGGACCTCCCTCCCCAAGAATCATTCATTTAGTTACTCGGGTGGCTTAATGGTCACAGCATACAATTTTACTTGGACTGTATGCTAAACTTGCTACACTTCTTTTTGTCATCTTCCTGTTCCAGCTTGCCCTCTGGATTTAGCCAAAACCAGTAAAGACACATCAACTTACATCATTACAGGGTTTCTTCCTGTAGAATCATCTTGTTAGATTATGTCTTATAATCACAGTCCATAAGTAAGGTCCTTTGTTGTGTTAAATCCTCATGCGTTTTTATACTTCACAGCATCAGAAAAAAGCAAAATAATCATAGATTGACACAGCTTTTAGAAACATGAAAAAAGTCTGCTGAGACTCCCATGTTGTTGAGAGGATGTAAAAAGTAACAGCTAGACTGCAAGGCCTAAAGACCTGGTCCAGGGAGTGTTCCCAAGCTCCTGACCACTGGTGTACGCTCCAGCAGCATAGGCAACATGCAGCATTGGGAGGGGCTGGACTGAGGGCTGGAGCTAAATGTCTGTGAGGTTGAAATAGCCCATTAAAGTGTTGGCCAAACAAAATTGGCCAAATTATATTCTCCAACATAATTTCCGGTATGGTCAGAGTCCATACAGGCCAGGGATCACTTCCAATATCTGGTTTGAGTGTATACACCCAATTTCTGAGGGTAAGAAAATTTGACAATGCACACATGGTCAGATTCCACTGGTGCCTTGGCATCACCGCATTTACAAAGGAGATGCACTGCCTCCTTAACACAGTGCCTCCTCTCCACTGCCCTAGGTACTCGGGCTGAAACAGTGGAATAGCACTGGGCACCAGTATGGCCAGATCTCGGATATGGACAAGATGGACAGCAGAGCTAGGTCTCTTGCCACAGAATCTACCTACCACTCAGAAATCACAGGCAGAAAAAGGGGTTCTATAAATATATAAATATATAAATATATAAATATATAAATATATAAATATGTAAATATGTAAATATAGACATATAGAAATATAGAAATATATTTCTTATGCTGAAGGTCATAATTTGTGACAAGTAACACCACTGAAATTTTTTCCCACCTTAAGTCTGTTATTCTGCAAAATACTCATACTGCAGAAATTTTGGGTATAAAGATTCTCACATCCAAATGTCTTGAGTCTGAAGTTTCTGTGTGAAAGTGGTTCATGCATGGAATGTGAACAGGTTAATGCAAGAAGCGATAATGTCTTAATACTTCTTTATGTTATCTTGGTTTCTTTTGATGGGAGTCAGAGTGGAAAGACCTTTCACTCATATCCTCTGCACCTTATCTCTCCAAAAAGGACTTTGAGGCTGAAAGGTGAGCAGTAGAAGGCCCTGACATTGCATAATGTGCACAATCCCTGACCATAAAAAGGGTGTTCTGACTGACTTTGCACTGTATATTGTCTTTGCAGCCTTTTGATGCCATTAGCATAAGACAGTAGGGGTAGGTTACAATTAGACTCATATTTTCTCTCTCAAAAATACTGTAGGGTTGTTCATACATCCCTGCTCTATTCTGTTTCCCCTTTAGGCATGTGAAACTTTCCCCAGAGGATAATGATTTGCTGTGAGCAAAACAGCTGACACTCATCAGGGTTACAAAAATACCAAGAGAAAGTAGTAAAAGTGATAGGAGGAATCATCTTTTTTTAAGACATTAGGGATTTTAATTTTTTAATTTTGTTTCAGAGAGTGGCATATGGGAAGCTTTAACAACTTTTTTTTTTTAATTGAGCTTTTCAGTTTTGAGAGCAGATTTCTCAGCTTATTGGAAGAAATTGTATGGCTGAGCACCCTGAGAGTGAGTGATGACTGTGATGAGGTCTCTGCCCAGATGTGCTGGCTGCTGCCTGAGAGCGATCCCTGCCAGTGAGTACTACTGTGCTCCATAGGACAAGTGCCAGCAATAATTTGGAGCTTAAGAAACATGCTCTCAGGTACTCTCAGGTATGGGGCACATGCTTGAGTCCAAGCTTTGACAGCTATGCAAGAAGCCATTTACTTTATCAGAATATATTTGCTTTTCTCTCATGAGGAAATCTATAGCATAAAATAACAATTTGAACCATAAAATGTGAGTAGGTTGGCTTTACTATTGGGAAGAGACACAAAGAAATTTAAACTAGGTATAAAGATGGGAGAGATTCTACAGTCTGAAGTCCCTTCTACAATCCTGTAATACTAATTCTCTGCTGTGGAGAAGCATAGATTTTTTTTCCCCCATTCCAAACTTTAGTTGCTCTCTATTTAATGTTTCAGAAACACCAACTAATTTATTCTAATAATTTTCCCTTTAAAGTCAGTAAATATCACCCACATCACAGACTTTTATTTGCACACAGCAAAGCAATGCCTAGCAGACAATAGGTCTCGTTTCCATTTGTTTTCCTTATCCCGTGGACAAAGGTAGGCCATCTGATGAGCCCGCAATCCTTCACAGTTGTTTTGTGTTCCTCTTCCATAAGATGAGGAAAAAAAAAGGGGAAAATAAAATTTTATTTGTACATCCATCACGCGACACAACTTTTGTTCCTTAGCACACAGGCTCCCCTTTTGGAAACATGGATAACCTAACACACAGAGTCACAGAATGGTTTGCGTTGGAAGGGACCTTAAAGATGATCCAGTTCCAAGCTCTCCTGCCGTGAGCAGGGACACCTTTCACTAGACCAGGTTGCTCCAAACCTGTCCAACCTGGCCTTGAACATTTCTAGGGATGGGGCAGCCACAACTTACATGGGCAACCTGTGGCAGTGCCTCACTACCCTCACAGGGAAGTACTTCTCTAAAATATTGAATATACTCAACTCTAATAAACTATAATAAAGCAATTCTTCTTTAAAATATTGACATGATGAATGGAGCATTCAGATAAAGGCCTTCATCTTATGTGGAAGCTGGAAGCAATGGATATAGCTCACAAATCTCCTGGAAGCAGTGGGGCCAGATGGCAAAAGCAACTTCATAGAAGGTGGTAGTTTGGACTTAAAATCCCCTTGGAGGACAGAACAGTGCACGGGTATTTTATTCCAGTTCGTGCATTGTCCTAGTTTACTCCACCAATACAAGAAATGAAAGTTTTATTCAAAGCCCACTGCAGTCAACAAACTCTTCTCACTGTTTATCCCGAGCTGTAGCCATGGGAAATATATAAACGCCATAAGCACTAGCGAATCGTCTGCAGTGTTAGGCGATATCTGTAACGTTCCGGATGGTGCCTCGGGAAATCAGGCGTACGCTTAAACGCTTCACGGGGCTTTTTTTACTGTTTAACTCGCAGATACGAGGTGAGGGCGGCCTCTTTTCCCCCTCCCTGAGGCTAAGCACGCCCAGGCCGAGGCGGGCGAGCAGGGCTGTCCCTCACGGCAGGCACCGCCCACCCGGGGGCCGCGGCCTCGCCTGCGCCCGGCCCCGCTGGCTCGCACCGCCCGGCCGCGGTGCATGCGGGGACCGCCGCCGTGTCCCGGAGCAACGCCGCCGGCCCGACAGCGGGGCGAGGGCAGCGGGCCCGTCCGTGCCCGGAGCCGCTCGCCCTCCGCCGCCCTCGCCAAGGCGGAGCCGCTCTGGGCACATCGCCGCCCCCCGCCTCGGGCGCGGGCTGAGGGAGCCCGCACAAGGAGCGGTTCGGCCGCGGTGGCTCCGCGCACGGCGGGGAAGCGGCGGGGGCATCCTCCTCCTCCTGCTCCTCTTCCTCCTCCTCCTTCTCCTCCTCCTGCTGCTGCTGCCGGAGAGGAGCCGTGCGCTTCGTCCTGGCTGAGACTCGCCTGCTGAAGGGCATGTACTTCATGTTACTGATGAAATCAAACGCTGCCTTCATACGATTTTTATGAAAACAGGAAGCCAGGCAAAGAGAGACCTCCTTAGTGCCTGTGCTCCGTGCTGGAGAGGCCACCAGGCGAATGCAGCCGTATTAGACAGTGGAGTGTTTGTGAAGAAAGACTTTGGAACCTGGGCTTTAATGCTGGCGTCTAAAAACCTTTCTGGCTTTTCCATCTGTGTGCAACATTCTTCATGTGTGATAGATTCTATCTGCAACATTCTTCTCTCTTCATATCTGTATAATAGCTTTGGCTGTGTTGATATAAGGACATGTGAAGGGAGATTTGAAGCTAGGGGAGATACCTTTCTTTAGACTTAAGACTGTGGTTTGGCCTAATAAAGACAAACTTTAGAATATAAGAGAGTTATCTTAAACCTGAATTAGCTGACAATGGAAAATACTATTGGAAAAGTAGTAATACAGTTACCTGTTATAATAATTTAATTTTAATGATAAATATCTTTTAAACAGTTTTCATGAGTGGTATAAGTACAAAACAAAATCTAATTCTGTGAAATGATGCCATTTAATACTGTTTATAGGCAAGTCCTAGCTCTTCTGAACTTGTAAACCTTACATTTGTATTTTACATATTTAAAGATTTATATAAAACCACCGAGGTAACATCTGGCATGTTAAATGTTTCACAGAAAAATGATGCAAAACGTGCGTTTGGCTCCTGAGAATGATGAAGATGATCTCTATTCTGGCTACAATGATTATAATCCCATGTTTGATACAGAGGTAAAAATACTTGCTGTTTTCCACCTTTCCTATAGATAGAATTGTAATTTAGAAGTATGAGATAAGAACTTGTGTACAGCTTTACTACTGCTTTGAAATGAAATCTACTTTATTTATCAAGAAACATAAAAAGTTTCACCAGGATCTTTTTGAATAGTTAATTCTTTGATAGTTTCCTATTCCAGAAAAATGGTTGTGTACATCTCAGGAAACCTAATACGCTATAATAATTAGAATTTATGCAGTGTAAAAATCTTAGTTATTTTTAGGTATATTCAGTGTGATGTTTCCCAGATTACATGCAGCAGCATATTTTTGGACAAAAGAGGCTAGTCATTGACCAGTGGGTCATTGATCTCTTGTTGAGCTGCTGCTGCTGGAGCTTACAGTGGAATGGAATACGATAGGTCTCTGTGCAATCAGCAGAGCATCTGGGATGTCTTAAGATAGCCCTGCAGACCACTTTCTGATAACTGCTGGTATGGTGGAATTGAAACAACAGTGGGCTCATTTGATCCAAACCCACTAGACATGGCATCTTGTATGAAATCCCAATGCCAGATTCACAGGAGTTGCAGCATGGCCTGAGAGATGTCTTGATGTATTGGGATGGCAGGTCTTAATGTTAAAATTCAGAAATAATGCGGGTAGTAAACATTTGGATGGAGATAAAATTTCCTATTTTATCACTTCAGCTCCGCTTCCTCAGTGTGTTTTTACTTTTCAGAGAGTGATGAGTTTTTACATTTTCTAATCTAAAATACCAAAACAGACAAATACTGTCATTGTAATTTAACGTTGGTAAAACCTCTTAGTCCATTATCTTCAGGTCAAGTATTTTGGGAAGAATTACTGTGTTTTTACCTTTCTGCTTTTAGTAGTCTGAAGGTTCTGGAATTGTGGCTTTGGGTGTTGTCTTTTTAAAAGGGTTGATGTTTTTATTTTATCTTTTCTAGGATTTAGAAAATGATGTAGCTTTTCAACAGGCAGCAAGAACAAGTCATGGAAGAAGACCCCCTGTAAGTACCTTTGAAAGTACCTACATTGCAATAATGTAGACCTTCTCTAGAGTCTTAGCTCTAACTTTGGGACTGATACAAACTTATCTTGAGAATCTCTTTTTTTTTTTTTTTGTCTGCTACTAACGTGAAGATACAGGCTTTAGTTATTCATGTGAAAAATAAGTAAAAAATTTGCAGAGCCTGATTAGCTCCATTGCATTCTGGAGTTAATCTAGAACAATGAGGAACTTTGGTTGAAAATGTGTCTTCCTGTTTGATAAAATGAGGTAAAGCTTTGTTCAAGGACAAAATTGCACATTCACAAAACATGTTTGTTTAATCTTCCAAACATGGAGTTACTCTCTTTGATGTACCATTACAAGGTTGAAATATTTACTAGACAGTGGGATTTAGAAAATCGTGCTATTTTTCTGATAACTTTTTCCTCCATATTAATGTAATTGACATCAATTCCCTTATTTTCATCTAGCTTTGACTTAATCTTACATCAGTTTTCAAAACCAAATATGAAGTTGGTACCTGCACTTTAGAAGTACCTACTGAATGGCTAAAGAAGAGCTGGAACTGTCTGATTAATGTTACTTCTTTGCCCGAATAATCTGCTTCTGCAATGAGAGTTCTTTCTGTAACAGTTGGAGCGTTATATCTATGAAATCACTACAAAACTTACATAGAAAGACTAATAATTGACACACATTGCTGTGTGATTTTTTATGGGGATTTTTTGTTTGGTTCTTTTATTTTTTTTTCTGTCCAGGTGACAGCCAAAATTCCCGGCTCAGCAAGTTCAAGACCTTTAGCTACTGGATTTGGGGTAGGTTTTTGTACTGTTGTATCCTTAATGAAAATGGTATTTACCAAAATTAAATGTAAAATTTAATTCCTCACACAAAGTGAGCTGGTTTTAATTAAGGATTTCATTCCAGTGAAATGCATGGATTCGTTAATTTTAATTCACAACTCTGTACTTGGTCAAGGCATTGTTAGTTAACTAGGTTACTGTTTTCTTTTTTTTCCCAAACCATACTGTAAATCTACTTCCATACTTCATAAGGCATTAGAATCCAAGGAATTAGCCAGGTTCTCTTACAGGGGGAACTGAATAGCTTGTTATTTTGGCTTGGGAAAGTTTTCTGGAAGTTAAGGTGAAATCTGTCTTAAAAAATACAGCTCTGAAACACCTCTAGTTTAATTGGAAAAGGTTAGTTGTGGTCTTAGGTATTCTTAGCTTATTGTAACTCTTAACAAACCAGATTAAATCATATTCCAATAACTTATAAACCTGTTAGCCTGACTCAGTAAAATAAAAAAAAAAAATGCTCTTGGATATAACATTCCTTAAGTTTTATGACGAATAAAAGAGGGACATCACATGGCTGTAGATCTCTTATGTAAGTTAGCTGGCTAACAATTTCAAGAACACCTGAATTCCATTATGTCACTGAAACACGACCGTTACTCCGAACCTTCTGTTACTTGCTTTGGATTTATTAGAGTCATGGAATGGTTATGGTTGGAAGGGACCTTCAAAGGTCAGCTAGTCCAACACCCCTGCAATGAGCAGGGATATCTTCAACTAGATCAGGTTGCTCAGACTTTTGTCGCTGCTTTTTCTTAGCAGTTGTATTTGCAGATGTTGAGTGTAATACCAAGCTGTAGGGGGAAAAGCTGTCTTGTTAAATGAGTGCACAAAAAGGCACTTCCTTGGGATAATAAAGGATGAGTTCTTCATCTGCAATAGCAGAGCTAGAATTTCCAAAGCATTGTCCACAATACTATATCTTTCACTCCACATATTTGCTTCTCCCACACAATAATCCTTGCTAAGGTACATTCATCCTTAGCAGTAAAAATTAAAAACATGGGGAGCGTGTGTGTGTGTATAGTGAGTATAATAGTAAAACATAGGCCTCTGAGTGGGAAGTAGGGGGATACTTTTCCATGGCCTGAAATTATGTGAAATTATCTGTAATTTTTGTATTGTGTATTTTCTAGCAAGCTTTAGCACTTACTAATAAATATTTCACATTTGTTTCTTTACATTTTTAACCTTCTGCAGGAAGACAGTATGTGTTATTCAGGAAATGGAAGAGATATCCGTTGGCAGTTAAAAAGTGTATCTGTTTATGATTAAATAAATCTGCATGAAAGTATAACTTAAAAAATTAATTCAGGGACAGATTTTATCAGCTCTACTCAGAATTTTACTGAAGTATCTTTTGTAAATTACTTGTTCAATTTGAAGATAGTAATTTCAGTAATATAATAACAGAAAGCGCTGCTGCCTCAGATTATTTTCTATATACTTCTCTTTGGAAGAGCTGACAGAAATATCCAAATACATAAAAAAGCTTTATTGCAAATTTGTGCTAACAGAAGTGTTCAACATCTTTAAGTCTGCCAGGCAGTGACAGTGTATTTCTTATGAATAACATAAATGGGAACTTTGCTATGAACTTATGTGAGAGCTCAACTTTTAAACCTCAGTGTTGAGAAGACTGTACATAGGCTTCTTATGCTTTCTGAATTCCAGTTTCAAGCAATTTACTTATTTTTGTAGCCAAGGGCAACTTTACCTTCATCTATGGGAAGACCAATGACAGGAGGTATACAGGTAAAAGTTTCAATATGTACATTTTATATTCACTTGGAACGATAACATTTTCTGATAAGTGTTTAGTACAAGTATTTTTAAAAGACAGTAATATTTAAGCAATAAAAGCATTTTAAAAATGTTTTCAGTATAGTGAGGTGGTAACTGATTTTTGTATTTAAGGGTTTTGGAGTATATAATTTATGTATAAATAATAACATATCTAAAAATTATATCTATAAATATATATAATTATGTTTGTATTGTCCGCAATATAATTTTTAGTAAGGTTATTTTAATGTATCTTCTTCTTTGTTTGAGGATGGTGTTTCTCGACCAATGACAGCAGTGCAAGCTGCAGGTTATACTAAGGCAGCTATGAGAGGTATGGTTTGTAGAAACAGCCAGCTGCCCCAGGGAGGTATTATTTTACAATTTTCAGTATGCTGTTAATTTTGCAGGTTCTTCATTTGATCCTCTTGGCCAAGCAAGAGGTCCTGCTCCACCTCTGGAAAAGAAGAATTCAGACAGGTTTGTTCAGTTTTGCATTAAATTATTTCAAAGCATTAACAGCAACAGAAAGCCAACCATGCATAGAGTTCAAAAACATCCAGGCAGTTACAAAACCTTGAGGGGCCAAACTCTTAACTTTCTGGAATAATGCCACAAAGGGTATGCATGTGGTTAGCTGGCTTGCTGGAGCAGTTGCACTGACTTTCAGGAACGTTTGATTTCAGTGATTTCTGGTTCTGAATAGCTCAGCAGCCTGGATGTAGATGTTGCGGCACAAATACTGTTCTACAGAACTGTAGAGGATCATGGAAGTGTGTGTGACAGGCAAGGAACACCATGATTCTTGCAGCTCTCTGGGAAGAACCTGAGGGAATTTGCCTGCTGTTTCTCTCTTAGCACTTGAGGTAAAATTTGCAGACTGGTGCAAATGTTGTGGACTCAGAAAATGTCATTGAGCTTTCCAATACAAAAGTTAGGTTCCCCAAATGTAACTATGTAGGAATGGAGAATACTACTGAAATGTTCAATTATTTAGCAGAGTTAAAAATCTAGATGAATAACAACTTTTTGTTGTAATCTGCATTTGCAGGCAATTCTTTGGAGTTATCTATGTAAATAAAGGTTCAATTAATTGCTTTTAATGTGATATTCCACTTCACTAGGTGTTTGATTTCAAAGCTGATGTGTTGTTCTGTTGTTACTTCTGCTGAGCAACTTGAGTTCATGAAATTTACCTGTCTGTATTGCTCTCTTAAGAGGATTTATGTTTTCTTAGGTCTCTGTTCTCAAATTGAAAATTATGAATGTGATATCTTTGGAGGATCTTGATTTGGGCATAGTTTCACGAGATATTTTCAATGATGGGAAAACCAGTTAGTTGCAACATGTGATGCATCATTGTGCTGTTTTATTGAGTAGTGTGTAGAAGAATTGAATTATGTGTAAAAGTTTAGTGTTTGCAGTTATGTTACTAGCATTAATCCTTTTATTCTTATTTTTGTTTTAGTCCAGAAGAGAAGTTGAGGCAGTTGGAAAAAAAAGTGAATGAACTGGTTGAAGAAAGCTGTGTTGCCAACAGCTGTGGAGACTTGAAATTGGTAATTTTTCTGGATTTGGCTTTTGCTGTTGTGTGAAGAACAATTTGTATGTATAGGTGTTTCGTCTGTTATAGAGGGTACCAAAGCAATGTTGTGCCGGTGAATAGTGGCTAAGTAACAGGCTCTAGCCCATTTGATTTACTTTTAATATAGATGTAGTTGGAGAGCTCGAGCTGTTTGGACAAATTAGCACTTGTAATAAATACGGTCTTTCTGTTTGACACAAAGGAATATTTTTCTGTGCTACTCCAATTTGGACAAGTTCAAATATCTCATTAGGTCTTATGAAATGTGGTGGGTACAGCATCATTAATCTTACTTCAGCTGTCTTAATGTACTGGATCTGTTGAGCAGTTTGCAGTCCATATGTTGGGAGATCTTCTTTTTTCAGATGTCTTTGTCTTTGCATTGAGATCTAGAATTCATTCAGCTTTCAGGAGCCACACTGGACCCAGTGACAGTGAGAGCTTTCTTATTTCGAAGGGACTTTATGTTGCCTGGTGCTTTCCCCACTCAGTGAAAGTCTCCTTAGCTCTTTTATGCAAGGTGTTACTGTGTGCCTGTGTCATGCTTCTTATGAGACTACATATGTTATCCTTACAATGTTGTCTGTTTTCGGCAGATTTCTTAAGTAGAGCTTCTTTCTTTGTATATTTCAGGCCTCCTGAAAATGAGGTACTCTCTGTTATGGTGGTAGGATCTGCCCTTTGTTTGTAGAAAAATACACAGTTTCATTAAGAAGCATACCAGATTTCAGGTGTTTTTCCCTCTTTAAGACACCAGTTTACCTTTGGAACTAGTACTGCAAGAATATACTTCTCTTTTCCATGATTTTGTCTTGTGTAGAGTGACTATTTTCAAATACAGAATAGGACATTTAGTCTGTTAGACTAAGACCGAAGGTTCTAATTGTCTTCAGGTCTGTTTCAGGATTGGTGAAATTCCATATTTCTTTGTCTGCTACAAAGAAGTATTGTATCTATTGCTTTTGAGAAAAAAAGCTGTCCCAGATCTATCACTGCATTCTTGTTTCTCTGATGATTAGGATGCCTTTTTTTGGTTTGTGCAGCCATTCAAGTGATCCTAATCAAATTAAGGCAAGATTGTACACTGACTATCTTGTTTGTGATAGGTCAGTCTAGACAGTTCTGGTTTCAGGATGATACTGTTCTGTGTGAGGGCTCCCTTTATGCTTGCACTTGTTAGGACTGTCTGGAATACTGGGCTGCATCAGTCATATTCCTTTCCAATGATTTTTGGATTATCTGTTGAGCTGATAGCCTGATAGCTCCTTTGGAGAAAAGGATTTCACTTAGCATATCTTCTAGGAGTCCACAGCATAGGGAGTTTACTTTCTCAAGGAGCAAAAAACAAAGGCTTCTAATACTGAAACTACGAGTCCCAAAGTGTGACTCAAGTCTGGTGTTTAGACTAGAATGGGCCACCCTTCAAGACGACAGAAATCCTCTTATATTTCACTTTTGTAATAAAACATTTTTTTTTTCTGCTGCTGGTAGCTTCTAACCAGAGACTATGAAAGACATCTATCCATTTTTATGTTCCTTTAGGACAAGTATCCTTACAGACCTATATGAATTTATTTCTGTTACAATGTCTGAATTTCACCTTCATTAGGAGATGAGCTAACTTGTTTTGTTAATTTTTCTTGAGCACCTTGCATGTATGGTTGAGAATATTCTTTGTTTCTTGATGTCAGAGGGTTGTTTCTTATGTAGATTATATCAAACCATTCTGAGGGTCCTCTAGGGTGTTTGTGTTAGTTTCTGATAAGTCCAGCAGAATATCCATTTCTCTGCAAAAGCCATCCAAGTTGCCAACTCATTATCTATAAAAGAGTCAGGTTGGACTTGCCTTCTGTCATAAGGACTAATAATCAATCTGTATCTTGAAGTACTTCCTTCACTGCTAGCTGCCAAATCACTACCCTGAGTGGTAACCATTACTTTCTTAATCATTGTACCCTTGTGAAGGCACACAGGACTGCTAATGGCGCTTGCTAGACCCAGAGCATTAGTTGTGCAAAGGGTCTTGACACCAGTCTGCAGAGGACTACAATTGGGTACACACATGTGACATACCACTGTGGATAGGTAAAAAGGGAAAGCAATTTACCAGTGTCAAGAATTAGTAAAGGGTGTATGTATGGCGTACATTTGTGTGTTTGTAACCTGCATATTTATTTCTTGCCTTCACTTGCTTTCTTCCAACACTTTCCTGAACTGAGATTCTGCAATAAGGAAACATGCCAAACCTAATTGCTCCCTCTTTTTTTTTTTGTTTTTTTACCATTTTTGTGCACTTTCCGTGATTAATACAAACAGAACAATCTTCTAGGATCACCATAATCTAGTGATTATGGCATATGTATGTGTGTGACTGTACTTCTCTGAAGTTATACAGCTAAGTAGACTGTATGTCTGCTTAGTGCCAAGTGACACCTTTTAGTGGGTTATACTGCCATTTTTCAGGAATTTGGTACAGTCTGTGCATCTAAAGAAAATAGACCTGAGTATATTCTCTTCATACTTATTTTGAGTATACTTTTGTCATTTTGGGTCAGTAAGATTCAAGGCACTGTTAAATTCTAATATTTTGTTTAAGGCTCTGGAAAAAGCAAAAGAGGCTGGAAGACAGGAAAGAGAATTGTTGAGACAACGTGAACAAATTACTCCTCCAGAAAATATCAACTTAGACCTCACTTACTCAGTAAGTGCTTAGAAATCTTCAGTGAGTAAAATGTTGCTAAAAAAACCTCCTGAACAGATATTTCAGTGTTTCCTGAAGTGTGTGTGTGTTGTAATGCTCCTAGCAGGGTACCAGAGGAGATCCATTTATGTCATTGAGTCTATTCCCATGCAGTCTCAAGTACCAGAGAAACCATGTACTCAACGTTAAATGAAGAAGGATGCCCATGAATATCTACTCCAGCTATCTACTCACATGCAAAACTTGCATATCAAAACATAACAGATGTAAAACTTCAAAAATAAATAGTCTAGAAAATGTGACATGCCAAGAGAAAAAACCGGGAAAGATCAGATTCTGTCATTAAATTAAACCATAAAGTGACAGAGAATTTATTACATGAAACAGGATACAGTAATATTCTTGAATCTTAAAGCAGATATGTAGATTAACATTCTGGTTTTCAAATTAATAGTAGACTTTTTTATAAAAAAAAAAAAAAGAGTACAAGATGCATAAAAGTACTTGAGGGGTATTTAAAGTTGTACCTTGGGTACTGCTGTAGAGACAACTATTAACAGTTAAATTAGGCAGACCTAATAGTTTATTTTACTGTAAAGGTCAAGGTAAAGCTGGGGAAAAAATGTGGAGGCATTTTATCCGACACCAACAGAACTTGTGTTTTGAAACAGCAGTTTGGAAAAATTCTGTCTTTCTAAACTGAGTGACCACAGGCAGTAGGACCATTTTCCACATGTTGGGAGACACAAATTACACACAGTTTCTGAGAATCAACTTGCACAAATATTTTTTAATAACCTTGTGTTATAACATTGCGTTTACTTGGATTTAAGGCTCACTTAGTATGACTTTGAGTGGTACTTATTTATGTACAAATATAAAATAATTACTTAGAATAAGTAGCTTTTAAACTTGTTTCCTCTATGTCCATGTACCAGAACAAAGGAAGGTTAAAGATGGGAAGCTTAAAACTGGTGCAAACGGTACTTCCAAAGTAAAATTAATTTGAAATTATCTGTTACAAATTAAAATTTATTATTGTTGAGAGGACAATATATTTTGTTGTACCTGTAATTCCAATTTTTTATAGGTTCTTCTCAATCTGGCCAGTCAGTATGCTGCTAATGAAATGTATGCTGAAGCACTGACTACTTACCAAGTTATAGTGAAGAATAAGATGTTCACCAGTGGAGGTAGGTTATATTCCAAGGTGGATTAAAATTGGTAGTTAGGCATTCAAAATGAGGGCTGCATCTGTGCGGTGTTGATTCACAGAGATCTCAGCCCTCAGAGTCAGCTGGCCAGAGTGGACAACAGATACCCACAGTCTCTGACTTGAAGAGCCAAACCACATTAAGTTACACCGCCTCATGAAGTCTTTTCTTTCCATAGGCTAAGCTAAACATAAAGACAAATCTTTAATTTTCTGACATCACACACACTATGTTGTCTGCTCTAATACTAATTTTTTCACTTTTCATTTGGCTTTTCCCTCCTGAAAGATTCTTTTAGTATTTTGCACATCTTTCTTAGAGATGCTTATCTGCAGCTGTCTTCCTGGAGAGCACTGTAAATAATTTCTACCTCATCCCTCAATTCATAGTTAAAATCAGAATACATCTTACATGGTAGTTCTTTCTTAGGTTTCGTCAGTACTTCATCTTCTCCTGGCTGAAGGCAGTTCTGTGCAGTGCTGCTTTAAAGGGGCATTGGTATCTTGTAATGAAGACAGATTTGTTAGGAAGTTGTTCTACTGTGCCACTTTGAAACAGTTTAAAAGTCTTGTAACTCATTGACTTCTTTTGATAGGTATACTGAAGGTAAATATGGGAAATATATATTTAAAACAACGGAACTATTCCAAAGCTATCAAATTCTACCGTATGGCTCTAGACCAGATTACTAGTGCCCACAAAGAGATGAGGTGAGTTTCTTCTGTGGTTATGAAACACAAGATTTGGATGCAATATGATTTGAGAGTTAAAAATGTAACCTAATCTTGATTTCTTTACTTAGGATGAAAATAATGGAAAATATTGGAGTTGCATTTATTAAAACTGGCCAATACGTTGATGCCATTTCTTCGTTTGAAGACATAATGAGCATATCCCCAAACCTGAAGGCAGGCTTCAACTTGATCCTATGTTATTTTGCTATTGGTAATGGTGAGCAAATGAAGAAAGCCTTCAAAAAACTGATTGCAGTTCCCTTGGAAGTAGATTTTGATGACAAATACATTTCATTAAATGTAAGTTTGAAAAAAAGAAACTGTGTGTTTATATAGTAAATTGGGAGAAAGAGGGAGATGTATATATAATGCTTGGACTGTACTGAATATATAAATCGATGAGTACTTAGGTATCTAAAATAACTTTTTTTTTCTTTTATAAACATGAATTTAGTGTGGCAGTACTGCTCAGAAGTGTAAAATAATCAAAGAACATTCAAAGCCTTTCTTCCTCAAAAGATATGATGTACATAAAATCCACACCACACCATTGTCTTTTGATTTGCATTATTACTTCTTTTAGAGCTAGCTAGAGTGATAGAAATCATAAGATGATCGTGTAAGTTACTGTAATGAGGAGGTAGCACAAGTCCTCATCTGCTGAATGCAGTTCAGCAAATGCTTATTTTTAGGCATGAGAATATTCTCTGCAGCCTTCCCAGTCTGATATACATGACATGATCTACATCCATTAAGAACTCTAACGTGAGCTGTGATAAACGTATATGAGCGGAAGAACAGGATTGAAGGAGTTGTAATGCCAAATTTCGGATTTTACAGTTAGAAAACTACTTGAAACTGAAGCTAGCTTTTTCAAATGTGGAAAGTGACATTATAGACTATATATTTTGTATCAATTTATGTTTGCAGTCATATAATTTATAAAATAATTAAAATGTTTGTATATTGGCATAATTTGCAGCTATTCTGTCCCCCTACAGGATGATCTACATACAAATCTACTGCTTGAAGCCATTAAAAATGACAATATAAGTCAAATGGAACGTGAGAGGTAATGATGGAATCTATTTTTTTTTTTTACTGTGGTGACTGGGATTATCAGTCTTCTCACCTGTCCTCAGCTCTTGTTACGAAAGTTGCCTCATAATTCCTAGGAAAGAACACACTCAGAAGAACTAGTTGGATCACTCGGTTTAGTGTACTGCACTAAATAGAATACCTGCCCCAAATGGTCTAGGTTATATTGCTTAAAACTTGCAGCATTGGAGTTTTTTTAAAAATACAACTACAGTGTGCAGTGAAAGGAAAATAGAAAAAACTGATACAAGGCAAGATACAGGGCAGTGTCAAGATATAGGTAGCAGAGGACTGGTTAGACTGAATTCTAAGATTGTCCTGAGTGCAGGAAGAAGCAAGAACAAGATTTGGTTATTTTTTTTAATATGCATGTTTTTTAAATGATGACATAGAATGGTTTGGGTTGAAAGGGACCTTAAGGATCATCCAGTTCCAACCCCTGTGCCATGGGCAGGGACACTTTCCACTAGACCAGGTTGCTCCAAGTCCCACCAAGCTGGCCTTGAACACTTCCCTGGATGGGGCATCCACAACTTCTCTGGGGCACCTGTTCCAGTACCTCACCACCCTTGCAGTGAAGAATTTCTTTAATATTTTTGTGTTGTGTTTTTGTTTGGTTTTCTTTTTCCTTAGGAAATCCATGGCAGAGGAGTACATCATGACGGCTGCTAAACTCATTGCACCAGTTATTGAGACATCTTTTGCAGTAGGCTATGATTGGTAAGAGTCCAGTGGGGCTTCTTTTTTTTCTAAACTATATGTGAGTCTCTTATGCTGGTTATGAAACCAGATTCACAAACATAAACAGCCTGGGAAACACGGTCTGCCCCACATCTCCAATGTGGTATCCAGGCTATTTACAGTTTGCCTCCATAATGCTATGGAGAAAAACAAACCAAAGCATTAGAGTCTATTCAGTGATAAAAATTTAATTTGGCATTGAAACTCAATGCTTTTAAATATATATTTTGCACTGTTCTGTGTTCATGCAGAAAGAACTTCTAAAAGCTCAATTGAATTTTCAGTTTTCAAGTTGAATATTCAAAGCTTTTAAAAATCTCAGTGATTAAAAGCTATATGGAAGGTAATGATTGCTACTCTTTAGTGTAAGTTTGAAGATAACACAATGAGAACTTAGGGTGCCCAAGAAGTTTTCATTACTCCATAGACTCATAATATAAAATACCGAAATCCAAATTTTTATTGGAAAGGTTTATTTGTGTTTCATTTTAAAACTTAATATTTTTAAATGTAAACTTAATCTACCATTTCTTAAACATTTTACAAGTATATACAGGGATAGGCTACTGATACAGTTCACCATTTGAACTTAATTTTTAATTTACAGCTTAGCTTTTGCTTTCTGTGGTATTTTCCAAAGCAGAATACTCTTCTCTTTAAAACAAAATCAAGTAGACACACTTACAGTAGTGACAGTATAAAAATGATATGTATAACTTTCCCAGGATGTATTTTAAACTTACTTTTCATTTTCTATTATAAGGACTTTGATTTTTTTTTTTTGTATTTTTAGTAACACTGGAAAATAACATGTACATAAGTAAGTGTTGTGTATCTGCAGGCACAAAATTTCTAACGGGTTCAGTGTTTGGGTAGTGAAGGACATTTGTTGAGAGAAGAGGACTGTCCTTTACCTGGTGTTTTTGGTCTGTTATGATTATTTTCAAATTGTGCAGGTCCCATAATTATACTTTACTAAGTTGTTTGTACTAACATGAAATAATCTCTCACACAGATGTGTTTTGTCTGCTAGAGTCCACAAGGTGGTGTTTGATGGTTTAATAATCATTATAATGTTACAATTTCACTACTTCTGCCATTCTGAATTATCAGAACTTAAACAGTATGTCTTGTGAAAATTAGCTTGCCACTTTAGAGTTTGTTAGCATGAATAAATTGTATTTGTTTGCTCTGTATCTTGTTTTTTTGTTCAGGAAAACTGAAAAAGGCTGTCAGATACTGTTTCCTTAGTGCTATCCACAGAATACTTGTCATGAAGTAACAGACTCTCATATGTGTTCTGGCTAGTTAAACAACTTCTGGTGAGATATGTAGGATTGTTTTGTGTGTATCGAAACAGATCTACTCTCTGTTATTTTAGGCTGAGATATTTGAGCCCAGAGAAGAAGTTTACCTGGCAGTTTGAGCTTAATTTTTCAAATGTAAACTTTTTTATGAGTCCCCCGAGTATTAAATGTGCTTTTAATCAGATTAGTTTTCTTTAGAGAAATTAAGTGGGGACAAATAGTCTTTGGATTTCATAACTTCTTACTTAAAATGTGATATAGTCACAGGACTATTCTGTCATATTCCATAAAGAACAGTTGGATAGTTAGATCTCATTGCATTTTATAGTTAAAAAGGTGTTCGCAGTAGCAGTTGAAAACTTGTTTTGACTCTGCAAAGACATCTGTAATAAAAGAAGAAATCACTATTATTGAATGTAATCTTTCCTGCAGCATAAAAGACATTTGTATAGAGACTGTCCATGTGCCAACCCAATTACAGCAGAAGGCAGTTTGTTAAATTAAACTTCTGTTGGCAATGTAGCCAACTGTTGGAAGGAAAGAAGGCAGCTCTCCACCAGTTAAAAAAATAGTGGAAGGGATGTAGGAAGCATCTTGCAAGTTGTTCATTGACTGTGCTTAATTACAACTGTTTGAGAGAACAGTATATGCATACAATAAATAAAGGTCTTGCTTCAAATGATCAGGCAGCTTAAAGTACACCACATCAAACCCTGGAAGATAGAGTTTGTGAATGAACATCTGAACTGTCTGCTGCATTCTCTTCTGCACTCATTTTGCAGAAGACCCTAAGCCACAAATAACTGGGAGATGACCAGAAGGTTTATTATTATGACTTTGTTATTATGTAGCTCAGGGACACAATCTGCAGTCTCTGCAGATTGTTCACTAATCTGATCTACAGGTTTGGTAATATATGCAACAGGAGATGAGGTTTGAAAAACCACTTTATGGAATGTATCCAAAGAAAATAGTTGAAAAAATTGCCTTAGTGAGTTTTTGATATCAGGTATTGCTCAGTGATGAAAAATAAATTGATGTTTAGACAGCTGGCCTAAAAAAAAAAGGTAGCAGAGATACTGTTATTAAGGTAAGTTACGGATATAAATATTTTCTCGAATATTTTTAGTTAGAGTGCTCTTTTCCTCTGTGAAGAAAGATTGGCTAAGAAAAACCGAGTTTAGAAAGCAAATTAGATGCAAAAGTGTCTAACTTAGAGGGGTTTGCACAGGTGCATTTTGTTTATCTTTTGGATCACTTCTTTTGCAGGTGTGTTGATGCAGTAAAAGCTTCCCACTATGTAGAGTTAGCCAATGACCTGGAAATAAATAAAGCCACTACTTACTTGAGGCAGCAGAATTTTAACCAGGTATAGTAACTTTTCACATTAGTGCTTTCTAATACTGTATTTGCAAAGATTCCTTTCTTAGATACAGTATATTTTCTGGTGAGGGAAAGAATGATTTATGCAAACATAATTATTTTGATGTTGATCAGCAAAATCACTGCTGAAGCTGTGAATACCTCTGTCATCTTCCCACAGCTTGGAGGAGTATACACAGGGCCATGTGCTTTTACTTCTCATGCGCCTTTTACTTCTCATGTCTAAGCTTTTCTAGTTTCCTGAGCAGCTCTTGCTCCTCCTGCCTCTCTTGTCTTCTTCTCCTTCACTGTAGATGCAGCAAGAGAGTTATCCTTTGTTACACTGCATGTCTGACTATTGTGGTTTAACCCAGCTGCTAACAAAGCACCACACAGTCACTCACTCCCTGCCCTGCTGGCATGAGGGAGAGAACCAGGAGAGTAAAGTGAGAAAACTCATGGGTAGGGATAAAGGCAGTGTAATAGGTAAAGCAAAGCTGCTCATTCTGCTTCACCCCTTACTTCTTTATATACCAAGCATGATGCCATATGGTATGGAATATCCTTTTGGTCAGTTGGGGTCAGCTGTCCCAGCTGTGTCCCCTCCCAAATTCCTGGGCAACCCCAGCCCACTCACTGGTGGTGTGGGATGAGAGGCAGAAAAGGCCTTGGCTCTGTGTAAGCCCTGCTCAGCAGTAATGAAAACGTCCCTGGCTTATGAACACTGTTTCCAACACAAACCCAAAATACAGCCCTGTACAAGCTACTATGAAAATAATAACTCTATTCCAGCCAAAACCAGCACACTGATAGCTTTTCTGAGATCAGGAAGCAGTTTTGAGAGTTTTGAAAATTTTGGGCAAATCTGGTAGCTTTTGAAGGGTGACAGTGTTACAGGTAGGTAAACAGTCATACAAACTCAAGAAATTACTATTTTGATGGTCATTATTTTTGATTTCCAGTTAGTATCCAGTATAGGTTAAAAAGCTCCCTAAAATCAATTCTCAGAGGTAAAATGATATACAGAGATTGTTGGTGATGTTTCTGTGTAGTACTTTAATGGAGGAAGAGGGAAGGGTTTTGGAACTTAGCAGTGAGCAGAAAACCTCTTTTTGCTTGAATTATGTGATAGGAGACGTTTAACCTGCACTGGAACCACTTAATGGTACAGTGGGACTGCAGAATGGTGATTGCAGAGAGTCGTTTTGTTTTGTTATTATAAAACTGCAGCTGCCATTTAAATTCATCCAATCTGCCTGTTGTTCAGATACTAACTAACTCACCACCTGCTCAACACACCTTTGGCTGAAGAACAAGAATGGAAACTTTTTGAAATACTCAGTTTCAAGGCTGAAAGTGTTTTTTGTGTTTAAAAAAACCCCAAAATGCTAAAATAGATTTCTCCTGTAACTATAATGGGCTTAACTATGGGTTCATTGTAATGAATATGTTATTTTAAAACATTTCTTGCAAATAAAAAATAAAATAAAATTTAGGGGAAAATTGCCATAATATGTGTTTTGTACATAATAAAACAAACACATAATATGTGTTTTAATACAGTTTTGTGTATTAGACATTTTGAATGTTTTTCAATGTCAGGAAAAAAACTTTGAAAAATCAATTTAAAACCAAAATTCTGCAGGTTAATCGTGCAGGTCCTAAACATTTCTGGCACACCCTGCTTGGGTCAGGCAAGCTGCTTTGAAGTTTAACTTCTGTAAGCAAATAATTTAGGTACATTGGAAGCCTGTCACAAAGAATAGTTTGGACAGTCAGAGTTTTGATTGTTGAAGCTAACTAATAATTATTGTTGGGATTAAAAAGTCAGAAGTTCTTTAGAAATCTTTGAATGTAGCTGATGAGATAGTGCTGCATTGCAGGGACAAAAGGAATACTGCTATGGATTTTCATCCTAGGGCTCATAATTGCAGAAATGGTTCAAGAGATCTGCAACATTATTTACCAGTAAATGATCAGTAAATGAATTGAGTTCAGAGTCCGTGTGAACTTTTCATTATACATGAAAAGGACATTACTTCCTCTCTGATCTTTATCATCAAAGATACCATTTAGCAGTAAAAGCAAAGTTAAATAAATCAGCTATAAGGGGAAATAGCTTTGAACTGTAAAGCTCTAAATTCACTAAAAATTCCTTGAGAAGTAAGTCTTTTCTTAAGAATAGAGTACCTAAGATACAGTGGTATTATGTCTGAAGATATCTGGGATCATTCCCTTTTCGGAGAAAGTCACAAATATATATAAAAGTTTAAAATTATCTTAGTTACAATTCTTACATTTCTAAGACCACAAAATCTAGAGCCTAACTTTAAATGCTTTTCTTGTTTAAAATTGGTGTATTTTTAGAGAATTTTCTATTATTGGAGAATATTAAGATCATTAGTAATTCATAGTTCTTGGGTGAAGTGTAGTTGACTAAATCAATGAACTACATTTGGCTGTGTATATTTTGTCATTTTACACATCATTAGTTTTTTTCTATAGAGTAACTGTGAAACATTGTATGTATGACAGTCAATTAAAACCTGTTTCCTTTATGTTTATTTTGGCATTTGACATACAGTATAATGCATTTGCTTTGATATGTAAATAGCAGCTGAAATGTTTCATGGCAAGAAAGAAGGAAACTTTTAAATTGCTAGTGTTGATGGCTAAATTGATGTTGCCACATCTGTTTTGTAATAGATGATGGAACTGGGCTCACTGTGATATTCTAACAGTTTGTGTAGTTAATGTAAATATTTGGCATAAAGAAGACAGATTTTTCTTAATCATTTAGTCTGCAGTTAGAAGTGTTATCCCATAGTCAATGAAAAGAAAAAGCTGCCTTTTATTTCAAAGTTTCTTTCATAGCTGAACTATGCTTACTTTTTATCTGTAAACATTTTATTTTGAAGTGTATGAAATTTAGTTTTCATGTAAAAGTTTTTAAAAAAGCTTTGTGGCCTCAGGCTTCACATTTGAGTCCTTCCTAGACTTGGGCAGTCTTACTACATCAGTCATCGTCTCACTACACAAACCAACTGCAAGTTCAGTCCTACGCCGTTGTGTGTATTTTTTTACATGTAGCATGCTCTTTTTTTAGCTTTTTAATAAAGATTTTAATGTAAATTATTTTGTGTTCAGTTAAAGAAATGGAAAAATATGTATGAGAATTTTAATTAGTTGGCTACATTAAAAGCAAATCATCTAATGTTGTGTTTTATATACATAGAATTTTCAGATATCTGTGTAGTTCACAGTAACCTTATCTAAATTTTGGAGAAGTAATAAATAGCCAATATTATAGAAATTTTGTGACCAAAATTAATGTTATGTATAATACAGATATAGTTTTGTGTGTATGTGCTTATTATGTGTGTGTTACAAGCTCCAGTAATAAAATGCGTGAGTACATGAGTTGATAATGTTAGCTGTTTGTTTCTGTGAAGTTTATCAATGCTTTCTGAAAGGATTTTGTAATAAGTTTACTTCAGTTGGAAGTAAATTGTTTCCAAATTACTTCTAGGCACTGGAGACTTTGAAAATGTTTGAAAAAAAGGATAGCAGAGTAAAGAGTGCAGCTGCAACAAACCTTTCATTCCTTTATTATTTGGTAAGTGTTTGTTTCAACAAAAACAGGTAAGAACTGCAGTTTATGTAGCAACTTCTGTATTTTTGTAACAATATTTGTAACAGTATTGTCTAAATAATCTCTGTAAACAAGAAGAAACTGCACACTAGAGGAGTTATTCTGATGCACCAGTTCTTGGCTGTAGTTGAAGTTTGGATCAGGTCAGTTTGTATCCTGTTTTTGGGAAGAAGAGTGAGATTGAGCCCCAAGCCACAGAAGTGTGTCTGCAGTGGGATTTGTGCAGAAGCTCAGTGGTTCCATTTAAAGCATGGGTCATGGAGACCCAGGCTGAACTTTAGGAAGACCTGAAATATGTAGCTTAGGCAGGTGTTTGTGTATGAAGTTTGTAGGGTATGGGGATTTCTTTTTTTTTTTCTTTTTTTTTTTTTAAATAAATGCTACTTTAAAAGAAAACTTCCAGACCGGATGGGATACAGTAGCAAGACACATCTCAAGTGCTAAGTTATCTGAAACTAGAAGGAGATGAACTACATTATGCAAATATATAAGAAATATTTTGGGAATAAAGAATCTTTTTTTTTCTTTTTTCATTCTCAATCTTTTGTAATTCCTGTAAGAAGCCACAGCTACAAGAAAATTAACTGACAAAGGACTAATACAATGTTTGTTTTGTTTGTGTAGGGGAATGAATTGGCACAAGCAACTAACTATGCAGATTTAGCTATAAATTCTGATAGGTACAATCCAGCAGCTCTAACAAACAAAGGAAATACTGTTTTTGCAAATGGAGACTATGAAAAAGCAGCTGAATTTTATAAGGAAGCTCTCAGGAATGATTCCTTATGCACTGAAGCACTTTATAACCTTGGTAAGTCATAGGTGCTTTTGTGATTTAGCTTTTGTCTAAAGGTAACAGTTTTTCTGAGAATCTGTCTTTCAAGGTGTTCTTGTGTAGAAATATATGTGAATTATTATTACTTCATTGAGTAACTTATGTTATAGCAAGTTATTAACTTGTACTTTCTGTTCTGCAAAAAAATCCTCTGTTCTGCAAAAAAAAAAGAACCTCAACAAGTAATTGGAGATGAATAAGTTACTCTGAAGATTAAGAAATTTATGCTATCTAGTAAAAGTATACCACTTTTAGCATTATTAAATCCTCATTCCCCCATTCATCTTGTTCAAAAAGTGAGATTACACATGTCCTTGCTCTTTGATTAGGTTCATGTTCCTTGTGTTTACCAGTTTGGTAGGTTATGCTGGCTGGTAAGAATTCTAACCATGGCTCTCACAGACAGTCTGTTGATGTTAAGGCAGTCATACTGCCTCCAAGTACCAATTTTGGTTTTCTCGTTATTCTGTCAGGCCAAAGTAGTCTTTTCCTCACTGCATTGATTCTGTAACCTTTATTTTTGTTTTTTTAGGTTTAGCATATAAGAAGTTAAACAGGATAGACGAAGCTTTGGATTTTTTACTGAAACTCCATGCAATCCTTCCAAATAGCGCCCAAGTCCTCTACCAGATAGCAAGCATGTATCTTTTTCTGGATTATGATAAGGGATGGTGGTTTTAGTGAATCATTTGGTCTGAAGTATGTGTTTCAGTCATGACAGGGTGACTTAGAAATTTACTGCAGTGTCTGTCTTAAACCTTCTTGAGCGTTTCCAGTGAAGCAAGTGAAGAAATACATTAAGACTGCTCTCATTGCAGGGAATGACTGATTTACACTCAGTGTTAAATTGTGTCCTGGAATATTTAAAATGCTGCTGATTTTATTATGAAAATAATATGGCATATGTAAGCACAAGTAAGTAAAATATTTAAGAAAAAAAATTTATGGTTAATGAACATGATGTTCTCTTCTGAAAGCTGTTTGCAGATTAGTTAGCGTATGTGTAAGAAGATAATTATCTTCCAGCACTGCAAAAGCTCAACAGATTGAAAAGCTGAGGAAGGGAGGAATTGGCTTTGCACATCACCAGTGATATTCTACACTATGAATTTAACAACTCTTCTGAGGATGTGCAAACTGTAATAAAATCCTTCCCAAGGCAGAACAGTTGCTGTACTACACTTTTAAGAATAGTGTAGGTAATAAAAATATATTTTAGTTAGTAAAATAAGTAACCTCCAAAAATACCAAAGGACTCTGATCTCTATTCCTTGTTATATAGCCCCTTTACAACAGCATAAATGGCCCAACAACTCCCAGTTCCCATCTGGAGCAGAGCTTCTCTGCTCCGCTGCTGTGTAAAACTGTTTTCCACCAATACAAGGTTTTTCCATGGCAGGTAGGATGCAGCAGAAACTGAAAAAACAGGTTGAGCAGTAGCTCCAGCTCACACTGCTGAGAGCTCTGAGCCACTGTGCCCCTCCGAGGTGACTGAGGAGGGAAGAGCACACTGCAGGCTGAGTTACAGCTAATGCTACCTCTCTTCTCTGGATCAGAATCTAGCTTTTGCTTCTTAGGCGTACAGCAGAAAACCTCACTGCTGGCAAAAGTCTGTTCTTGGGAACAGCAGTTTTACCTTATCACATACAGTAAAACAAAATGCTGTTAGCATGAAAAACTAACCAAGTTGTAAAGGCTACAAATCAATGGCCTGGTTCTCACACTTCATTCTTATAAACGAGGAAGTCAAAGTAAAATTAGTGTCAGAATGAGTGAGAGACTTTGGGCTCAAGTTATATTGAGCCCAACCTGGTTTTAAGGTGAAAGAGCAGCCAAAATCTCTGAATGTTTTTTTTTTCATGTAACAAAAAGACTTTCTAATGGAAATGAAATTATGAAAAAAATATGAAAAAAAAAGAAGGCCGGTATATCTTCATGCTACAGGGACTGGTGTATCTGTTCAGCATATGGATTGCATTAGCTAAAGTAATAGGAATTCTGAGTAAATCAAACTACCATTGGCATCAGTCCTTGACTGAAGAAAACTCAGATATGAGATCATGGGAGATCCCAATCAAGCCATAGAGTGGCTCCTGCAGTTGATCAGTGTAGTACCAACTGATCCACATGTACTTTCAAAGCTAGGGAAATTATATGATAATGAAGGTGATAAATCCCAAGCTTTTCATTATTACTATGAGGTACTTGCTCTTATATTGCTTTTTCAATGCACTTTGTAATATTTAAAGAAAATTTTGCTGTAAGTTCATATATCAAATTAACAATTGATTCATTTAAACTTTTTGAAATGTCCTCCAGAAAGGAAAAAAAAAAAAAAAAAGAGATACTGGGAGAGGATTAACAAAATCTAATTTCTGTAGTCAGATCCTAAGAAAACACATAGCCTGTGGTTCCATGTGGATACTGAACTCAGACTTTTGTGTTTCTTTGTGTGGTCATTGTTTACACTGACCTGTGACTGTGTTATTTAAAAATGTAGTCTGGGACAAAATAAAATCCGAATATGGCAAATTTAGTAACTATAGTAAATATAGTAATTTTAAAGGTGTGTAATGTGACTGAGTTGATTGGAGGCTGTGTCTATATAATAGATATGGTTCCAAATATAATGTGTTTATATATGTAAGTTTATATATATATTTTAACGGTATAGCTATACATTATGTATACAGGTTGCCTAAAGATAGGTAGCCTTTTTAATTTCAAACCAGCTGTACTACTATCTGTAATTTGGAGAGATTCTTCTGTCTTAGAAAAAAGAATTAGACGGGAAATTGCTTTGCTGCAATAGGAGGGTTCTTTTTATCTGTGAATTAAGGATGACCAAAGGCTGTGTTGCAATCTGGATTACTAGTTGAGTTGTGCTTGATGATAATTTTGCTGCCTATTTCAGTGGGAATTTCTAAAAAGCTGAAAATTTTATATATGTACGTATGTATAGAAAAGAATGCTTTTAGTTGAGTTTTCCAGCAGACCGATGTGAATATGGAATTGTGCACATATGAGTTAGCATTGTTTAATGTTTTAAGTAACTTACTTATATGTAGACATGAGCTAAGTAAATGTTTTTGTTGTTGCAAGCTATTTAAAGTAGTATTTCAGTTAAGGCTTGATGGAAAATGTGACAGACTCATCTCAGGTAACTTCTAAAAAGCATTTTGCAATTAGAAAACTTGGCATGCCTTTTTTTTTTTTTTTCCCCAGGATCACTTAGTACAGCACACTACTTCTATTCATTTATATTACACATTTTGGGCATCTGGAGAATTAAACACTTGAGTAAGATATTCCAGAAATACCATAAAGATGTTGTTTATCACTAAAATTGTGGGGTTTTTCACCTTTCCTATTTTGTCAGTCGTACCGGTATTTCCCTTCAAACATTGAGGTCATTGAATGGCTCGGAGCATATTACATTGACACCCAGTTTTGTGAAAAAGCCATTGAGTACTTTGAAAGAGCAGCACTTATCCTGTAAGTAGTTATTATTTTATGCCTACTCAGATTTGTGATTAGACATCCATAAGTATACCTAGAGATAAATCAGTTGGATAACTTTAATAATACTATAAGCCAACACCAGAATTAAGAGTATTTGGGATATTAATTTTCTTAATTGTCTATTCATTTACAGTGTGTTTTTGTTCTTACTGTGCAATTTCAATGTTAAGTAAGATCCGCTTTTGGGCCCAAGATAGTATTAGGTATTAGACGCTCTTTTTCTCTGTTATCTGCCATTGAACACAGCTACAAAGTGCGCAATAGCTTTCCAAAGCCACTAAGACCTCTTTCTCTATAGCTTTATGTGAAATACTTCCCTTCTATTGTTTTGTTTGCAGTGATGATTTGGTGGTTCAGATAAATGCATGTTTTAGTTGTTCTTGCTGCATGTCCACTCTTCGCATCACTCCTACTTCCATTAAAAAGCTATCACAAATAAGGTATTAAAGTAAGCAAAATTGTGCAGTGCAGAACTGCCAGGGGTCTGCGAAAATAAATTGATACACTAAATTGATCCTGATAGAAATGTTTGAAATATGCTGAGTTCCGTTCAGCAAATTAATGGCTGAAATTGTCCATTAGTAGAATGTGATGCACTTCAGAAAGTATATAGGCCATATACTTTATTTTAGTTCAGAAAGGAAACTTACCAGAGAATGCTTAACAAATTGGTCAAGTTTAAATCTGTAATCCAAAATTCAAAGATAATTCTAAAAAGACGTGCATAGGGTCTTTTTACGTAGGATTCATGAAGCATTTTGTATTAATAGACTAATTCATTCAACTGAAATTCACTCAAATAAGTGCGAATTTCTCTATTTTGTGTTTTAGGAAACCTACCAAAAATCATACTAAAAAAACCTCTCTTATTGCTTGTCTTGTGATGATTTCAGTTTGCCATTCTTTTTGTTCTGGGAATCTGAATGGACATGCATGTACAAAGACAGCATGTGAACAAAAAGTTTACAGTATTATTCAAGGAAAAATCATACTGCAAATAGGTTGTAAGAAGTTCAGTAAAAAATAATAATTCTGGCTTTAAGGTGCTTGAGCTAGAATGGACATTAATTGTAGAAGAGAAAATCCAAGGTTTAATAAGGATTAAAAATTAAAAAAACCCAAAACATAGACTTCACTCAAATGGTGGTATATTTATGAAGAAATAGAGATGCAGATAAAATAAAAATACCCACAGGTATTTTTATACAGGTTTGCCAATATTTTTTTCCATATAAATATTGGCCATCTTAAAAAATGTTATTTTAGTCAAGCTATGAGATTGCAAATACTGGCGTTCATGGTCTTCTTAGAAAATTTGGAAAGAAACAGATGAAACTAAAAAGAATTGTTTCATAATCTTGTTTTGGCAAAGATCTAAAGATTTTGTGCTTCATGTCTCACTCAGTCCATGCATGAAGCATGAAGTGTGTGGATTGTAAAGTACTTACGAAAAATTGGCATACGAAATTCTTCATTATTATTTGTAATTGTAATCTATCTGTAATACAGAGAAATTATTTCTCTGTGGGAGGAGATTTTTAACAGTAGATAATGTTGCATAAATGTTTTGGTGCTTATTTGGTACTATAAATAGAGCCTAGATAGGCTAATTGATAAATATTAATGTAAATAGAAATTGCTACTGATTTTAAATAGTTACATTTTAAATTTATTTTAACTGTAAACAGCATTTTTTAGTTTAACCATTCTTAACTGGGCAAAAGCTTTGTTATTTTATTTTTACCAGCATGCACAAATCTATCACTAATACAAGGAGTTGTGCAGTTAATTCTTGCTGCTGACAATTTATTCCCTCTAGAATTTTCATACTGAACTATGCAATAAACTTTATTTTGGTGTCTGTTTAACTGCCTTTGTTTGCAGGAGACATATTCAGCTGAAACTAAAAAGGTGCAGCATCTGTATTTCATGAGCTTTTTTGGCAACTACCAGGCAAACAGATTATTTAGAGTTAAAAGTGGCCTGTGCTATGATTAGAGGGAAAAACTGAAGAGAATGAGTACAAAACTATTCTGAAAGTGTTATCTTACAGTACCTTTAGGTTATGCTACTATTGAATTGTAAGCCACATGTGGAAAGTGCTTTGGCTTATAGAGGATCTTGACACTATTGACATGAAAATGTCCTAGTTTTCATATGATTTGAGAAGAATAAGGAAAGAGTCCAACTGTTTTATTGTACATGCTGAAACATCTCAAGTATTTTCTCTGACATACCTGTCATACCTGCTAAAAAGAGAAGGACAGGCAGCAGCTCGATGCTGTGATGGCATCATCGGCAAAAAGGAGGAACCAGAGTTTGAAGCTGTGAATGGGGAGTGTGCTCCCTGGCAAGGATCTCTTGGGCATGCATGGGATCCTAGGGGTAGGGCCTCCTCAAAATACAGTTTAGCATTTTGTTCTTCCCCCACTGCATGGTTCTGTAACTCTGACAAAGATTAGTGGTTCACATGTCCAGCGTACTAATCGTGTCTGGGCACAGAATCACAAGCAGGAGGAAGGCTATAACATATGACTGAAAATGAGTGACATGGAGGCCTGAAAACAGGTGCTGGATGCAGGGGTAAACTGTGTGTGAATTGAGCTGGATAAATTCTTTCTAGGAAGGCAACAGGCTAGGTGAAAAATTTATTAGTAGTTTAGTAGTAGGTCTTTACAAGTGCTGTGCAGATTATTTTACTTATTCGTTCTTTGGCAAATGTGCATAATTTTATTTTATTTATATGCAGGCCGACACAAGTGAAGTGGCAGCTGATGGTTGCAAGTTGCTATAGGAGAAGCGGTAAGTTCTGTAACTTTTTGGTAACTGGTTGGAAGTTCGTAACATATTTTTTTGTACTCCGTGGGGGTTGTTCAGACTGGACAATATATGAAGGGGTCTTACAGAAAACGTGGAGATAAACTGGGGTCTGCAGTTCCAGGACGAGGAGCAATGGTTTTAAACTAAGAGAGTAGACTTACACTGGATATAAGGAAGAAATTCTTTACTGTGAGGATAGTGAGACACTGGAACAGGCTGTCCAGAGAAGTTGTGGATGCCCCATCAAGACCAGATTGAATGGGGCTTGGAGCAGCCTGGTCTAGAGGTGTCCTTGCCCATGGCAGCGGGGTTGGAACCAGGTGATCATCAAAAGTCCCTTCCAACCCAAACCGTTTTATGAATCTGTGATTTGTTTTGTTTTGATTTTTTTTTTTGATCTTTTCTGACTGATGTGAATATTGGTGCTAAAGTTTGTGTGAACACTCAGTTATGTATTATTTTGTTATAAATTTTCTCTGTATGTGTAATAAAACATGAAGTTTCTTTTAAGTCCAGGAAGTGTGCCTGCACTGACTTGTATATGAAACATTCCTTGTGCTGTTAAATAAATAAAGAAAATAGTACAGCATACATGATCTGATAGAAGGTTTTTTAAATATAATTATACTACCAACTGATCCAACATAAACAGTTAGTTTTCAGGTTGCTTAGTTCCCTTTCCTTTTCAACAGCAGGTATAATTTTTCAATATTAAAATAGTATTTGCACAACACAAACAGAAGAGAGTATGTGCTGTATTTTCATACTGGGAATAGAATACACTGATAAGCAAAATGAAAAGAGACTAACCTTTTTGGGATTTTTCACCACCTAAGATGCATTCAAGATACTTGATGATGTAAATTTTACTCTTCTTCCTGTTCCATCTTGTCCCTTTTCTTTATGCTTCTTTAGAACTTCCCAGAACAGTCTTCCATAATAAGTGCATTTTCTCACTTAGCTCAGTTATTTAACACAACAGTGAAAAAAGGAACAGGACCTGGGGAAGCCAGTGTATTAAGAATAATCAGCACCGCCCAAAACTAGACAGATGAAACATTTTCCCAGCAAAGAAAAACAGTGGGTTTGGCTGCTTCTTAGATCGTTTATGGTTCATTGGCAAAATTCCCAGTTTATCTTGTTAACACATAGCACATCAGTTTGATCTCTGCCTCACACCAGAAGAGAAAAACAGTGATATCTCAACAAACTTTTTTTGTCAAGTATTTAATGGATATGATATTTTAGATTTACAGGGTCAGTCAGTCCTTTCCATAATCAGTCTGAGTACAAATTGAAGGCAAAAGACTTACGGAGTAATTACTTCACTACCAGATCTGGGCAAAGGAGAGAGAGCCGCACAATTTGTATTTTGATGTCAAGAAGGACAGACAGAGCTCTGCTGCTAGATATTTCCATTTGACCAATCCATACCTTTGCAGTCCCAAATAAGTCCTGTTAGGCTTTGATACAGCTCATCTAGTAGTTGTGTTGTAGAAATGGAGTCTTAGAGGAAGGTCAAAAAAAAGGCAAAAATCTCGAAACTACTCTTCATTAGTTCTGTTATGTACAGAGTAATTTGGGCTGTTTTCAGACGCTCTCAATTTTTACTGTTAAAGTAAATTACTATTAAATTAAGTAATTAAAGAATTTTAAGTTCAGTCTCACCAAATTTAGTTGTATAATGTTAAATTATTTACTCTAACTAAAAAGATGCATTGATGTAAAAATGTATCAATTTCACATCAGATATTCTTTTTTATGTTTGACTGTGTGGATAGGAGATATTTGTTTTGTTTCCAGGTAACTACCAGAAAGCTCTAGAGAAATACAAAGTCATTCACAGAAAATTCCCGGAGAATGTTGAATGTAAGTTGTTTAATTCTGTGGTACAACTATCAAAGGAAACTTTGTTACATGGAATACGTGTGACGTGTTTTTCATGTGAAAATATTTTCATAAAATAACATTTTTATTCATGCTAATGCTGCATGTTTTCTGTGACAACACTAAAGTGTGATTTAAGAAATATTAGGTCAATGCTGAATAAGAGTGATGAAAATAAACTTCAACTGAGTCGAATTGGTTTGAGTTCTTTCTCATACATAACTATGTTATTTATAAATATTTCTTGGGATAAAATATGTGTATTTATACTTCTAGTTCCTGCTAGTTGAAATTTCTGCTGTAAGTTTCTAGATATGAGAAAATCATATTGCTAAGTTTTACCAAAGTCAGGCTTTCCAAAAAAAACATAGATGGTGAGACTTTGTTGCTGGGTTTTTAAGTACAGTTGGTCAGCCAGTCTCTGGAAAATCTGTGAAGAGTAAGACATTTTGCAAAATCAGTCACACCTGTACTCTAAATAAAAAAGGCATGTAGAAAATAGGGGTTGTCAGTGGTTGTGAAAACATTCTCTGACATCCCCCACTCTGCCTCACGAATTCCAAAATACGAGGTTGTCACCAACAAGTTTATGCTTTTAAATGCAGCGTGGGAAGAACATTCATTCAGTTTTATTTTAAAATTGTATCATTCTGCTTTAACAAATGTATTGCTTTTTTAAATGGGAATCACACAGCTCTCTTGTACAACTGAAGTTCAGTGCTGTTAACTCCTCTAAGTTATAAGCAAAATATCGTGTTCATCTTGGTCACGCGTATTTCGGAGGGGTATTTACTAAACCTTTTAGAATGCAAATATGTTCTGAATATAGTTTCTAGAAATTACACAAATGGGGCAGGAGTTATACAAGACAATTTAACTGATTTAAGTTTTCTGCTGCTAAAACAGTGCTTCTTCACTCATCCCTCCCTGACCATGTGCTTCCTAAACCAGCAGAAAACTAACTTAGCACAAAATGAATAACATGTTTGTGAAAGCGCCAACAGAGAAACAAATCATGTCATGCTTGTTTTGGCTTCAATTCTTTCAAAGGAATGTTGACAAACACATAGGAATAGCAACAATGTCCTCAGAGTTTGGTATAGTGTCTCAGGAGAATGTTTTTAGGGTCTCTTCTGGTTCAATCATACAGTTATAGTTGATTTTCATGTCAGGTTTGTTGGGATTTTTTAATTGTATGAATGCTACTCTTTAAAAATCAACCACAGCAACATAAAAAAATGTTTTGATTCACTTGGCATTTGTAAAATTGTTTTCAACAAAATGTGCCTGATAGCAGCTCCTCAGTAATATCTTAGTATCATTACTATGCTTCCAGCTTCCAGAATATTTTGCAAATGTCAAGAGTTCTGAGCCAGATGAGTTAGTATGTTTTGTGCCTTCCACATGTATAAATGGTATGTGTACTGTTCATGGATATAGACACACAGAAAATATTGAATTGCCTGCAAAATACCACAACTCACATGGTGATACTGACTGGAGTCACCTTATTTGAACAGTTGCTTGCACTGTTTGCCATTCTGCATGTCCAGTTCTGTTGGGGTGCACTTGTAGTTGGACCTGCTTGTAAGCCTTTTTTAATGGTGCTTTTTGCTTTTCAATTAGGCCTTCGATTTTTAGTTCGTCTCTGCACAGATATGGGGCTGAAAGAAGTCCAGGAATATATAACAAAGCTCAAGAAAGTGGAAAAATTAAAAGAAATAAGAGAGCAGGTTAGTACATAGATGAAGCTGAAATAGTGTTTATTTTACTTCAAAATAAAATGTGTTATTAACTTCCTGATTTAGAGAGGCTTATGTTTTGAGGGTTGGGGAGTTTAGTTTTAAATTACTGATCAGTCTTATATCTGTCTGAATGCTTTTTGAGTACCAGATTTTCTGTGATTTTTAAATACTAGTGAAAGATGGACTATGTGGATGTGATGGGAATGCCGGAGCCGCTTGCATAATTCATTGTCTCTGGAATGTTGTCTTTCCTACCTACTTGCCAGATTTCATTTAATACTTTAGTGTACTTATGAGCCAAGTAATAATGCAACTATAGGGAGAAATGGGGAGCGTAAGAATTTGTCTTTTTGTTATATACAAAGCTGCAATATTGACATATTACAAAGGTAGATGTAAACTATTCGTGTTAGTGCCAATTTTTAAACTGAAAAAAAATGCATGGGAAAGCAACAGGCTGTGAAAGGTATGAGATCATAACTTGTGTTCTGTTCAGAAGAGTGAGCTCACATTTGTGTGTGTGTGCACTCATGCATTGTTTTCTTGCTATTCTGGTGATAAAGTAAGATTTTAAAATGAAAACCAGCTGCTTGTTTGAAAAGCATTATCCATGCTTGTGAGCTGCAAAGTATTTAAGTTTGCTTTTCCTATTGCCTCGAAGCTATATAGTCACATTAGGACACTTTAAGTCTTAACTAATTTACTGTGTTCTTAGTAACACTTACTGGGTCCCCTTTTATGCCAGATAATATGTACGTGCATCCTTAGATACTTTTACTTAAATTCCAGGGAGTCTGAACATGCACATGGACACTAGGACATTTTTAAAATGAAACTCACAAAGGGAAAAACTGATCAAAGGATTCCAACTTCATGCTACAACCTACTTTGAAGGACTAGCTGAAGTGTATAGGTTTGAATTTTCAGTAAATGTAAAATTTAAAGCATTTGGGAAAATGGACAAAAGAAAGCAGTCTACAGCTGGAGTGGGATTACTATTCCTCCATGTCTCCCCATAATCATATCAGTAAGCAAAACAGATGACCAAATATAATGTTTCTATTCTGCAAAACTCGTAATTAGGAGATCTCTCTGAAGTGTGTTAAACGGGTTTTGCTTGGTTTCTAGGGAGTATCAGTTCAATGTCATAGCTCTTTGCAGTAACTTTCAATACCTTGTCACTTTACTTGGGAAAGCTTGCCAATTAAACAAAGAAAATATTGTCTCATCTCTTCCTGTTTCTTTCACATTGGAAGCGGGAGCTTTCCCAAACACATTTCTGTACTTTCTGGTGAGGAAAAAGCTACCAGTAGAATATTTAGAAGTTTAGTCATCTAAGTTACTTAATATTTTAGTAACACAGAAATTACATTTAAATTATGGGGGGTTTTCTCATTCTGGCTTCATTGTGTTAAGGGACTTTGTACCTGTCATATCTGAATGACAGAGGTATCAGTGGAACCCTGTACAGATGCATGGTAGCACAAATTACGGCATAGTAAAGGAACAAAGACTAAGAAAAGATGTTTCAGAATGCACTGCAATTTAGTATGTGGCTGTCCTGTATTAGAAGTTGAGTATCTTTCTGACAGAATCTCAATATCAGCAATAGCCCTGCAGTTCCTTTTTCTGCCATTGGTATTGCATCTGGGTTCCATACCCTGGTTTTGGGTTGGGGATTTTTTTTTCTTTCGCTGGTTGGAGTCTGTGTGTGACTTTTTTAGTCTTATGCCTACCATCTGGCTTTGGAAATTACTAGGGTTTTTTTGTCCTAAGAAGTTTCTTCTGTCATCCATGGCCATATAGTCATAAACTATACTGTCAAGTTCTAAAATTACCAAAATTTTAATATTTCACCACCTAAGTTTCCAATAGGAATACTGGTTTCAGTTAGCAGTACCAGATATAGTTCAGTTCCTGCTCCCAATTTCAGACTAAGCCATGTTTTCTTGATTGCACCCAGTAAACACAAAATAGTTAAATGCTAGTGTAGTATACCTGCATTTCATAGTCTGCACACAGACTTTGTCTTCCTGTAGAAATTTATGAAAATTTGCTATTCTGGCATTGTTTTTCCAGAATAAGTATATTCACATGGAGTTTTTACCAAAATAAATATTCTGGAGTACTTATTTCCCTCAGTTCTCAAATATGGACAAGTTGTTAAATACTTCCAGCCAAGAATCCGAGAACATCTGTGGAGTTCATTCCCTGTAGAAATTTTTCTCCCTGTCTCTCACAGCATTCAATTTTTACTGCAACCTTCATATGTTGGGGCATTTTGGGGAGGGTGTTGGGTTCTTTGTTTGGTTTTGTTTTGTTTTTTTTTTTCTTTATTAATCTTCCTTTTTCATGTTTCAGTTTAAAAAAGACAGGTAATAGTGTAAAAGTTCACTCAAGCTCCTTGGCACTGATGTATACACACATTACTATTTATTTCCATTAATTGAGCTTAATGACTGAAAATGAAGGGCTGGTGGAGTGAGCTGTGAAGCAGTGATGATAGGTGCAAATGCTGGGAGGGGACTTACTGCCCTTACCTTCAGGCATCTACATCTGGGCTAATCATCCTAAATGTCTTTTGCAGTCATGGGAGAGAAACAGGCATTTTTAGGGTGGAAACCTATTTTGTACGTCTGCTTTTAGTATGGGATTACTTACAAACTACTCGCTTGGAACTTTACAGGAATTAATAATATGCTTAAGTTGTAGTACTGATGTAATATTTTGGGAGTAAAGTCCTAGGATGTAAATGCCAAGAGGGCACTATTATCTAGGGACTGCTACCCTCTGGCAGACAGAAGCTGAGCTTCCATTGTCAGACTTGGTGTCAGTCATTCAATGTTTGGAGAGTCTGAACATGCCTCCTGAAGTATTGATATATGCTACTTCACTGGACTGTGAAAACAATATTTAATACAAAATTCAGAGAACATATTTTAGACTTGAGGATTTCCCAAAATAAATAACAAGTATAAGAAATTCTGCTTCCAGACTAAATTGCTCCAGGACTAGTCCTGGTTTCACACTAGGCTCAATGCTTTCCTGTCTGACTCCTGTGAGTTTTGATTTAAGAGTTCTTCCTTTTTCTGTTGGCATGAATCTTGAAAGTTCTTTCACTTCTTTGGTATCATTCCAACTTTTCCAGACTCCATTATATTTTTTCTGGTGAAAAATTAGTGAAGAAGCTTCAGTAACTGACCTGAAGACATGGTTAGGTTGTGTGTACGTGTGTTTTACTCAGATCCTGAAGACATATTATGTAATAAGATGGAGAGATACTGTATTAATATCTGAGTGCTTTAAACACCAAGTTTTTGTACCTACCTATCAAAAAGTCCCTTGCTGAGATATACATTCTTGTAATTGACAAGATGCATGCGTGAGAAACTCAGTGTTTTGCCAGGAGAAGCTGAGTCTGCCATGTCTAGAGGTATTGCTTTGATAAACTGTTAAAGTTTTCAAGTAACACTTGAAAAAAACACAGCTGGAAGATGTTTATGGTACCTTCCTCTTTGCAAGAGAGCTGACTTTTTAAACACAGCTTTTAAAGTATTTACCTTCACCTTTATCTTGCATTTAACACTCAACAGCAAATTAAATTTTGCTGTGAAGTACAGTGCTGTGCCAAGAATTCAAAATCTAAGATCCATAGGGTGAATAGTTCTTTTTATAGATTCCTGTACTTCTCCCCTTTGAGACTTTACAATAATAAAATGCTTGTGGGATTTACAAGATGTTAATAGGCAGAGGCTACTTTGAACTCATGCAAGGAGGGCTATGTTGCCTGTTTTTTCAGCTGTACTTTACAAAGGAACATCTGAACTATTTTTATGCACGTTCCTTGTATAAATTTTATCTGAAGAAAAATAAATTATTGAGATATTCTTTTTGAATTTCACAGAACTCTTGTTTTATGTAAACATTTGATTTAACAATGATTTTAAGGACAATTTTGTATGTTGAAAAAACAGGGTTTATTAGTTGCAGTACAGTAAGTCTAGTTTAATGTTCTACTGTTTTATTAATAAGCTAAGTTGAATTTTCAATAATTATCTCTAATATATTTTATATATATAAATATATATATATATAACTAAATGGAGATTTTTGTTCTGTTCTTTTCAAACCTTTTTCACTGTACCCCAGCGCATTAAGTCTGGCAGAGATGGCAGTGCACGTAACCGCAGAGAAGGAGGCAGTGGTAAGTACTCAAGGCCTCTGCTTAAATATGCAATTTGTCAGGATCCCAAAGAAAACACTTTTTCTGAAAGTGTTTGTAAAGCCTCCTTACATTCTGAAATGCACACAAATATACATTGAGCAATATGGAAGTACTTCACAAATTTTGTTTTGAACTTTTTTATTATCTCATTGCTGTATGAAACCACAACTGGTACAGTAGCATGGATTTGGTCTAACATTTGTGGTTTATATACAGATCTCAGAGTATTTCTAAGGCTGAATTTTTGCTTTTTTCAGTACTGTGGACTTGAACATTTTTGTCCTATTAACTTGGTATTTGAACACTTTTATCCCATTAACTTTGGAATATTTTCTATAAGGAATCATTTATGATAACAAAACAGAACACATAAGGCATGAAAACCAGGAATTGTTTCTTTATTTAACATGGAGGAAAGGGAATTTTTTGCCCACTGTCTAATCTACTATGTTAGGTGTTCATTATAAGTTCAAGAGACTGTTCTGTCAACCAACTCTGTAATAAGTATAACATACTCTTACTGTCTTTCAGTTCTTCCTTCCCCTTTTCCCAGTATAGCAGGAGTGAAGTACTAGAGTCTTCCCTAGAGGAAAGCTTGCTCACTGACTACTAAGTCTCTCTGCTTCTGTAGATTTACAACACTGACTTTCATAAATATAAAACTCTTGCAATGTAAGTCAGGAAACTGCCCTGCTTTGTCTTTTCTGCTCTAGGTGGCTTGCGTATTGCAGAGCTAATGAGTTTTCCCTCCCATTATTAAATCCATGAGATGTTACTAATGTAAACCTAACTGTTTCCCACTGCCACTCTAAGGAAACTAGCAGATTTAAGGCTACTTCAGCCACCTGGAAAAAAACCCCAAATTTTGACCCAAAAAGGAAAATGGTTTCTTTTCATTGTGCTTTTAGTTTTTCTTAATATCGATGGGTCTCATAAAAAGATATCCCCTATAAATTCTTGCTTCTCTTCCCTTCCTTCTACTGAGAATTAATTTATGATTTTTTTTCTTATTTGATAACTTTATTTCTCCATCTACATAGCAGATATTTTACAACATCAAATTCTACAGGGCCATGAAAAGTCATGGAAATTATTAGTGTAATCTGAAGATGATCTTAGAATGCTGTTACGTTTATGAAGACTGCTCTCCTGGATTCTCTAAGGGTTAAGAGTCAGTGTTCAGTGCTTGAGAGAGATCTCATTCCTTTTCAGTTCAGTAGTTTCACTAGAGAAGCTTTTAAATCATTTCTTGATATGTAGAAGAGACTACATTCACCTAGGATTGAATTTTACCTATTCTGGGCCTCAGGCCAAAGTAATTCTTGGAGTGAAATTCCTTGATTTGGTAACAGAGAGGAATGGAAATGTTTCTGGTCTCTCCTGTGTTACATAAGCCCTGTGATCAGGCAGCCAGCTGGAGGTGCCAAAAAAACATCAGTGTGAGACAGGATTGGTCCTTGTTCTCTGTCATAAAGTAAGACCCACTTTGGCTTATAATGAATGGAAATGAAGAGCAGCATTAGTAGCAGACAAGGATGTTTACAGCTGTGCAAAACATTGCACCAGGCATGTAGGCAAAGGGCACAAAGGGTCTCTTATCTTGCAGCTCTATTTAGTAATTATTCCTACCCTCATTAGTGAAAAAGGGATATGTTACCAGGAAAGAGTGAGTCAGTAATTTAGCAAAAGATATAAATACTGATCAGGCTGAAAGGATGCTAAAACAACACTAATCCCCCAAACCACCAGTTTGTCAGTAATTCTTTTAAAACCAGAAGTATCTATGGAAATTTGTCCTTTTTTTTTTAATTAAAAAAAAAAAATTAAAAAGAGAATGACAGGGTAAGCAGGGACAGAATTGACCTAGAATTTGACCTGTCAATAGTTCTTAGATTGTTGCTGGAGATATTATGTCAAGAATATGAAAGAATGGAAAAAACCAATTTGGGAACAAGTCTGTATAAGAGCATGTTTGAGAGGTCTTCATTATATAAATTCAGTGCCAAAGATTCAGCCTCTCTGGAAATGACTCGGCAAACACGTAGAGGTCCAAAGAAGGTCCTGTATTGAGCCTGGAGTTAACTTGTCTGCTGGGATTCTTAATTAAAAGTTTTGGTGGGATACTTACATGTATTTTTAGCATAAGTTAAAGGCGTTACGCATGTTTTAACTGGTAACGTTGACTCTGGGGAGCCTTATCAGTGAAGAAACGGCACACTCACAGCATCAGATGTTAAGGACTGTGTTGTAGTTTGTCAACTTTTTATTGAGGATTACTAAGTAGTTTTGTCCAATGTTTGGCATTATTCAGCTGGGTTATGAGCTATATTTTTGGAGTTTAATAAATTTCGGTACATGGCCTGTGTCAAGACACATGTGAAATATAAACATGGATTATTTTATTTTATAATCTTAGTATGCTTTTGATAAACGACTTGAAAAGAAGAATTTAAAGAAAATTGTATACATTTTAAGATTAGTCTTTTCCAATGGTGTTGCCAAGACCAAAAGGGATCATTTTTCTGCACTGTATGAGGGATTTGCCATCATTATGGAACCCAGTGAAGCATGGAATCCTCCTTAGCTCAGTACTTACTAGCTAAATTAACCTACTGACTAGCTAAATGAAGTGTGTATGCATTCCAAATATTTTAGGTATGATGCCTGTTTTATTTCTTTCTTCTTACCAGCTCACTGTCCCCATACTTGCTGGGATTCCTAACAGATTTTTTTCCCCCCAGCTATTTTCTCCCCATATAGTTATTTATATTATGAGTATTAATAATTCAAACTTCCTTGGTCTAGGAAACATGATCTATAATTGCTTTTAAAGAGGAAGCTAAGAGGAAAGAGAACTAAGCCAGCAGGGTTTGTACTTCAAAGGGCATCCACTACTTCGCCAATATAAATTAAAACAGAAGGTGTATGAGATATACCAAAGCACAATTTGGACAATAGGATTAGTGTATGTATGAATGGTACACAGAATGGAAATGGGGAGACCAAGAAAACTGATTTCTCTATCAACATCAGTTAAAGTCTGCTCTTGTCATATGAGGAAGATGAGCATTAAATCTAAAATGCCTGCTTTAAACTGAACACATTTGTCACTCTTATTATAAGAAGTGAAATTTTCTTCTCCCCACAATCCTCAGATTTATGATTTTCAATCTTACTTGATTTGTGTTGGAAGAAGATGACATTGATACGATCCTGTTAAAATTATTCTTTTTATTATATGAAAGGAGAAAGAAAAATAAAAAAACAAAAACAAAGCACCACAAAACCCTGAAGGAAGCTAAGAGTCCATCTCAGTTTAGGCAGTTCTCGAAGATTTCCTTTCCAACAATATTTTCTTGTTTTCGTGCTCGTTTTTTTGTGTTTCGTAGATATATGATGGTAACATCCAAAATTTAGAAGGTGGGGGCACTGTGGTTTTCACTACCATAGGAGATTTTTATTGTTTAATAGTATAGTGCCTTTCGATAATGCAAAGTATGACTTTAAGGAATACATTGCCATAGCAGTGTTCACTTGGTCTGTGCATTTGCCCAGCGCTCTGAATGCGTGGTTTTGTACTGGATGAGAGGAGCCACGGAGTCTTGGACAGGAGCCCAAAGAAGCAGTGTTGAATTCAGAAGATGAAAGGCTGAGCACTTTGCATTCTCCTTGTTACCTAAGCCTCTCCAGATGAATTTGGAAAGGAAACTGTGTGAGAGTAATTTAGGTGTCTTTTCCCTTTTTCATTTCACTGGTGATGGTGTTGGTGGAGAAGTGGGTTTGTCTGTCCCGTATTGAGACACCCCTTACCATCCCATAGGGATTTCCTCATATATTATGGAAGCACATTATAGATGTTATGGCTGTAGGCATCCCAGATAGTCTTGACTGAGAGGCAAGAGATTTTCTTGTTAGCCTGCAGCCAGGGCTTCATGATCACTTATATTCTCTAGGCTTTATGTGCCTGTTTATGCCTCATTAATTAAAAGTCATTGTGGGATGGTTCCATTGGCTGTGTGTGCAAAATAGAAAAAAAGTTTTCTTAATAAACAGACAGGGAAAATCTCTGAGTGAAGAGAATATCTTTAAGTTTTCTGCTATGAACTCACCTAAGGAGTTAGCTGAACTGATACACCAGATCAGATCAAAATGACCTGCAGTGGAGTTAAAAATTGCATCCCTTCCCATGCCATTTCGCAGTTTTAATATAATATTCTGCCTTCTACGCTGTACTTACTCTTCTCTTTGGTCAAACCAATGCCCATTCTTCTCCAAAGATAGTGTCTGCATTCCAAATATGAAAGATAGACAAAGCTGCATTAAAAGGCATTCTGGATTCAGTGGAGCATTAACCCACTGTGCATGTTGTTATATAAACATCTTGCAGAGGAGGTGGATTACCAAACAACCGTATCCTTTGTTATCTTTTCCCAATAAGTAAAATGGTACTAACAATTCTAATTTACATCCTTTGTGATACTGGAGGAATATCGAGTGCAGCAGTCTCATCAGTGTAATTGCAACTAGTGAGATTCCTTTAAAAAATAAATGTAAATACTGTGGATTCTATGGGTTGGAGTAGAGACAGGTATCATGGGACATAGGAAGTACAGAAACACATAAAAAGGTTTAGTATCTTTTTTGCTAGATATCACTCCTTAAAATAGGATTATTATAGAATAGGATTATTCTTGAACTATATTGCTTTATTTATTTTTCTGCCATATAAAACTAACCATTTTTTAAAACTAAGTTTTATGCTTTGATTCTTTTTTTTTCCCCTCCAAATTGTCTGTGGAGGAATTAATTCAGATTAGTTTTTGTAAGATATTGAACAAATCTAAATTAATGGAACATATTGTAATAGAATAACTTAAATATCCTAAATATAGTATTATGGCCAAGACTTTTAAACAGATGAGAGGAAGGAATGCATGGTAAAAGATATCAGCGTGCAGAGTATATTATTTATGCCTTTGTATGCATAGTCCCCAGTGAAGGCTGCTGAGGGGAAGATAATGTCAGCATGATAATCCAAGTCTCAAGTATAATTGTTTTACAGAGTAAATGTATTTCTAAATCAGATTTTAAAAATATGTTGACCAACTCTGCTTAATCAGTCACTGTTGCTTTTTTGACCGAAACCTGGAGCCACGTTGCTGCAGTCAGTTCATGTGTGTGTGCGTCCACATTTTCACCCCAAAGTGAGTACACATGGACTGGCCTCCACATGAACTATAATAATAACATAACTAATAAAAGCACAATAAGTAAATAAGGAACAGGTATTCATTGCAGTGAAGGCTTCCTTTGGTACAGAAAGCAATTTAGTTCAGCAGTGGTCTTCCATTATTGAAAAGCTGTCTTTAATTAGGAGCATGTGTTTGTGCAGTTAATGCAGTAATGCAGATAGAATTCATTTGCAGTTTGAGAAACATCTACCTGTAATCCTTTGATTGCAAGTGAAATCAGACAGACATTAACACTCAAAGCTGTGTTATTAGTAGAGGAAAAACTACAAATAAAGCTTTTTATCCAGAGTTTTTATTTTTATCCTTTGACACAATGTTAGCTTTATTTTCTTCTGTGTATTACTTTGGTGAAAACTAGTATCATTCCCTAATGCAAAAGCTGAAATGTGTATAAAATCTTTTTCCTGGATAAGGTGAGGGCAGCAGGGAATGGTGAGTAGAATCTGTAAAACTCACCTCCCAAAAGTATCCATGTCTGTGATAAAATGCTTTAAAAACAATTCCTTCCCTGAATTTCTCTTCAATGTAGGATACCAAAACTCTGAAGTCTGCTTTGCAAGCTTGTATTCCTTAACATTGCCAAGTTATGTGTGAATGTATACTGGATAAAAACATGTAGATGATTTATCTGCAAACAGAACTAGAAAAAGTAGCTTTGAAATGAGATTTAAACTTCTGGCAGATCATGTTAAATGGTCAACAGAATTTTTAATAGCTGCCATATTGGCAGGCAAATCCTGTATCCTATGGCAGAGCGTCAAGGAAAGCTTACCCCATTTGGCTCAACAACGAGGACATTCCTCCTGAAAGCTGGAACTCTGGGTTTGAACTCCCTCAGGTGAAGGAAGGCATTGAAGCCAGACCTCTCTCTTCCTGAGCTGCTCTCTGACATCTCCGTGTAATGCAGATGTTGTCAAACACCTCTTACTTTCTTCACTGTGTACTTTCAAAGGAAAGATGCTCCTCTTCCATGTCTTTAGGTATGGTCAGAGCATATTGCAGTCCATGGAGACTTGATGGGGTTTTGCTATTAGCCTAATTTAAACTAACTGTAGGCTGCTAGCAGAAGTGTTAACCTTGCCTTCACTCTTGCTGAAGATATAATGCACATCTAGAGGTAAGGGGAGCTGCATTACCTTGCTGACCCACCCGAAAAAAGTTTTCATTAGGTTATTTTTAAATGTATCAGGAAAATGCTCCAGCAGAGCCTGCTGCCACCGGACAGCATATGAAGGAGATACAATGCAGGGCAGGAAGGGCAGGATTCTCTTTTCTATGGTGAGGTGGGGCTAGAGTGGTAGGTTCAGAGGAAACAAAAGGTGGAACTCCTTACCTAAGATTCTTACACGTGCAAAAATTTCACAGGGTCACAAGAGAAGAATGGACAAGTTCTTGAAGAATACATCAATCAGTCCCATTATTAAACACAAAGACCCACCCTGTTTCCCTGAACACACATTTGATTTACAAATCGTTGGAGGCTAGGAAATTATTCTTAGAGAGCTACTGTATATGCTTGCTCTGCTTACAGTGCTCTTCCCTCAGCATCTTGTGATCTTGTGTATGGACAATTAGCCAGTTTAGATAGACCCTTAATCTAGTAAGGCATCCATGTGTTCTTGCTGCTTAAGTGTTAAGAGGACACTGTTCCCATAGACACCTAGTCATAGTTTTTTGCAGGGTGTGTTTAGTCAGGGTGGGCTGTATTGATCAAATAGCTTGCAGTTTCTGGAAGGAACAGCCCACCCTCTCTCAGCACTTCTTTTCTTTCCTGTTCCTTTTCTTGTGTTTTTGCTGCTTTCCTTGCACTACTTCTAGCATTAAATCTTGCCCTTTGGTGAGTTGGTCCAGTCCATTAAAAACAGTAAATAATGTGTTTGGGCAACTGAATCAAGTCTGAAGCCTGAAAAGCTCTTAGTTTTGTGAAGAGCTACATTTACTCACTGTTACAGCACTCCACAATTCCATTTACTGTGTTGGCTCATAAACAGAAAGGGGAGCTTAGGCTGAACAACCTGCAGGCATGGCCATTTGGGGCAACTCAGAGCAATATGTGCTTAAGGAACTTCAGAGCTGTGGAAGGGGGAGCAGGGTTGGACATCCAGTAGATGGGGAGAAAAAAGAAGAGGGAAATTGGCTTCAAATTTTGGACTTACTGCCTCATTCCCTTCTTGGATGTAGCCCTAATAAAACTTAAGGGTCCTAGGATGTGCAACAAAGCTTCTGTTTTCAATTGTATATTTTTAGGGCAATAAGATGTCCAGGAAACTGGTGGATATTATGTTTGTCCCAGCCAGTTTGGTTTGTTTACCATCCTTCTTTTCCTTCTTTTAGTTAATATAAAGTCTTTCACCTTCCTCTAGTAGTATCACTAAATCCGATGTGTTTTCCTCCTTCACAGTCGAAAACCTTTGATATGCCATCTTCTTCCTCTTTTATTTTCATTATACCTAGTTCTTCTGTTCTTGAACTAACCAGTTAAATCTGTGGAGTTTCTTTGACTAACTCAGTCTTCTTCGAGATTGGTTTCTGCTGTGTCGTTTCTGTCTTTGCAAATCTTTACTGCTTCTTCCAATTTTATTCATTATCTTGTAAATTATTTCTTTTCCACTGCACAAGACTCTGTGCCTACGTCTATTCTACTCTTTTTCTCCTTGTTATAATTTTGTATTTTCCTCTAAACTGTCCTCAAAACATTTTTATCCACACCATCCTTGTTGCACAGGCCGTGTCCAGAGCCCGCTGAACACAAGGGCTGTTCCTTTTTGTAGTTTCACAGCCCTTTGGCTGAGCCCCCCCAGTCCAACCCAGTGATTTCTCTCCATTTCTTCGTTAAGCATTCACTTCTTTCATGAAGCCTGTCAGTGAGAATTGGGCTGAGGGAGGTGGATTTACATTAACATACATTTTCCTTGTTTTGAAATTTCATCTGTAGTCTGTGTCTTGTGAACTTATTAAGTGTTTGACATGTGACTATGTAGTAGATCTTTCTTGGAGCAGAGACATTGTTCTTCCAGTTTAGGGCTGAGCAAATGGAAGTCTGCAGTAGTATTTATACAGAAATTAAGGTTTGTCATCTTCGTAGAAGTTTGGGAGTTTGTTTGGTTTTTTTCCTTTTAATTGTAACAATATTTATTTTAAAAACATTTATAGTAAATAATGCAATGGAAATGTGTTGCCAAGTCTAAAATTTGTAATTAATGTTTACTGAATGAAACCCATTTTCCCTCCTTACAGATGGAAGGCTTTTAATAACAGAGTTCTTTGGTGTTGTAAATGAGCATGTTTGTATTTGGCTGTATGGCATGTCCTGCCTTCTAAATATACCAAGTCAAACTCGAAATGATTTCTCCTAGGAGAAAATATATATCCTAAAAATTTGTTTTAGCAGATGAGATTGAAAGCTTGCCATGAATGTGAAAAAGAGATTGAGAGGTGAACAGAATATTTAAAGTGTCTGGAATACTGCTGTGGCAAGAGAATGTTAATCTGATGTTGTCTGGGCAGGAGGCAGCCCTTGGAGCCAACACATTCCTTGGGGCCCCGCTGCAAGCTGAGCTGCCAGCACAGTGTTTACAGCAAGATGCAGGGCCAGGATGGTCTGTATACATGAACTGTGCCTGCCTGCCATGCAGACAGCACGTGTCCAATATACCCTCCTCATTAGAAGCAAAGTTAGTGTTGTATTTAACCTTGAGAGTACAGAGCAGGTGGATCACACTGATATATGGGTAAGCACAGACACAGGAAATGTCCCGTATACCCTGTAACGGTGTTTATATTCATTGTGCTTATTTTAACTCCAAAATGTGACTGTAATTTATAAGCAACTGAAATATCAGCATTTGAAGCAGAAGTATTTTAAGGTGTTTACTCCAAAGTAAATAAGGCTGTATATATATTTTTAAAAAGCATTAACACACACATGTATGGACACTGTGTCCATTGTGTTTTAAAGACCGCTATTACAACTGAGTACTGTATCCATCATGAAAAGATGGTTTCATCCAAACCTTGTTTTACAGATAGTAGTAGCTAAATTGATGTTGTTCTTGTATCATGATTTCACAGAATATAACAGCATGTTATTTGTTTTTCTTTTTTTTTTTTTTTCTGTTCCCCAGACAGTGGTGGTACCAAAGGGGAAAGACTGAGTGCCAAACTAAAAGCTTTGCCTGGAACAAATGAACCCTATGAAAGTAGAAGCAGTAAAGAAATAGGCAAGTGGACATCTTAGGCCTTCTTACTTTCCCAGCCCTCACAGAGTGGAGAAATAAGGAGAGAGGAAAAAATAAATTATTGGAAGAGCATGTAAAATTAGATAATTAGGGAAACAATTTCCTCATTAAAATGAGATTTTAGTTTCACTGTTCAGAGCTCACTATAAAGTAGTTTTAAATATTACGAAATGTGGCTCATGTTATATTGTTTTCGATGTCTGTCTTCTGCATCTTTTAAATCAGTTTCTATGGGGCTGCAGTCATAAAATCTTCAGTAAGACTGAATTTTCAAAGAGGTTTAAAAGCTCAACTCCATGTGGAATGTTGTACTTCCTAAAAAGCTGTTCTTTAAACAAGTCATCAAGCTTGCTGTTCCTTGCACTTTTCCAAAGGCTTTTTCTCACTGTTACATAATAAAGAGAAATTTATTAAAGAAAAAAAAAAGGGGGTGGGGGAAAAGGCTTCTCTCACTAGCACTCAGGAACTTCACTCTGGTGCCCTTCATGAGTTTCTAAATGCAATAGTTTGTTCTCCTTCAGTGTTCATATGCTCTTTCTGGTCTGCATTTCAAAGACACCCTAGAGTTGTGCAGTGCTAAAAATTACTTGCAGGTAACCATTTCAAATGTATTTGTTTAAATCCCAGATGCCTCCTACATAGATCCACTTGGCCCACAAGCAGAAAGACCGAGAACAGCAGCAAGAAAAAAACCTGAGGAAGATGACTTTGCTGATGAAGAACTAGGAGAAGATCTGCTTCCAGAATAACATATGGGCCACTCAACATTTTTTTTAATCCCTGTAAAAGTTTTTGCTGAAAAACATTCATTCATTATGATTTTGTAGTGGATTTTGATAAATTATTTGGGAAATATTTTGGATATATGGTAACTTCCATTAAAAACCTGTATTTGAAATTGTGGTGTCTTTTATAATTGATTAAAAAAAATGGTAAAGATATTTTACTCATGCATAAAATCTACACAGATACTCAAACTCATTGCAAACTATCAAATGCATGAAGCTGTTGCCTTCAGAGATAGCTATGATAATCATATGAAACACAGAGGCCTGTAAAATTTTACCTTTCAGTGTGAAATCCCTCAAAGCAATGCTTATGAGGTTGAAAATGCCATATCCTTCATCCAAAGCCAGAATTTATTTAAGGCCTGTGAACTGACTTTCTGAAAATGTTGGATGTGACCTTGGTCTTCCTTAAGGTGCCAGTCCAGCAAAGCACTTAGCACTGATACCAAAGAAAGAATCTTAATTTTAGTCTATGCTTAGCTGAACTAGGGCCATTTTGCAGTCCCTTGGCAACCTCCTTATTTTTGTTTTTTTTATTTTGAATGGTCAGAATTGGCAGGATTTCAGTCTAGGTTGTTCAGAATTGCTAAGTAGATTGCAGCTTTTGAATCTTATGTTGGAGACTGTGGCACTGACTACACAGTGGCAGCTTTCTACAGCCCAGGCTGAGTATGGGCAAAAACGTTAGTACAGAAATCATAATTTTGCTTATGAACTGAACAAGTCTGACCTGACGCTATGAGACATGTTAAATTCCTGATTTATATCACTTTTGGTTGATAAAAATACTAGTTTTATTAGGAAATTAGAATTGGCAAAACTAGTCCACTGAGGTGGTTTGTTTTTAGAACATTGGCATGAGTTTGGTTTAATAATTAGTTTGGTTATTGTACTTTGAAATGCAAGGATCCAGTCTTCTAAAATTTCCAGTGCTGGTGTTTCCACTGCTTGACGTTGGTGCTCAGACTGTTTCCCAGACAGTGACACTGGAGAGGTCTCGTCATATCTTCACAAAAGGTTCCTTCAAAGTTTTTAAAACATCTGCCCGCCCTCATAGTGTGTCTCTACAAGTGGTCAGGAATGTTGTCCTGTGTGGTGCAGCACTTGGCCTAGGACTGCACCAGCTTCCTCCTCGTGTGATGAGCAGAACATGTGCAGAGTGGCTTATGGAACATCCCAAGGAGCTCATCAGAGACGAGAGGCACAGAAAGCTATGGGGCCTGATCCTTCTCAGGGATGAAAAATAACATGAGAAGGATGTGGACAGCACCTGTCTTCTTCAAGTCTTCCTCTTGTCTGCTCCTGAGTTCTGCTGTATCTATTGCTCTGGTCATGGAATGACATATTCCTGGATGTCATAGTAGTTCTCTTCTGTCAGGCTTAGTCTTGGAAGACCTGGACCCCCAGAATGCAATGTGCCAGTCAGGAGGGGGCATTTTCAGCTACAGACAGCAGTGTTATATCTAACTTAATCACACTGAGAGGAAATATTTGGGACCATGGCAGGGAGCATAAATGAACCCGTGAAACGGTGCAAAAGAGGAGACAGGAAAGATAATGTCATGGTGTTATAGCACAAAAACATTTGCATAGAGCATCTAATCAAACATTGCAGTCACACAGACTTGTCCATGATAAATGGGTAGGAATTACTGATAACTTGGGATATGGTTCACAGCTTAGTCTGTAGAAACACTCCTATGGACATCAGAGAGATTTTGACCAGCAGCAGTTCCTTGGTTCGGTCTGTCCTAAGTAACTGTACATTATATAAAATCCTGTGGATTACAAGTAATTGCACATTTGTTCCAGTCCTGCATAAACTCACAAGCACTTCTGGAACATGTTGTTTCCTATAGCATGAGGATCTGATTATATAATGCTCTGGGTTATAATGTATTTGCATGTTATTTTGTAAGCGCAGTTGAGCTTGTTCTGAACTGACAGAAAGCCCTGTGATCCAGCTCCAACACCAGAATAATCAGTCCTGTTGACAGTCAAAGTGACGTAGCCCAGGTTCATCTACTTCAAAACCGTGTTAAGTATGGCTACATCTCTACTGGAATTGCCATGTTGCCAGGGCAAGCCCAGAGCAGAGGAGCTGATGTGCAACCATCTGTACTAAAAGGCCAGCAGCACAGGGGGGCACAGGAGTACAGTTTTGGACCAGGACAGGTGATTTCCCAGACAATTGCCTTGCATCATCCAAAGGTGAGCCTGGGCCAGGAACCATTCTTGGTAAGCAGTTTCAGTGCAACTTCCTTCTTCTTTGGTGCAAGATGTTCTGTTTGAGGGAACACAAGATGTGACATCCCACCTGGACCCAAGGCTGGAGAGTGATCCCTGATGGGGACTAATACATTGGAATCTGTAGAGAAAGAAGTTGCATGCATGTCCAAAGTGCTGTATCAGCGTGGTGTTGGAAGGCCTCAAGCTGTTGGGAGGTGAACACACCTGCATAATTCAGACAGCTCAGGTCTCGAAAGAAGCATGGCCAGGCCAGTGGGGTGCTGTGTCTAAAATAATTACCTGTGTTATATGGGATTACTGTGCTATGTTGATGTGATCACCCTGCCCTTGTCCTGGAGATTGGTTGGCATTTAGCTCAGGTGCAAAGAGTTACATTCCCCGCTGCCATGTAGGATGCCCTTAGTCTTGTGATAAGTCTCAGAAACCACAGGAGTGGAAGCACTGAATGAGCTAAATAATTCTACCTTCGTCCCAGAAATTCAAACAGAAACATTTCCTCAGGTTTGATTGTACAAAACAGACTTCATCTCCAGAAACCACACTGTGGGCATGTGCTTCCAGCAACATTTAAGCCCCAATTTTGTGTTTTTAATTCTGAAATTAGTGGATCAATCATTTAAAATTCCTGAATAAAGTTTTAGCAAGTGCAATAGGCCTGCTATTATATTAATTTATTAATTTATTCTTTTATATTAGAAGAGTAGCAGTATTAAACTTAGGAAAATGCTAATCCTCTTGAGGAACTGACTTGTGAGCTATTTTGGCTTGTATTATCATGAAAAATGTATTGGTCCCAGTATTAAACAATCCTCAGTTGACGTCTCAGACTTGAGATCTTCCTCAGGATTTGCTGGATTTAGTTACATACAAAGTTGCCTTTCTCTTTACATGTATGAAAAATGTACAGTAGCCAAATATAAATAATTACTTTGGTAGTCGTTTATCTATCATTAAACAAGCCTAATTCCACAGTATCCAAGTATTCTTAATCATATATTTCATGGTTTACTTTGAACATTCTTCACTACAGAATGCATAACTCATTACTTCTAAAAGAAAGCTGTTCTAGAGTAACATGGGAATTAAAGCTGTACAAAGAAAAGTTATATAGTTCATAGAATCACAGAATGGTTTTGGCTGGAAGAGCACTTAAAGATCATCTAGTTCTAACCCTCCAATGCGTAGAGGGGACACCTTTCACTAGACCAGGTCGCTTCAAGCCCCATCCAACCTGGCTTTGAACACTTACAGGAATGGGGCTCCACAGCTTCTCTGGGCAACCTGTTCCAGTGTTTCATCACCCTAACAGTGAAGAATGTCTTCCTAGTATCTAATCTAAACCTACTCTCAGTTTACAGCCATTCCCCCCGTCCTATCACTACAGGCCTTTGTAAGAAATCCCACTCCAGCTTTCTAGTAGGCCCCTTTAGGTACTAGAAAGCTGCTCTAAGATCTCCCTGAAGCCTTCTCTTCTTCAGGCTGAACAACCCCAACTCTCAGCCTGTTTTTGTAGGAGAGCTGCTCCTCTGACCATCTTCATGGCCTCCTCTGGACTTGCTTTAACAGGTCGATGTCTTTCCTGTGCAGGGAATCCCACAGCTGGATGCAGCACTTCAGGTGGGGTCTCAAAAGGGCAGAGTAGAGGGGCAGAATCCCCTCCCTGGACCTGCTGGCCACCCTGCTTTTGATGCAGCCCAGGATACAATTGGCTTTCTGGGCTGCAAGTGCACACTGCTGCATTATGTTGAGCTTCTCATCAATCAACACACCCAAGTCCTTCTCCTCAGGGCTCTCAATCCATTGTCCACCCAGCCTGTATTTGTGCTTGGAATTGTCCATAAACAGATCCGCAAGTATTATGAGGAAGTGCTGTTTCTCTTTTTGGATCCTCTGTTAGCACAGTCTGAGACCATAAGAAATTAACTTAATTTGCTAGGCTTTGATTGTTCGTGATGTCAAAGGCATCTTTGTGGTAGAAAGGCTATTTTTAACCTGTTTGCTCCTCAGTTTCCACCTTTGCAAAATGAAGTCCTTTGAGGATTCTTCACTTTGCAAGAATTTCACTTTGCAATGCTGAATTGCCTAACAACTCTAAATCTCAATGCTGAGGTCCTGCTGTAGAAGATGCAATGCCATGGAAGCTGCAAAGTGGTATTGCAATGCTTACAAGTGGAAGGAAGATGAATGGGAACATAACAATTTGGGTGGCAGGTTATCTGCAAACAGAATGTGAAGGAGAAGGGTATCTCTGGGGAGTAATTTAATTCTCTGTCTGAAGATTTATACCTACTGGTGATGCCAGCTGAATGTTTGGTCCACCCTCAATACAAGTTGAACAACTTGAAGGTCTATGTGATGATTTTAAAAATGTTTTTCACATCATTATTTCAGATACAGAGAGCATCTCATTAATGTGCACACTGCTGTAGCAGGATGGTGATAAACATTTGGAATATGCCAGTTTAGGGCAGTTCTGCCATTGCTGTGACAAGCACATTATGTGGTATCATTAATAATGCTTGTCATAATAATGTGGTTTATTTATGTGTGAGCCAAAGTATCTGGAATCAGCTGTCATGCAAGGGTGGCTATGGAAGACAACAATCCCAACCAAGAAAACATCCTGACAAGGTTGCTTGTTGCTCGTTAATGTGTCTGGGACAATGAAGACACAAACCTTGTGTGTTTTTTGTTAAACACATTTCAGTGTTTAACATTGCATGAAATGCTTGATGGAACCACATGGAGAAAATGTTTCTTCTTATTCATACGAACTCACTAAAAAGGTCTGCCTTATTCTTGCACAGCTTAGTTTTCTTTTGAACATCCTGACCTTCTCATAGCAGGTATTTGTAGAACTGAAATTCTTATTATCTGGCATTGATCACTATGGTGATAATCTCAGGAGAGAGGCTGTTGCCACTCTCAAGTATAACTGGTGAATGACAATTGCCAGAAAGAGTATTTAGAATATTCTGTAAAAGTGAAAGAAATACTTTTCCTTCTATCTCTTCTATAAGTGAAAATTTCTCTTCCCCTTCCTCTTAAATATTTCCTCTTTGTTTTGGTTAAAAAGGGATAATGTAAGGTCAATAAAGGAGGATAATAAATGGTAAGGTATACCATGAAGCTCACCAGAGTCCAATGTGAAGATTGGATCAGGCTATAATTCATAGATTAAATGATTTCATATAAGGAGATGAACTATTATCTTCATTTGGAATACATTTGGGTCAGGAAAGTGGAAAGTTTAAGATAATATGTTGTTGAAACACTAAGGGGAAACACCAGAAACTTGGGGCACTATTGAGAACACTTATGACTGGAGGCTGGTGGGTGAGGGAGGGCTGAGGAAAGAGGGCAGGGAGGAGGGCAGGGAAGGGAGGGCTGTTGCACTTCCAAGAGCAGGGCCCAGGCAGGGGTTGCCTGTGGTGCAACAGGTGGTGGCTGTTCCTCTGCCCTCTAGAACTGGAGGCTCACCCAAGGACATGACCAGACCATGGTCCACTCCTTTCCTCAGCCACTTAGCCGGAGAGATTTGCTACTTCCTCCATGGACACTGATATAAAGATAAGAAATGGAAAAATGATATCAATTCCTGGCACCAAGCCCAGTGATGTAGTGGGAACGGGATGGTGGGTAGCAGGCTGGCAATGGCCTGTGTCACTGTGGGAATGGTGACACAGCCAGCCTGCAATAGGTATCTCCTTGATGCTTGTGAGATTTGGGACTAGCAGCCTTGGCTTGAGACTGGGAGGACCACAAGGCAGGGAGCCAGGGGCTGCCATGGTGATGGAGGGTTGCTGCTCCAGATGACCCTGTTGTCAAGAGCATGGGCTGGATGTTCTGTGCTCTGTCACTTGGAATTTTCAGCTGAGACCATCAAAGGAAAACATCTTACTGCCCTGCATTCTCTTAGCAAACAGCTTGAGCCACGGAATTACCTGTAGATTCACGTACAGGTGTATATGCCTGTTATTCTGAATTCATTGATTGAAATATTATCATATATTGCATCAAATTCAGGACAGACTTTCTATTAATAAATACTTTTTTCCATTATTGCATTACACAGATGTTTTAAGCCCCCCTCAAATTCTGAGAAAATTATAAATCAACACCCATGACAATGACAGTGGTTAGTAATTTCTCAAAGTCATGGAAGAACCTAAGTTGCCAAAATGTATTAGTGAATTTTTTATGACTCAGATGTCTCTGGGGTAGAGTATGCCACGAGAACTGGCACTGTGCTCTTTGAGATCCTGTGTAATAGAATCTCATTTGCTGCCCTTCTGTGATTCTTCTTGTTAGAATCAATGAGATTGTTAATAAGAAAATACAATGCAAGCAATGTACAGAATTAGAATATTGTCTAGATAAGACTCAAAGCCTTAAATTCACTGGCAATTTAATGCTTGTGCCATTGTTTTCTCTTCATCTGCTCTGATTTTTTGAGGCAGACCTCTCCCAGAAAGGCCAATATAAAGGAAGTGCATAAAAGTAATTTTGTAAAACCAAGTGTGACATCCTTATGCTACTCAGAAAGCATTGAGAAAATATACTGGTTTATCTTGGGAAGAGTAATACAAAAAGATCTGTTGTGATAAATATTTACTGTGTTACCACATATATCACTCGAAGGTGTTGAAGTAACACAAGGCCAGGTGCAGCACAGAGCTTGGGAGTTAGACTAGAGTGAGTTAAATGGAATCTGCCTTGCCCCAGTCTCTCACCTGAGGACAAGACTGCAAAGGAGAGTTTTTAATTCAATTTTAAACACTCCTTCCTCAGAGTCAAAACCTGATTCAAATCCCACACAGTTCAAGGTCAAGGTATCATAAGTGATACTGACCTGTGATGCATACAGTACCAAAATCACTAAAAATCACAGTTAGACTTACCTCAGTGACTTTTCAGAAACCATGAAATCAAGTCACTTCATTATGAATGCCAGTTCATTCTGTTTCAATTCCAGACTGATTGGTGAAGCTGATGTCCTGTATTTCTGTGGTACAAAGCTGGGGTTTCTCAGTCCTTGTATGATTTATGATTCCTATTTTCCCTCATTCCTGATTAGTATTTTCATATTAACTATCCTTATACTAAATGCCTCAATAGATGTACAGGGCTTTAATACAGCACATGAAATATTTGATTCAAGTGATAAATTCTCAGGGCTGTTTTTAATGCAGACCAGTTCAGTGGACCACATCTTTTATGACCCAGAGTACTACAGATGCTTATTTTTGTGGGTTGTGCCAGAAACGATAAATACATTGCATTATGTGTTTTAATTAAAAGTACCAGCAAGCCAGATCAGAACAGAAGAAGAAGTCATTAGAGGTGAGACTCACCTCAACCTCATCTAGATGTGTATCATGCAAGTTTCTCACCTTCTGAAGCGGTTCTTCTTGCAGTGAGCAGAGTGACACTGCAGTGGGTGTCTGCCACAGGCCACCTGAGCAGCAGGAACTCGTGCATCAGCCTGTCCACAGACAGCTCCAAGAAGCCCCAGTCGTCATGCAGGACATCAACCACCCCAGTGCCTGCTGGAGAAACGACACAGCAGGGATGTTTCCGGAGAAACACGCCAGAGGTGCTGCCAAGTCGGAGATCCCAAATCCCTACGAGGGACAGTGCCAATTGCTCTAAAGTGACTGGGAGAGCCCGGGCTGCAGTGGTCCCTTCTCCAGCTGCAGACACACAGCCAGGGCTGGGCTATTTCCAGCTGCAAATCCCCACGTTTTTTCACATCAGCCTTGACCCTTTGGCTCTGACTGGGCCAAGTCCCCCTGGCTCTGCCTCACTGCCGCCCTGGACGCCAAGTGTCCCGGCGGGGCCGAGCAGATCCCGGCTTTGCCCGTGCAGCGGGCGCGGCTGGAGGGAGGGCGAGGCTGCCGAAGGCATCCGCGGCTGCGGGAGCGCCGGGCCGGTGGCCGGGCCCGGGCCGGCGGCTGTGTGCGGACCGAGCCCGACCGTGCCCGCGGGGCTGTCCCGGGGCCGGGGGCAGCGCGGCGGGGAACGGGACTGGCCCGCGTCCGGCGTCGAGCCCTCGCCGCCTCTCCGTGAGCGCCGCCGAACATGTTCCTGGCAGGCGAGGCCAGGGGAGATGCAGTGAGGCGCGGGGCACTTTTCCAACAGCTCCTCCGCCGGGAGAGCCAGTGGCACGGCGCGGCGCCGCATCCCGCCACCTTCCGCGGCTCCCTCGAGGAGGAGCAGCCCGGCCGCCATGCAGCGAGGCAGGGTAAGGGCTGCGGGCTGCGGGCCGGGGGCTGCGGGGCGCGGGTGGTGCCGGCGGGTCGCGGTCCCATCCCCGCTGACGGCGCCGTCGTTGCAGGTGCGGGCGGCGGCGGCGCTGCTGGCGCTGCTCTGCGCGGCGCTGCTCCCGCTCCGCGCCGAGCCCGCCAGGGCGCACAAGCAGCGGCCGGCGCGGACACGGAGCTGCGGAGAGCGGCCCGAGGAGCTGCTGGAGCAGCTGTACGGGCGGCTGGCGGCGGGCATGCTCAGCGCCTTCCACCACACCCTGCAGCCCGAGCCGCCGGGCCGCCAGCACAACGCCAGCTGCCCCGCCGGGGGACGCCCGACCACCGACAAGAGGGTCCGGCTCCCCGTCAACCTGCGCAGCGCATCGCCCTGGGCTTACAGGTGACTCCGGGAGCCGCGGGAAGGGGGGTCCCGCTGCCGCAAGGGGACCTGGCGGTCTGAAGGGAGCAGGGCCGGTGTCCCCGTGTGGGACCGGCAGCACCGGGAATCCTCTGGCTTGCCCTGCGCGGTGCCCGGGGCATCGTCGGGGAGGCGAGGGGTGACCGCGGCAGCCGGGAGGAAAGGTGCTAAAGTAGACGTCTAGGTAAAGGGATACAAAGTAATTACGTAAAAACAGCTTGTCTGAGGGCTACGTCTAATGGGCAGAAAGAGAAACGAATGAGGTGGAGTGAGCCGTGAGATGGAGCTCACACCCACCCGAGCACAGACCACCCCTCAGAAAGTTGTTTGGGCAAACTGTCATACGTGAAGTTCACTCAGAGGACCCTCAGCAAAGAACCACCGCTGAGGAAGCACCTCCTGACTCTATAGTAGCGCCAGGGGGGCTCAAATCTTTTCCTGCGATGTGACTGCGGATACTCTGATGTTTCTAAAATACATGCGTTCACTCTCTGTTCACGTTACATACAGGCAGAGACCTATCTTCCACTACCAAACACTCCCAAGGGGTTGCTGTCCAGTTTGCTGTAGGAGCATAGGCAAGGAATGAGTACAGCAATATTCTGCATCTGTGTTTTCAGCCTATGCTTTGCAAACCTCCTTCCCCTGAGGTGGAACAGAAGCTGACAGATTATTTTTAAGTGGGCATAAAAATAACTTAGTAAAGCAAATCTGAATTTAGGCTACATAATACACAAACCAAGGGTCTGCACTTCTACAGGGAGCTATGGAAAAGCTTGGAAACCACTTATCTAGAACTCTAAACCCAGTGTGTGATCAGGTTCTCAGAAGACTATCAAGCCTTCTGGTGGTTTGTTTTAAAAAGACTAACAGAACTAAGAGAACTGAGTTCTCTGTTTTCACCTTTCTGTAAAGATACTGCAGAAAACAGGAAGGTAAAACATGCCCAAACTCAAAAGGAACTTTCTCGCTACTTTCTGTGTGTTATCCTTCCCAGATGCTTTGATGCAGTTACTGTGTATTCAGCAATGTATATCTCCTTGTTAGTGGTCTGCAATAAACATTTATTCTGTGGCATGGGCTTTGCCTACTTTTAGTTTAAGAAGTAATCCTACTGAGAGAAAAATGGTTTATTTGCTCAGTAAGTTTTTCATAAACAAAGTATTTTTAGTAACACATTTTCTCTAAGCAGACTGAGGATTTTTAAGCTACCAAAGAATGCACGAAGCAAGTATGATGAATTAAACACCTACCATTAGGCTCAGGTACTTTTTATGGTGGTTTTGACAAATACTAGTGCTATCAGAAAACTGTTCTTCTGATTTGAAAACAGTGCCTTCCATGCTTACACCTCGTGGGGCAGGTGTTTATTTTCAGGTGGGCCTCTGAACAGTCTTATTTCTTAACAGAGAACCAGCTGCTTTCTGGGGCTTGGCTTACAAAAAGTTTATTAAGAAGCTGTAAGTACACTGTACTTTTCATCAAAATGTTTTCAAACAGGCCACTAACCATTCACATAGAAGTAACATGAGGACATCTCCAAGCTGGGAATTTTGAAAGATAGTGGGGAAAAAAAAAGTATACCATTAAAAGCAAAATCTAAAAATATGTTAAGGGGAAAAACTGTTTCTCTAGGGTGAAGAGAACTGAGCACATGGTCCAGTTAACAGATCCCATTTACAGCTTTTTTTTTTGTGACTGTGGTTTTATTGTGTCATTAGTTTGCAATGAGACACCAACAGACATGGAAAGATTTGTAATGGAAGTGTAAAACGTAAGATTGATAACGTGCATTAGCTATTCCAACCTGCTATCTCATAGATTTTGAAGCTAGATATGAAGATCTGTTTTGTTCTACAGTCTTTACCTGAGTATTCTGGAAGCAAGCTCCCTCATCCCATTATAGCTACTGTGTGTTTTTGATAAGGACACACAGCTCTCCATTAAGAACCTGTAAGTGGTGTTACATGACACTTTGTCAGTGGCTAACCGATTTAATTTACACAATCCCAACGATTTCTTCTCCATGGCTGGGGTGCTAATCTGAAAAACTGCATACAGCTGTCTTCTGTAATACAGAACCTTCTTGACAAGCCTACTCACATTTAATTCTTTCAATCTTTCATCATAAATTTCGCCCTTTCACTGATTCATTGCTGTCTCCTGAACTGTCTTCTGAATCACTGCAATTGTTTTAGTAGTGAAATAAATTCACTTGCTCTTGTTAACTAACAGTATAGGACACTGTTCAAGGGCTGGATTTGACTACTTGCATGAAGTCTGCATCCAGATGCCTGCTCCGTTTCAGTGTGTCTCACAGACATCCTGCTCTTCGACTTCTTTTCTGCACCTAAAAAATTACAGTGCAATTCATTTTTTCTCTGTTCATGGAGTCTTTCTTTTTGACCTGCATCTTAATGTTTATCTTATGCTGTTTCTATGTCTTCACTGGTGTTGCAGCAGTTCCCATTGTTACCATCTGCAGATTTCATTAACATACTGTTTATACACCCTATTCCAGGTCATTAATATTAAAGATATTGTCTGGCTCTACTTACCTTCCCCTGTATATCTTCCTAGGCACCTGCTCCCAGCTGTTTAACACTGCTGCTTGTAATTCTTCTGCTCAGATGACTGTTCAGTTCAAGTCAACTGAAATTTTTTCATATCAGCATTTATGTGAAAAGAATCAAATATGCTACTTGGAGATCTGTTCAACCTCCCTGCATTGCCTGTATCCCAAGTTTGTCATTCTAAGTGTGGAAGAATTAGGTTTGACTGGCTTAAAGCTCAGATAATCCTTGTGTGCCTTCTTTCCTTGTCTTTGTTCTGTGCTTACTATTTATTTTCCATTACTTGGTCTTTTAATTTAGTCATGCAAAAATCAAGACTTACATCATTTTTGGCTTGCTGCAACCCAGAAATACAGGGGTTGTACCTGGATTACACCATGGATCCATCTGGTCCCCAATCCTGCTGCTAGCAGCAACCAACAGGTGGTATTTAAAGCAGAAGTTAGCAGAAAAATATTCATCTGTCTGATACTGAAATTCCACCCTGACGGCCACAGGAGATCAGTATATAACTCAGGGCACAAAGTTTAATCACACGAATTGCTCTTTACTCTGCAGAGCTATAAAGAGACAGCAGAGTTCCCTGAAGGTAGTTAGGCATGTTGGATTTGTTCAGCAGTTCAGGAAGCCGGTCTAAAAATTCCCCAGTTTTTTTAAAAAATAAAGCATACAGCAGAAGCTCTGCCATGAAATCATCATTTCATGAAATCCATCAGGCTGACTGTGTGCCAGTTTGTGGCACCCATCCAGGAGCTGCTTGTCCTTTTTAGCAGCATTACTAAATGGACAGTCAGTGACATCCAGAAAGCCTGCTTGTACAAGGAGGTTCTGGCAAGGGTCATGGTCCTTGGCTACTCCTATGGTTCAGAGTTGCTTAAATAGAATTAGTGATATGGGTTGACCTACAAAACCCTGTGCCAACAGCACAGGATGGGTGCTGCTTGTTAAAATTTACAGAAGCCATAATCATGGTGAATCTTTACCAATGCAAGCTCAGATCTAGAGGTGCACAGACAAGTTTCTCATGGACAATATAAATTATATTTATATTTATATATATATTTATATATATATATATTTATTTATATATTTATATTTAAACCATTATAAAAAGGATTAATTTTAAATGCATGTCTAAATGTTTGCAGGGTCTGATCATAAAGCTCAGAGTAATGTTGGAAAATCTGATCCCACTGAAGTCAACAGCACTTTTACAGGTAGTGTTAATTTGTGATTCCATTCTTAGGGCTGCAGAGCATAGATGCCATTCATTAATCAGCTGTACACATCATCTCTATTTTTATTTTCTGTTTTCTTAAGGTTGTAATAACAATCATAGCCAGTTTGTAGGAATACATTCAGAGTCTTCTGCAAACACACCTCTGTGTGACTTCAGCAAAAATTCTTTATGTGTATTCAAGAGGTCATTCATGTTTCTGAATTTCCATATCCCATGTCTTCTGTGTCTGCCTCTGGGGCCTAATCCTGTGTTTACTAAAGGTTATTCACAGAGATTTAACTTTTATGGTTAGTGTTGCTCTGATCATGAAATCCCACCTCATCCACTCCCTTCCTCAAACATTGCCCCGCTTGTTTTTTCTGATTTTCAAAAACCAGTTTCAGTTTATAAGCACCCTTGTTTTAGTGTTAATTTACATAAAATCTTAATAAAATTAAGACAGGCAAGTCTTTTTTTACTGGTAAAAGCCAAGCTTGTGTGCAGTGTGTTTGAAAAAGAGGTCTTTCCTGAAAATAATACTCCAGTGGTTTTCTAGAAGCAGCCTTATCCAAGGCATTTTCCAGGATTTAACAGTACTGTGTGGCACAATGTACATATCCCAAAGATACAGCCAAGGGAAAGAATTCAAGGGGTCAGAGAACTGCCATCCTTTTCAGTTGAGTACATGTTCGTACAACTCTTCAGAAAGTCAGTTACAGCATTAGGCTACTCTTTGCAAGCACTGTAGTTACTACCTCTGTATAAAACAAACTAAGCATAATGTGAACAAAAGAACACCTGCTATAGGGAAATAAATGTCTTGCCAAGAGGGGAAAAAAAGTTATTAGCTCTTAATCCCATAAGTATTTCTGAGTGTGAAGGAAGGGGACGATGATCTGCTTATTAGACTCCCGATAACATCCAGCTGTTAGCCCAGTGCTAACAGAAGAGTCTGCTGGCTGCCCCAGCACAGCATCTCACTCCCTGGAGTCAGAAGCTTGGAAACCATGAAGTGATAATATTATTAAAAATACTACATGTGAAAGTAGCAGTACAGGACAAAACAGATTAAGTCTCTGCAAGGGTTTTACTTCTGACAGAAACTTTTGTCTTGAGTTTCCAGGCTTGGAACGTAAATGGCAGGAAGTTTGTTTTTCACTGGGAACCCTCAAAGCACTCATAGGGTCATAAGGAAAAGCAGCCTAGTCACACTTCATTGGCAGTTCCAGTTCAGCACAAACCTGCTTCTTATTCCAGCAGACCGAAACAGAGCAGCCCAGCTCCCTGCTCCTCTTGCTGGTGAATCTGGAGGGCAGGTGAGGCAGAGTCAGCCTTATATACCAGTGACCTGAGTTCACAGGATAAGGGCAATCCTCATAAAAGTGTCTGGCCTGTCTAGTTTCCAGCAGTGGCTACAGCAAACGACACAAGTCTGCAGGGGACAGCTGGATGGCAGTGAAAAGTTGCACTTCTCTGGTCCTCCACCCCTTCTGCCAGCTGCATCCATCCCAGCTGGGTGTATTTTACCTTACATGTAGGAGAGAGTCAGTGGGAACTTGGAGCATGTGTTTTCTCTGGTGAGTTAACCTGATGAGAAATGCCCTGTTCTAGAAGATATAAAAATATGACCTGTAAGTGCTTGGAGTAATGGAAAGGCATCAAACTAAAGCAGCTGAGGCAGTGGTCATTATCTGCATAGAGTGGTCTTGTTCCATACATGCAAACAGAGGAATTAGGTCACACAATTGCATTTATTCAGCAAGGTCACTGGTGTTTCTTAGTGCTTCAGACCCAAGTAGGTCTGGGCTGCCAAGAAAGATAAAAATAAGGCTTTAGTTATATGGCTTTGCCAAACAGGTTTGTGCTGAAGATGCAGAACCTGGAATATGGCTCCAAATTTTAGTGATACTAGTGTTAAGCTATTAATTTCAGGAGCCTTCAGCCTGAAAGTTCTGGTCTGGATGCAAAACCATATCTATATTTTCAATCCTGCATCCTTCCAATTCCCCACACGATGGAGTAGAGGTGTCTACATCAAACTTAGTAATACAAGAGATTTTTTCCTTGGAAAGTAGAAAACCATGCCACAACCACACCATCCTTCCAAAAAAAAAAAAAACCCTGGTTTATGCCTGACTTTTGCCATGTGGGAATTTGGAGGGGAAAGTTCATTGTTGACCGAGATTCCAGTGTTCTTCTGTTACTAGTGAAAACTCTTATGTCTGCATGCAGAAGCCTATTCATGCTTTCCAGTAACATCATAAACCAGGTGCTAGAGATAATACAGTAGAGGAAATGCCAATGACTTGACATATGGTGTGTTTAACAGTCCACCACTGAAACTACTCACACTTGAGTTTGAAATGGGAATGTATCACAGTAGAAAGGCCTGTATTCCCCTTTCTTCTCTTCTGCTGGCTACCAGACATTTATTTCACATTGGTGTGAGATCCTGTAACATGAAGTTATTTCCTGGGGAAAATAAACAAGTATAAATGGAACAGAGAAGCTTTGCAAAAGATATCTGCAACATCACCGGTGTCTGGCTATGAGAGGAGTGGACAGGTTTTTCTGTGAGGAAAACCAATTCTTTAAATATATATATATATATATATGTATATATATATATAATGGCCATTATATATATATATATAAATGTCTCTTTTCTTTGATGACAGAATTATCAAGTTTGTGTTTGGCCAAAGCTGTGATTCCAAGTTTCCTTTAACCTGATAAACAGGTAATAATTCTGGAAAGGGCAGCTCCCTTCTGCTCCCATTGACAGCTGCTTGTTCCCACTGGCTTTTGGTGTAGATGTCTGTGCATATGTGGCAAGATATACACAGCTTTCAATGAAGTTAGTTTTCAGTTGAATGAGTTCTTTGATCAATCCTGTGACCAGAAAAACATCGGCATCAACCCAGGGGTGGGTGTGAGAGGGAGAGCCAGGCTGCCTGTTTTTGCAAGTACAGATTTTATTGACTAGCAGTGACTGCAGTCACAGCTTGAGGTAGAATTATGCTGCCTCTTCCGCGGCTGAAACCTCTTCTCACCTAAGAGATGACTTGGAAAGATAAAACACTTCGATACCCAAGGAAGTGCTGCAAACTCTGGGAAACACAATTTAGAAATCACTTTAAATCTATTAAAATTTAAAAGATCACTTTAAGCTCTGTTAAGAGATCCCACCTGAAGCACTGCATCCAGCCCTAGGACCCCACCATAAGATGGAGTAAGTCCAGGGGAGGGCAATGAAGACACTCTAAAGGATGGAGCACTTCTCCTATGAAGACAGGCTGAGAGTCTTCATCTAAAAGGGGCCTAAATAGAGCTGGAAAGGGCAGGTAGTGACAGGAAAAGGACTAATGGCTCCAAACTGAAAGAGGATAGGTTTAGATCAGATACTGGGAAGAATTAGGAAGTGCGCGTGGTGAGGCAGCGGCACAGATTGCCCAGAGAAGCTGTGACTGCTGCATCCTAGTGTCCAAGGCCAGGTTGGATGGGGCTTTGAACAACCTAGCCTAGTGGAAGGTGACCCTGCCCCTGGCAGCAAGGTTTGAACTAGATGATCTTTAAGGTCCCTTCCAACATAAACCATTTTATGATTCTATGGTTCTATTGTGGTTTTCAAAATCAGTTATTTTAAAATGGCTGTGGGAAGGGGGTGTTGTATACTCAGTAGTTTGTTTTGTTCCATAAATAATTATCTTGATGACAGGTATTTGATTCCTTTTTGTTATGCAGTTGCCTTACTTCATGTACTGCATGGTGGTTCTATCCTGATCCCAAGTAGAGGATGGCTTAAAACCCAGTGAAAGAATTTTTACTGTTCTCAGAGCAATTCATGGTAAACATTACAGGCTTGACCATTCTCTCTAGTATCACATCTTTTTTACTTAATTTTTTAATCCTCAGCTGCTGTGATTTACCACCCAAACATGGGAAACATGTGTACATCTGACCATGTATGGTGTGAAAGTAGGCGCAGGGGAAAGGGCTGAAAAGGATTTCCTGTTATCTGACAGGTGTGCTCGTGATAACATATGTGAGGTCAGCATCCTCCCTAAGCAGGGATGGGCCCTGAGGGAGAAGCACTGGCTGTACTTCTGAGCTGAACGCTTCTCCAGCCAAAGACATCCGTCTTCCCTCCCCAGCTGGACAGCAGGGCCAGTGCTGAAGCAGGGCTAGTTCTGTAATGGTGTGACAGCAGAAGGTTATCTGGAGGAAACCTGAAAGTGCAAAGAGGATAGTGGTAGGCATAGGAGTTAAAGATATTTTTAAAAATCCTCCTTTTCTGCAGGTGCAAACATATTTTCTAGAATAATGGCACACAGTTTTAATAATGTACAAGTTACAGCCATGCTTGGTAACTACTTCCAGTATAAGCAGGAAAAGCAGATAAAGAACAAAGTAACAAGTACATCAGCACCACAATAAGCAGTGTGGCTACACACTGTGGCTACACACACAATCCAGTACATGCACTCTGCTGTGCACTTAGTCTTTTATTTCATAAAACAAGCAGACTTTATCAGCTTCTATTCTCCTTGCTAAAAGCAATGGCGATAGGTCAGACAGGATCTGTGTCACTTGCGACCATAGTATCACATCTTTGTTTCTGCATCAAACAACATCCAGAGAAGAATGATAGAACTTGGGCTTTGCTGATCCAACTGTACCTAGAATCATAGAACCATTAAGGTTAGAAAAGACCTCCAAGATTATTGAGTCCAATCTTTGACCGATCACCACCTTGTCAGCTGAACCATAGCACTAAGTGCCATGTCCAGTTGCTTCATGAACACCTCCAGAGATGGTGATTCCTGGGCAGTCCATTCCAATGCTTGACAACCCTTTCTGTGCAGGAATTCTTCCTGATGTCCAACCTGAAGCTTAGTTTAAAAGCTTTACTCCTGCTAATAAGGAATTTCTAGAGATAGGGCATTAATAAGCAAAAAGAAAGGGCCAAACAACAAATGGTGAAACAACAAAAAATAGAGGCTATACTCCTGAAGCTTTGGGGTAATGCTTTACTCAAAATGCAAGGGCAGACAAAACACTGACATTGCAATTTGTCTCAATGTGGCCACAAAAATATTACTTTTCTCTGGTTAGAGGAAGAGACGAAGGTGAATTAGAGAGAAATACAGAGTTCTGCTTTCTGCACCTTTATAACTCCAGGAATAGTAGGGAGACAAAACCTATTGTAGAAATAATAGTACAATTGAATTCTATTTAAATTATTAATTTTTAAAACATCATGTTATGGCTTCAACAAAACAATGTTAACAAGGATTTGTACCAGTTTTTGAAGAACTCGAGGCAGATCAAATGCCCAAGTGTCCTTTTTAATGCTCTGTTTACCCATTCAGTCCAAACCACAAAACTTACTCTTCTTAAACCCATGAATCTCACAATTCAGAAAGCCAAATGCTTCATACTTCTGTGAGCACTGTAGGACCTGATCAGTTCTGTCAGTTGTGCATTGGTTTTTGTTTAGTTGGTTTTTTCTTTACACTTTACAAATAGGAGGCCGGACAGCAACAGCCACAGCTATTTTTTCTGGAAAAGACAATAAAAACATAATATAATTATTATAGTGAAATAATAATAACAATAACAACAACAACATTATATAACTCCAAAGGAATATATCTATTTTTAGAGGTACTAACAGATCTTTATGTGCTTCCCTATAGAATTTCCTATGATCCCACGAGATATCCCAAATACATTCCCGAAGCATACTGTCTGTGCAAAGGCTGCCTCATGGGGATCTTTGGGGAGGAGAATTTCCACTTCCGCAGCACCCCTGTGTACATGCCGACCGTCATCCTGCGCCGCACCTCCTCCTGTGCCGGGGGCCGCTACGTCTACACGGAGGATTACATCACCATCCCAGTGGGCTGCACCTGTGTGCCTGAGCCAGAGAAGGAGGCCGAAAGCGTAAATTCCAGCATAGATAAGCAAGAGGTGAAGTTGCTGGTGAGCCAGAACAAGCCCTCATCCGAATGAAGAACATATTAGGAGCCGTGTTACAGTACCGGCTTCACATTCACATTTCGCCGCCTCAGGAAACGGCGGCGCAGCACCAAACACATCGACCCGCCCTCTTTTTCTGCTTACAGTTATTTCAGTTATAAGGTGAAAAGTTTTGTCCAGTCACTCAGATCATTAGAGATGGCGATTCATATGAAGAACTTCTTTAGTTCATGTACTCCTGTTTAGTGAACTTGTTGAGTTCATTGTTGCAAATTCCAAAGTAACCTCTTTTCTTTTTCTTAGAGCAGAACATTTTATCCTTGTTTATTCACAGTAAATTTTAGAAGATGATGCAATTGTAAGACACGTTAGCTATTATTATAGCGGGCTGCTGGTTGCAGATACTTTTAAAGAATCTCTTATACTCTAAGTACCCTTATATAAAAATCATGTGGCTGCCATAGATGTGCCCAATCAGCAGTTAAAAGGATAATTTCTCAGGCCGGGAGAGCCTTCCTTTATATTACATAAACTCCAAGCAGTGTTCTTGGCTCTTATATCTTCGGCTATTTATACACTACAGCAAGGAAATCTTTGCTGAGTTAGAGTTATTAATGAAACAATATTCTACGTGTTTTGCTATTTGTAAACTGGCCTATTAAACTGGCTATTTTTAAACTTTTTTTAAATTGCTAAGGGTACAAAAGTGTTGAGAAAAAACATGCTAGAAGATTGTAAAACTGCAGCAGACTTTTCTGATATGGACTAAATCTGACTACACAGAAAATATCAGTTAGAAAAACACACTTTGGGTCCCAAAAATTCTGTATTAGATTTCATCCATCACTAACTGCTTAACTGTTTCTTGTGATAAAACTGTATCTCTACAGTTGAAAAGCCAAAACCTTTTTCACGTTAGGAGAGGAGATTCCCCATTAAAAAATAAGTAGAGAGGATAGGGTCAAGTACACTGCAGGTGAGTAAGCAGGCTAGGTCTTAATTTCTAGATGCTACAAGAAGTTACTGAGGTGAGTCCCAGTCAATCCAAACAATTTATGTAATTACTGTTACTCAGTTTTCCCTATGCCACACGTAACAATCACCTGTAAGAGCTGCTAGTCTGCAGAAGCACCATCTTCCATCTGTGCAGTTTACTGCTGATGGAACTTGATGGCAAGCCCTGACTGGAAACCCTGGATACACAAAAATTTGCATTTCCAGAACAAGAGACTGAATGTTGACTCAATTTAGTGAATAAGAATCAGGAATAACCAGGCATGCCTTGCAAAAACATAATTCCTCAGAGGGCCACACTTGCCAAAACTGATCAACCTCTGAATGCACAGCAGAGAGTTATCTTTTACAGTTGAAGGATCATGATTGCAATATTTTTACAGAATAAACATCATATGCAGCAATGCATTTGCTACATCAAGAATCTCAAAACTGGCCTTTAATTTGTAGTGGAGAAAGCCCCTACACTACACAACCACACATTTCTTTGGAGTGTTGTTGGATGAAGAATGGAAAGACTGTGAGCTAATCAGAATTAACAAATTAAACAGAGAATGGAAGTCATACGACAACTACTTATCTTGGTGCACAATTATGGACTGTGCTCTCTATGACCCAGTCTAGCATAACAGTATTTTTACAGTGCAATTTGTGCAACTTCATACAAAGCCTAAAATAGCTTAATGAATAAAAGATTCCCTTCACGATGTCAGATCGAAGATTGTAACCGTGTCTTTTGTGCAGATGCTTTTCCTCAGTTCTACTTGTCTTTAGATCTGTGTTTCCTCAAATTGTGATGCTTCTATCTCAAGGGAATCCTCAAAGGAGAGTTCAAACAAGGTCATAAAGTGTTTATACTACTCAGAGAACAGCTAATTGCCTAGCTGCTGCCAGCAATTAGAGTTAGTTTCCTGTTCCCTAGAGAATGTAAATACTTGCAGCAGTTACAACCACTTTTCCTTCCTCCTAATGTGGAAGAACTTCTCACCCTCCGAGCAGAGGGAAATGGTGATCAGAGGGGCTCAAAAGGGAGACAGACCCACAAAACTGGAGAAACACTTCATTAGATGATGTTTCAGCAGTCTGTCATCTTAGGGTTTCGCTACTACATTGTGAGGTTTTTCTCCACACACACACTTCAGGCAGCATGAAGATGGACCTTCAGACTCCACAGCATAGAAAGCAAAGTCTTCACTGTAAAAGGCAGTAAAACGACCCCAAACAACAACAACAAAATGTCAAACCATGCAGCATTTAACATGTAGTAAATACCCAGAGGGGCTACCAGCTAAAACTCTGGCTAAACACTGCCCTCCAGCAGAACTCATCTGTCGGCCCACACGCTTTTGTTATACAAATTTGTCTGCAACAAATCAGTTATTAGAGCACATGGATATATTTGCATGATGTGGCGGGAAAAGAAAAATCTCATTTTTTTGTTGCAACTCTTGTGCTGCGGGCATTGGAGTAATTTTGAGGTTTTCAAGTAACCAGAGCATTTTCTTGGAATTCCTGGGAGTTGCAAACTAAGATCAGGTAAATGGAACATAACAGTTTCTCCAGTCCAGTAAAACAGATGCTTTAGCTTACACAGAGCTTCAGAAATTGGATGACTTAAGGTATTACAGAACTGCAAAATCTCAGTGGATCAATAGAATGAGTATGTTGGCAACCTCCTTCTCGTCACACTGCAACAAGTGCAGGAAGCTTCCCATGGTTACAAGCATCCTCACGTTATCTTGTTCAGAAGCCCATTTTCCTTTTTTAATCTTTCGCGTCCTCTGTGACAGACTGTTTAGCTGAGCCAGTTTACTTCCTGGTCCAGCTTTCCAGTTAGGTGTCTCTTAAAATCTGTGTTTATGTTTTAGCACGAGCAGCTGTTTGATAGTTTGTTAGTGAACAACTGTTTGTTAATACTTAATGTCAAGAACTATTAGCTACGCAAACATTTGTTGATCTTCAAAATACCCTTCCATCTATTCTTTCTCCACATTACTCATGTGGAAAAGGTTGAGTATTAAATGTAGTTTGCATTTGTATGGAGGTTTGATTTTTTTTTTAATGAGGTCATCACATCATGGATTTATATCAGTTTCACTTCAAATGTGGTGTGACATTTTCCAGCTTCTAGCCCTCTGGTTACAGCTGCTGCAGCCTTGCCTTTAATTTGCATGGGGGGAGGGAGGGTTCATTGGAGTTGCTTCAAGGCTTCACAAACTGTTGACAGAAGGCAGACATGAAATGCCTCATTGAACCAACTCCAGCCCCAATAAATGCAAACAATTCAAAGCTGGAACTATCTGGCAGCTGCAGCTGATTTGAGAAAATTTTTTGTTGTGCCAGGAAAATCTTCCTTCAATGAGGTTGTCCCTGGAATACATCAGAAGCCACAAAACACAGAACAATATCCTTGGTAAAGAGATTATTTTCTTCTCGGTAGTAATGCTTAAGATAGTTTGGACAACTCCTATCATTCAGGAAGGTTGAGAAAAGCCTGAGATGCTAGTTTTGGTTTTCTTGCCAGTCATTACCTGAAGATGTTTGTCTGAATAGATGGAGATCTACAGTTGCAAGTGAACATGGAATTGCATGAGGAACACGAACAAAAAGCCACGAGAGGAAAAGGGAAAAAGGCTGTGATGTGCTCACAAAGCATGAAACCCCATTAATCTCACTGGCATTAGGGAACAGCCGTAACTACCTGGACTAGGGCACGAGGAAGACCCATTCAATCCCATGTGTTTCAGTGGCATGAGCTATCACTCGGTTTTGCTGTACTCCCATCTAAGGAGGCTGCAGAACTCGAGCAGACCCAGAGCAGCAGCACAGCTCTGACATCAGCTGATGAGGGGCTTCTGCAACCCGAACCCAGCTGCAGTTTCCCAGCTCCGTGCACAGCACTGGGGCTGCTCCGTGCAGGTAACAAAGGGAGAGTGACCAAACCAACCATTAGAGACACCTCCCAGTTGCTCTGGTCCGGAGGGGCACGGGGAGAGGGGCAGAAGCAATTGTGTGGTAGAGACGGGCTACCTGTGCAACACCGAGCTGAGGGTGACACTTTTAACAGAAGTGTAGAAATTGGCAGCAGTACCTTGGACTTCATGCAACTGCATTTCCAGAAACATTTCATTTCTCATCTGGGGTGAGGTGCAGGCAGCTGCAGTGTATTCTCTTCACCTACAGCCACCAGCCCGTGCACAAGCCCCCACATTTTCTCTGCCAAGTGTCCCAGCCATACCAACAGCAGGGCACTGAGATGTCCTGCTCCTGCACAGTGCCCATTACTGCAGATAAGTGGATGTAGCACAAGACTCTGTAGTCACAAAGGCCACTGGAAAAGCAGCATGGTGCTAATACTCCACCACAGTCTGTTCCAACAGAAAGTCCATCCATGAGACATCAGCAGTAAGGAAAATCAATCACTACTTGACACTGATGTTTTTATTCATAATCCTATTACAGAAGAGAGATTTTGTTGTCACATAATATTTCTTAATGTTACCATGATGGCACAAAGCACAAATTCACTACGAATTTTTGTGACTTGTACCTTATTAGAAACAGCTTCTGCCTTGGAATCATTTGGACAAAAACCAGTTTACCTCCCATCACTGATGAAGTCTGTAAATGCCACCAGTCAAGCTCTGCTTGGGCAGCTGCCTGCACTCATCAGGCTATTAAGAGGGAAGTTGGTGGACAACACGCTGCTCTGTTTGAGTGCATCTGCACAGATTTATGTGTACTCTCATTTTCATAACTGTGCATCTTCACAGCGCCTCTTTTCAAAGCCGTCTGACCTACATTTGAGAAGCAGCAGTTATTTTCTTGGAAGTGAATTTCTTGGTATAACTGAATGGTGCAGTTTTATTTTTTTCAAGAAAAGTCTCTGATGAAGTTAGCAAAGTCATCCTTTGATTCTGCTATAGAGAGCCCAGCAAAACACATTTACCAAAATAAAGCAAACAACTGAAGGAGTTAATAGCAAAGCAGCAACAGAGGTGAAGCTTCGATTTGAACAGCACATTCTAATTTAGGTGGATGGCAGGGGAAGGATATCCTCCCTTTTGCCAATTGTACCTGTCCCCCTTGAAGCCTCCATGGAGTTATAAACAAAGTTTCATGAGTTACTTCATTGTCTCCATCTGCTTGGTAATAAGCCCGTTTACAATTGTGAAGTACAGACTTGTGCCAATAGCCATGCAATTAACACTCTGGTTTGCCTTTTTTTTTTAAACTGGCCACACAAAAGTGATGGTGAAGCCTCCTGGAAAACAACTAAACCCAGCTGTATGTCACGTGTGGACAGGCATTTTCAGGGGGGATCCTGGCTCAGCAGCAAGGATGGCTTCTGGTTTGAAAGGCAAGACTGTATTTGCCATGGGCTCACGGATGCTGTCAGAAGAGTCTGGTGCCTGTTCTCCTGCAAGCGCTGCCTCTGCTGCACTTCTCTCATTTAACAAACCTGCTACCTGTCTGACAGAAGCCAAGGCCATGAAAGAGAAAGAAAACTCTTATAATGAAACTCAAGAACAGCAGGTGTAAAGTGTGAGGACGGAAAAGCCTTAGGAAGTAAACAGATTTCTTGAAAAATGGGGAAGTGGCTACAGTGGCTTGGGTGGATATTTATGAACCACTGTTGTGTCCAGCTCAGGCAGCATGATCCTCTGAGCACTGAGAGAGGATTATATTTCACCTACATAATTCCTGCTCACTTTTTTACTCAACCAGATGGGAAAATTTGCATGCAAACAGCAGAAGTGCACAGAAACATGTGTGTTATCTTTACCTTATAAAAAGATCTTGTCTCACAAGCTTAATTAGGTTTATTCCCACTGTAAAATAAATTTCTCAATACTTCATTTTAAGTGATACATTTTGTAGATGCAGCGTTTCTGTTAGGCTTTTATACAATATGGCATATAAAGACAATTACTTGTGTTTTGTGTTTGTGTATTTATAGATTATAAACTGTTGAGTGCCTTGGAATTTATGAACCAACTTTCAACCAAAAATACATTAGTAGTGTAGTTAGTCAAAACCAACTTTAAAAATTCCCAGTTACCAAAAATGTCTACCATCCCAAAGCAAAATTTTTCTAATGTATCATCTACTTTGATTGAAATATAGTCCAAACCTCATATATAAAATCTAACATTTGAAACAGTGGGCATTTATCAATATATTACATTATTCCTCAGTGGCCTCAGTGGCCTTGTAAGAGGTTTCTGTTCTACTGCTCTGCTGCTCTCTGTGGAACAGGAGAGAAAGAAAAACTGGGCAACTGGAAAAAAACAAACTGTTTTTGTAACTATAAACTTGACATACCTGTAAATCATCTTTAGTTTGATACTGAAATCTGTTAAAAAGCAGGCAATGTATTTAATCAGAGCCATTATAATTCAGGATTTAATGGAATAACATTACTACAGAAGTATCAAGTTCTTTTGCAGTGACAATTCTGATGTCTGCTAAGCAAGCACCTATGTGTTGTTATAAGCTAAAATCACTTCAAAAAGGTCTCTGTATTGTAAAAGTTACTGGTTAGAATTAAACTCAAACTGAGAAGTTCCTGTTATCCAACCCCTGCATTGTTTGGTCCACATTTACCTAATAGGTAAGATACGAGCACAGTAGCTGCAAATGCTTACTTATTTTAAAGAGAGAGGCTAACACATGTTGATTAAAGCTAGCCCAGAAATAGTATTCAGAGCTGAATATTTCAGCACTGAGAATTGTGGAGTCACTGATAAAAACCAGAAAGCAGCTTGACTGAAAAAGTTGTAGGTCTTCTTAAGAGAATCAGTCCAGTCCAGAAGTATAGTTCACATAACATCGGAATTCATTGGCTAAATTTCTCGAGTGTTTTGGAATAAACTTGCACATCTTCACACCAAGATGCTTGGCTGCCTGTTCCTCCATGACGGCACCTGCAGCGAAAATAATTGGTATTCAGTAAGAAAAACAGTAATAGAATGTTTGGACTTTTTTAGTAGCTCCTCACAAATGCACATATAACAGAGCCTGGGGTTTTTTAAGGAAGGAAGGCTTAAAGCAGCTACACTGTCAGCTGCCCTTGACAACTGAATCTACTGAGAAACTTAAAATAAATCTAGAAGAATGGAAGACACCCCAAGGAAACAAATGTCTGAAAACTTTCATAAAAATAGGTAGAGGGTATCAGTGCCCTTTATACAGAAAAGAAACTTGGAACTCAGTCTTCCTGCTACATACCAACGAAGTTAAATGGTAGGGAGCCAAAGGAAATGCAAACATTACATATACTCTTCCACTTAAATAAACTGCAGCTACACACTGAGAAATCACTTCTTGAGCAGTATTTCTCAAACTCTGTAAACTGAAGGGCCACCTACCCGTTTTAGGGAGAACCATCCTTGTGTGTGACTGCCACGAGCAATTAAACCAAGAAGTAGACTTCCTATGGCCACATATTGTTTTAATTTTTTATTTACTTTGCCTGCTTGGTTGACCTCCCTCAAGTTGTACGTAAAAAGGGCTTTTGTCCTTTGCTTTTTGAAAAAGTTTCCTGGATGTCTTCAGATGTCTTGTAATAACAACATAGTTTAGGAAATGCCATGACTAAGGCAGATACACATCATTTCTTAAATCAGCAAGGGCATCTTCATAAGGAAGGACCTGCAAGTGTAATTAACTAGTTATTTAGTTTCACTGCTTTTAACACTTGGTTTTTAATTCCTCCTACTGTATTTCAGTGCCTAGGATATCAAGAATAAGTTGCACCTATGTTTGCCGTACCCCGACTTCAATCATTGCAATTACAAGAAAAAAAATATTTCTGGAACTTTGCAGGATGATCTTTTAATTCTTCAAAAATTCAGTAAAACTTGTAACGCCATAAGAAAAAAACCCGACTTTAAAAAGTCCTATTAAAAATCATTTGCCTCCAGTTTAAAACAAAGGTTGAACTCAAGTATTCAAATAAAAAGCTTAGGATATATATCGCCCTTTAAATTAATGACAATTTAGTATTATAGAGTTAGTATTTCTCTCACATGAGTGAGTCTGTCTTTTGAGAAAGAGGAAAAGATCCTTATAGGGACCTAATATTTTTATTAGCTATACCTGTGCAAAGCAGTATCTTTCCTTTTGTCAAGTATTTGATCGTCTCTGCAGTTTTCTGAAGACATTCCTCAGACAAATAGGGTGGATCTGCTATTACAATGTCAAAACTGTGAGGCAGGAGATTTTCAGGTAAGTTCAAAGGTTGGTTGTAATCATAGAAGATAAATTCTTCTCCATATACAGAAAACCTTCTGTCGTACTCAAGTATACACACTGAAAAATCTTTACCATCCAGTTCTTTCAGTTTCTGGTACACACTCGGTGCACTAACACATGCTATCCTGAAAAAAGACACAATGACTTAGAACATTGATTTAAAAGGCAAACAACAGCAACGAAACCCCTACACCAGTCCTCACAGCTGCTCTGGGACAAACATTTTAAGTATTAGTCCCCAAAATGTAAGCTATTCTTTCTCCATTCTAACGACTAATTTCTTTAATAACTTTAAGCCATTACCTATTCAACCTCCATGCTGCACAAAGACCTTAAGCCTAACTACAGAGAAAATTTTGTTTCAGAAAAGCAAGAAAATATACTTGAAAACTTAAAATTAAAAATTATTTCTTATAGAAATAGGAAGAAAACCAACTTTTCCCATCTGTTCTACAGAAACACTGTATAAAAACAGAGAAAATAATTACAAGTTATTAATATGCTCTAAAATATGCTCTGTATTTTTCAAAAAATAAAAAGATTCATGGTAAACTTTAACAAGACAGAGCCTACAACATTCAGTAAAATGGTAAGTGAGAAGATCAGTATAAGCTATTAACTAAATAACAGCAAAGCAGTTCTGCAATACTGCACTTGAACAAAGATGAAGTACAATGATAATGAGTTAAACTGCATGCTCTGTCTATGTAGTAGACATAAAGTTTTTACACTAAAGACATGTTAAATCTATAACACCGTTACTAAAACCCACCTGCCACCTTCTCCAGCTGCCACAACCGCTTCCTTGGCCAGGCACGACGCAGTTTCATCGCTGTACCAAAACTGGCTCAGTTGCTGAGAAATGATACACAATGACAAACAACATCAAATCATCTTCTGACTGTGCTACGTACAGTCAGGTGTGCTGAGCCACACAGCAACTTCCCAGTTCACAAACTGTAAAGCTGGAAAAGTAACTATTTTCCTGACAGTCTTCCTACTTCCGTAATCCACGTAGCTTACACCACATGCTTCCAAAGCATGTATGGCAGTGCCAGGAAAACCAGGCAATCCAAACCACTGACAAGGCTATTTCAACCCCCATGTGCAGATGCAGTGTAGTTATGTGCTCTTAGAGTTACTTTAGCAGAAGAAGAAAAAGGAACTTGAAAAGTGACAGTATAGAACGAAATAAAGGATAGAACTACTAAATCAGAAGGGATCAGGAAAAGGAAGAGCAAAAAAACCCAAACAGTCCAGAGACAAGTCAAAAGTTGGTCTGTCACATATAAAAACAAGCAGTGAAACAGCCATCCACAAAAACAAAGAAATAAACCACAGAGAGAAATATGAAATTAAAGGAAAGATCACTTGATCTGGTAACAACACTGTGTTTGTCTCAGTCTCAGGGAGGAGTCTTTACTGCCTTCACAAGCCAAACTGGAGTTAAAATTTACAGAAGGGACAGATGTTTCTGTCAGCAGCTTTATTCTCCCTCCATGTACTTTCAGTTTGTACCCCCTGCCCACATATAGAACAGACAACTATACCCAAATTAAATAGTAAAACAAATCTCCCTATAGTGTTACCATTCATGAATAGGAACATCTTGAGTGTTCCCCTTTTTAATTTCATTTCATTATCCATCCACAAAAGAAACTCAGTAAAGGTTACTCCTCTATCTGTGCTTCATTCATCCAGCTTTATAGTTTCTTACCCAATCTTCCTCTATAGAGCCAATGGAATATTGATTAAACCCTTGGGAGGTCTTCATGCCCTCTCTCTGCTGCTGTTCCAAATAGAACTCCTGGAGGGCAGCCAATGTATGGGATGAAAGCTGGGGAATGTCATCCTCATCCTCATCCATTTTCCTAGATGTCAACCAAAAAAAAAAAATTAATGAAATCAACCTTTCCAATGATGAATGCTTTTAATAAGAGCATAATCTCCCGAGATAAAACAACTTCCACTGACAATGCAGTTGAAAACAAAAACTTCCTAACAAAAGAAAACATATTCCTTCTACTTAGGTGGTCTTAAATCAGTGAGAGGCCAAGGAAATAACATGTCTCCACAGAGAATTCAGGAACAGTAGCAACACTGTTCCCTTTCTGTACAACACAGATTTGGCTTGTATTCTAACAGGGAAGTTGTCATTACAGTTCTTGGTTTCCTGAATCCAAATATACCTTGTATGCATCAGCTTTCAGAAAAAATCTCCTTTAGTGGATTTGAAAAATCCCATAGAAATTATTCCCTTTTCTCCTAGAAATAATGATAGCTACTGGTCATTCCTCCCCCCACTCAAAGTTACACAATTTTGACTCAAAATGAAGTAAACTAGCATTCTAGCTGAGCATCACCTGGCTTTAACTTCCATGCCATAAAAATATTCCTCTGAATGCCAGAAACCTAAAAAAAAAAAAAAAAAAAGGAAAAAGGCAGGCAAGAAGCTCATAAAGATGTTTTTCTAACACTATTCCACTGAAAACTCATGCATTTTGCGTGTAAAAGCCTGGACACAACTTGTATCCAAAAGACACAGTATATACTAATGGAAAAGTACAGCCATTTCCAGAGACTCCTTGATGTGGGTTCTGACCCCAGGCAGTGCAGCAGAGTTTGCGTCCTCCCCAGAAGGGACGGTGCCACCTCACGGAACAACAGTGCCAGAAATGACCCAGCACGTGGAAACTACTGGAGAAAACTGGAAAATATTCTTCTCTGAAGAAACCCATTTTGTCTGCACCCAACCTCAGAACCAGCACACAAGCAACGACTTCAGCAGAACCTGGAACCAGGAGTACGCCTGACTTTGACACAGACGCCACTGAGAGCCTCGTGCCACCTGAACAGTGCGTAAACGAGAGTCATTTCAAGTACAGCCACTCAGGGTTTTTGCAAGCAGGACTCCAGTCTCCTCCCCTTCCACCCTTCCTTCCACTCTTGCAGAGCGTTCAAGATGAAGTTTCCTAAAACAGCTTCTCCCTGCTTGCTGGAAAAAGGATACCGTAACCTTCCACTGTGAGGTAACTCACACAGTTACTCTGCCATTCCGCTGTACCAAATGGGATACGAGGAAAGCACTTGGCTTTTCCAGAATATTGCTTACTGACGTGCTGGCTTCTCAGGCCAGGCTGGCAAAACAGGGAATCATTCAGAGCCTAAAAACCCACCCTCAAGCAAGAGGAGAATTTCGAAGTCAAGTTACCTAGTAAGACCCTCACAGATAAAACTGCTTATGAAGAATTTCCCATTGTTTCAGTAGATAAAAAGGCACACTCCCATAGACATCTTTTATCTAGTAATAATTTTTCAGTTTATTTTTTAATAGCCTTCCTTTTGGTTTGTAAATTAAAGCCTTAGGAACTAAGCAGCAATTAACTGTGAGGTTGCAAGGAGAGGTAACTCAGAACATATGGTAGAAATATATTGTACATCTATTACGAATACCCTCAAAATTCAATATATTTTTCTGAATACACATATTCTGACTTAGGTGATTAGCATGAAACCATTCTTGTGCTTAAGAACTACATCAGAAAACTATTAAAGTGAGTTTATAGGAAAAAAGACTTGTAAATCCTTCAAGAGAGACAGTTCTACTGCTTGAAAGCCCCTCTATACCCCTTTCCAGTTCACAGCTCTCAAGTGCAGAAGCAGCCCTGAAACATTTGGAGGAGGGTGAGAAGATGTACAGAAACCCACAGTGCCTCTGGCTCTTAGGGAACCTTTACACTCTTAATTCCCAAGGTCCCTGAGGCTCCAGCTGTGCTTGCCCCAGGCCCTGGGTCCCTCACCAGCAGCCCATGCTCTGTCCTCATGCAGACTCCCTACAAGAGCCACACAAGGGGACAGGGCTGCATTTTAGGAATGCCCTGGGATTCAGAGCATTCATAACACATACAGCGCTGATCCAGCCATTCTACCCACACTAAAACCTTGTGTTAACAGGAATACAAGGTTTAAAAGGAGCAAAGTGACAGATCTTCTTTACTATTGTTTCTTAGTTTACATGTTGCATTTGCACCCAATTAAAAAGCAAAATGATAAAAAAATCGGATCTCCAAGAATAGTTCAAGAACACTGCATGAAGTTTAGGAAAATAAAACTCATGGTGAAGTCAAAGTTAGCCTAAAGGAAAGCAGGCAAAAAGGGGGTAAGCTTGCACAGATTCAGTGGAACAGGAACTGTTTCAGGCAGGACTGTGTTCATACAGTAAAATGGCAAATTTGGATGCTACTGGTCTTTAAAGGGCCAGATCTACCCATAAAACAGGAAAAGTAAGGTGACTACACTTGGCCTACAGTGAAGTTGGCAGGAGGAAAGGGGTGGAGGTGCCCACAGACTCCTTAGTCCCTTCCCCTCTGCACAGCTCAATATCTCTTATTAGCTGATGAACTGTTCAGGCAAATGTCATCACTAAAAAATGAAAGCTCTTCAAATAAAACAAAAAATAAATTATTAGCATAGGAGACTCCAAGGCCTTGTCTACACAAGAATACTGTACCTACTTAATGACAGTTTCGAGCTGTCATGTATGAGAACTCTAATCTTACACAGTCAAATTCTAAAACGGAGAAAAAAAATACCCTAAGTTAGAAGGAACACAAGTGTCAATGCTGTAGGAAAAATTAACGGTCTTTGGTCCCCAGTACATTTATTCCACCTGTAATTATGATTGAAAAACAGTATTCTCAGAGACAGAGCACAGACCCTATGCCCAAATGGAACTGTGCCTCTGTCCAGAGGAGTCTGGAAACCTGAAATCATAGTTCAGCTGAGACGAGTGTCCCACATGCCCTTTGCAACACTCCTCACCCAATAAAGACAGAACACATAGCTTGCTCCAGAGGTTAGATCCTTTTAAATCCACAGCACTACTCGAGAGGAAGCTCCTCTCATACAGGGAAAGGCAGGCAGGAGGCGGGATCTATATTTACAGAGTCACCTCAAAAAATACTCTCCTGGTAAAGTACACAATGGCTGCCTCAGAACTTTTACAAAAAGACTGCACCAAAGGTGACTCCAACACGTGTCTGCCAAAGAGGCTGTATCAGCCTAACCCATATCTTAACCTCTGTAAGACGGGGCTCCCTGAATGCCCACACAACTTGGAAATACCATTTGGTAGGTGCACAAGGCAGTTTTCAATGCTTATTCTTTTGTGGGACCCTGAAGATGTCAACTCATTGTAATAAAATGTCCCTTAGCTGAAGGGGAAAGGAAAGACTGCTGATAGGCCACGGAATAGAAATACAACTGGAAAGCCACGTCGTTCATTGCTGGGAAGAGGGAAGAAGAGGCATCTTAGATCTTTTACCGACAATATAAAAAGCACATGTGCAACTTCAGAAAAGATCTTATTCTAGAGTAACTTGGATCTAAAGACAGAGAGAATGGAGTTAAATATAGCTGTCTGTATTTCTTCCAAGCTGCCCAAGTCAGTCTTCGAGACAAGCAGCTCATCATGTATGGTGTTTGTAGCCCACACCCAGAAAAGCTGGGCAATATTGTGCAACCATAATGAAAATCACGTGGAAGGGGCTCCAACCACCTGCCTGGAGGTAAACAAGCCCTGATCTGAGGGACTGGAGTGGTTACTAAAAGCTGGACACGTGCCCTGATACCTCAAAAGCTGGAAGATAATGCACTCCGCCCAAGCTTGTGCTCGTTATCATGTACAGGAATCCAAACACTGTGTCTGCAGACAACCTGCCACAGATCTGAGACAGCTCCACTTCAGGATTAAGGCTGAATAACTTTTTTTGTTCATGTCCATGGCAAATGGTTCAAGAAGAAAGCTGTACTAGTTCAGGTCAAGTGCTGATACCAGTCATTCTTATGTCCTGAAGGGGAGCCCCCGGTGGTCTAGTGGTTAAGACGCAGGGCTGGTACCCTTGAGACCGCGGGTTCGATTCCCGGTCAGGGA